>JALJCO010002464.1:0-580879 GCA_023101725.1 Atherinomorus stipes
GATGCTTTGGTGCACTGATGATATGTGTAAGCTTTTTTTTTCACCTTACAGCGCTTGATGTAACATTTATGTGATTAGTTCTAAATAGTGGAAGACATTTGTGTTTGAAACTTGCAGTATAAATGGTACTACTCTTAACTATTCTGTAAACACTGCCTGTTTTCTTTCTTTCTTTCTTGCACTCTTTGTGCTTATTTCATTTCCTGTGCATCTGTTTTTCTTCCTTTTTAAGTTTCTTAGTGCCATCGGCTTTCACATCCTGACAACCTCAAAAAAGTGCCTCACGTCCATCCTAGTTTCCATCTTACAACTTAACATCTTCTGATTCTGGATTTATTGGTTTCTACGCGTCTAGGTATTTTTCTCATGGTTTGAGAATACAAGTATCTGATGTAAAATTTATAGTACCAATAACTCATGTCATAGTTGTATTTTCTTTATACAGATGTAGCTTGTTACTTTTCATAAATATATAATGTAAATATGCATACATATGTTTGTAACTGTTTTTATGTTACATCATACACTTGTAATTTGACATATCAAATAACATTATCATAATAAAATGGTGAGTTTTAATCTTTGTGGTGTTGACTTCATTGCGTTTTCATTGATCTGGAGAAGAAGTGGTTAATGGCTCAGAGGTTTTCTGTCTTGTACTTAAAAAGATCAGTAAACATAAACTTGTGCCCTCATTAGGCTCCCTTTGCAGTTGCTATAGTTACATCCATTCAAAGTCTGTAAAACGCAAGTCAAGTAGATTTTTATTGTCATGTCAGTCATACAGGAGCACATCGATGAGATGAAATTCCGTTTCCAGGACCTGTTTGGTGCTACATCCAATACTTCTGACAAGACAGAGACAATACAACTGTATACATGAATCAATGATCTAAATATCCACATTATAGTTGTGGGGTGAGTCAGTGATGGACAAGAGGCCGATTACAGAGAACTGGCCGGTCAGTTTGTGGAATGGTGCTGTAACAATCACCTCATCTTAAATGCCAGCAAAACTAAAGAGATGATTGCTGATTTCAGGAGAAGCAAGAATAAATGGGCACTATTTACATCCTGGAAGAGGAGGTGGAGGAATACAAGTGCCTCAGAGTTCAGCTGGACAACAGACTAGACTGGAAATGCAACTCTGAATATATCTACAAGAAAGGTCAGAGCAGACTCTACTTCTTAAGGAAGCCCAGATCATTCAACGTCTGCACCAAGATGTTGCATAATCTTCTAGAATTTTGTTGTGGAAAGTGCTATCAGCTTTGCAACAAAAACATCTGCTAGGGCAGCAGCATCAGAGCCAGAGACTTGAGATCAACTGATCAAGAAAGCTGGTTCTGTGTCCAGAAAACAATGCTGCACAAGCTGCTAAAGATGGTGGAGGAATCTTCACACCCGCACCACAACATGGTGAATAAGCAACAGAGTTCAGTGGTCAGTTCCTTGATGATGTTTTTGGCTTTGCACTGATTCCGGATACTAGAAAAGTTCATGAAGGAGGGAAGAGGCTCCTGAGATTTAGCTGAAGCCTGCTCTCTTTTTTTCTTTTTTTGTTCAGCCTTCCAGCTGTGGACTAAACATTGCAAGAACTGGTGTTGCTGCATTTATTATAGAAACAAGCCGGGGGCCGGAACCATTCGCTAAAAGTGTTTCACTCCGGCTCATATATTTACTCGGACCTTCCAGCGGATACCGTAACGGTGTAGAAATGAATGGGTGCCTTAGCTGTTTGTGTTGATACAGGCGCGCGTCTTAACATTGTCATGTTTTTAAAGAAATAATCATAGTCAAACAAAAACTCAGATTAAGCGATGGAGTGTGACATTTTGGACTCTTTAGAGCAGCTCGGGTAAGCTAATCCACTGTTAGCATGCTGGGAACTGTTCAGCTTTGGATTTTACTGTTAGATTTTAATTCACATGTTAGTCTGTGCGTTGATAGAGGCCGCATGTGCGGGTGATAATTTTTGCCTATGTGTGTATTTAATGTATTAAATATATCTTCATCGTGTGTTACGGTCCTCAGCTATGACGGCCCTCTGCTGGAGGAGAAAGCGCTGCTCAGAGCCGCAGAGGGAGGCCTGTCCTCCCCGGACTATGTCCAGCTCTGCAGGTGGTTCGCATCCAGGCTGAAGCCGCTGTGTGATCTGGAGGAAAACATTTCCTCGGGACCAGGTGAGCTGCATCGATCCACCCCTCAGTCTGATCCTGAAAACTTATTAGACCTCTGTAGTGGTGGAACTCCCTCCTTTTTCAACTGCTGTCCTAAGGTTGATTACAGATAAGACTTTTATTTAGCGTTTTACGTTTTCAGCTGATATGGAACATAAACGTATGCCTGTCACTCCTCATCACGTTTCTAAGCAGTCCACTGTTTCCCAGGCCAGTATGATTTGATGTGACCATTCTCTTGTTTTGCACTGGAGAGAGTATAAGTATTTGTTTTTTTAAAAAAGATGCATAGTATCCTTCTGTATAAGTGTAAATTACACATTTATCCTTTATGAACAATGATGGGGATCTCCAGGGACATCTACAGTCAGTATGCCACACGTGATCATTTACATGTTCAGAAGAGGCTACAAAGTACCCTTAACCTTTAAATGATCTTCTCTTTTTCTTGGTTTTCTTGTTCTTATAGTTTTTAATTGTGCTTACTTCAGAAATATAAGATTTTGCCAAATGTACCAGTTCCTTATTAAATGGTGTACTGTTTTATAAACCTTGCACTTGTTAATGGAGATGGAACTGGGACACCTAGATGAATTAGAAAATAATTTAATAGCTGATTTTTTTATATACTAAAATCACCAACAACATAGTTCCACTTTTGACATGTGCAAACTTTTCTTTTGTTTTTTGTAATTATATCTGTGGAGGTTTGGGCTGTTGTTTGACTAAACTGATGTGCATACTTCTACTTATTATTCTTGCAGTCTTTTACTTGGTTTCTGCTTTTATTGCATGGCTTTAGATTAAACTTAAGATTAAAGAAAAAACACACAAAAAATCCTTTGTATTCTCCATGCAGATGACATGGACAGCCTCCAGGTTGAGGTGAGCGGATTGCTAAAGGAGCTGCACTGTCCCTATGAAGAGGAGGTTTCAGGGATTCTCAAGGGCCGAGAACGAACCACAAAAGACCATCTCAAGTTTGTCTGTACGTAGTCTCGTTAAACCAGTCATCTGCAAATTCTATGTGGTTAGTGCAATATCTCAGAAGTAAAACACCTGTCCTTTCTTAGTGTTTCTGAGCTCAGAGCTTCAGGCGGCCCAGATTGTGAGGAGCAGGCAGGCCTCTGATGAACACCAAGACAGGAGTCCGGTTGATCAGGAACTTTCAGCAATTTGTGGAACGCTGAAGCTCCCCGAGCCCCGAGGACAGGAGGCAGCGGAGGTTTTCTCTCTCGTACAAGACAAGGTGAGGCTGTTAGTTTGATTTTATTCCTGACAGGAGGCAATTCTCACCAAGTAAAAGACAGAGAAAAGCCAAGCCAACTTTGTTTATAAAGCACTCTAAGAAAAGGCTGCAACCCCAGACCAAAGTGCTGAACTTAGAAATAAAATGCCTCAGTAGTAATATATACATATGTGTATTGATCCAAAAACCCAATATCGACCAAAAATTGATATCAAACCCGCTTTTATTATGAATTTGGCTTTATTTTGAAGGTCCTACGACACATTTTCACAATAAAATACATGTTTATAGTTGTGCAGTGGATAGATGTGACACAGTGAGATCATACTGCAAAGCTTACAGTTATTGTTAAGAAACAATAACCTTGTTTATTAGTTGTACTGTTTTATATCGATCGGTGGATCCTGAAATCAAAATCGTATCGTGACTGAATTTGAGATATCAGCAGACATGGAATCACGTATCCATTGTATCGATATAACATCATATCGTGATCAAACCAGCAATTCACACCCCTAATCACACACACACGTATGTGTATGTATATATACAGTATTATATATATATATATACCACCTAAGCCATAGGTTGGCCAATGATCGGAGGATAGGCGGTTGCAAGCTTAATTATAGGATTCCGATCTGTTGCTATAGGTTGAAAAGATGCTTCAGGAACTTCCCAAGGCCTACATTGGAAACCCGGTGCTGAAGAAATGTCTCAGCGGTGAGCAGTGGGTATGTAAGCAAACCTCCTCATGTCAGCTTTACATGTACATCTGTGTTTGGGTCTGCTTAGTACAGTTTTTTATTGAAGTCACTGTGTCTGCAGGAGAAGCTGCACGACATCAACAAAGTTCTGCTGTCAGAGTACGAGTGTCGCCGCAGGATGCTGATTAAACGACTGGATGTCACTGTTCAGTCGTTTGGGTGGTCAGACAGAGCCAAGGCACGTTCGCGTGATTGCATCATAAAGTGCTGGACACCAGTGTGTGTTCTTTTAACTGATGGATGCAGTCGTCTTTTTTTAGGTGAAAGTGGACAGCATGGCGGGAGCCTACCAGCCTAGGAGACACACTCTGAGACCACAGTCCTCAGTGGACATGGCTGAGCTGTTGGCTGCCAGAGAGGATATCTGCAATGTTGTGAAGACCAGCAGCGGCTCCAGCAGGCAGAAAACTGCGTGTGCTGTCAACAAGGTGCAGTAAACAACCAAACGCTTCCCCATTTAAAATAACAGGCCCGTGTTTGACAGTTTTACTCCATAAGGAACGCTGCTTTTCTGCTCTGCCCTCCACAGATCCTGATGGGAAGAGTACCCGACC
Organism: Atherinomorus stipes; assembly: GCA_023101725.1. NCBI lineage: Eukaryota > Metazoa > Chordata > Actinopteri > Atheriniformes > Atherinidae > Atherinomorus > Atherinomorus stipes. The sequence goes on from JALJCO010002464.1 coordinate 4,751, forward strand.
GAGGAGGGCGTCCATCTGAGATAGAGCCCCCACCTCCTGAGATGCCACCCTGGCAGAAAAGACAAGATGGAGGAGGGCGTGGCAGAGGAGGCGGCTGGGGTCAAGGAGGACGGGGAGGTGGCTGGGGAGGAGGAGGGGGTGGCTGGGGCGGTGGGGGTGGAGGAGGGGGTAGTGGAAGCTGGAAAGGAGGTGGATGGAACCAAGGAGGACACAGTAGACATGGAGATTATGGAGGAAAGAGAGGACGATACCAGTATTAGTGTGGATTGTTTGTTTCGTTGTTGTTTTTTAAGTGACACAGATGTAGTTTTGTACATGTACAGCATCAGTTTTACATGACCTCAGTTCAGTGGTTTTATCAGCAGATGGCAGACTTGCAGCCTTTTGTGCAAAATCTTCCTCTTTTATATGATTTTTTTTATAAAGCCTTGAATATTTTTTCCTATTTACAGTAATCAGTGTTTCACATTTTGTTTTCAGCTTTCCCATCAGTGTTTTTTTTTTTTTTTTTTAAGTAGTAATCATTACATGTTGGCAGGAAAAAACAAAAGGTTTATGATGTGCTCCGGGCCATGATGCTTCAACCATGACACAAATTCAGCTAACATTAAATTATGGTTTGTAAATCTAAAAAATTTAACAATTGTAATACTTTGCAATATATGTTCGGAATTTTTAGGCTAACAACACAACACTACAGCATGTGGTCTGCAGTTACATAACATTTATGCATCAGGACATAGTATTACCGGACCCTTGTTAGATTTAAAAGTAGATGGAACAACTTTAAAAGCCATTATTTATTACACCATGTTATTAAAAAAAACTAAGCCAAAATGTAAAAGTAGTGTGTGAAAGGTACTCATTATTTGTACAACCACCTTTAGTGACAATAACTCATACAGTAGTAATTACTGTGGAAAGTGTTTGCGAACTCCTCTATAAGCTTGTTCAGATTGCTGTTAATCGATTCATCAAGTGCACTTGATTAGCAGCACCTGGCTGTTGCTTAACCTCTAAAAACTGGAAACTTTTCACACACAGCTTCAACATTGTGGCCTTTGTGTGTGTGTTAAATAATGACCATGTAATATGTCTTGTGTTGTTGATCTGTTGTTAATATATTTCAAGTCCTTATGAGAACCATGAGACTTTTATTTCCTGACACATAAAAAATTAGAAGTTAGGTCCACTTTTTCATGATTGCATGGTACTGAGACAAACTAAGACACTAATTATGCTATAATAACAAAATGGGATTTTTATTTAAAAGCTGTGCTTTTTAAAAACAAGCAGCTTTAGTATTAAACAATGTACTCCCACAGACTGAAGGATTAAAACGTGAATGTAAATATGGCGAATGCAGTCTGTTCTCTCATAGGAATATCACTGCTACCTGTTGAAAGAACAACCCGAGGACCATTCTTTCGGGCCGACTACTAAATTCAGTTGTGGTGCTGCTGTATGAGCCTCGGGTCTGACTTAAAGCATAGGATCTGTATTTTACATGTTAGCTTGAGAGAAGTCTCCTTTAGTCAAGATAATATCTTGACTAGATATTTATATCTTGATACACTTTTCCACTCCTGATTTTTTATAATGTCTCTTGATAATTTATACTAATTACATTGATAACATCTATCAGAAGGCAGCATAATAACTTGATGTAGTAATAAAAAAAAAAAGCTGTCACCAAATACTTGTTGGCTAAATATTTAACAAAACATTCTTCAGTATCAACACATGGTTTGTTCAATACAGTTTATACACAGTTTGTACTGTAACCAGTATTCATTAAAGCAGAATTTTACATTGTGTACATTGTCAACAACATACCTGTACATGGACAAAAGTTTACATTTTGGAAACAAAAGGTTGTCTTCAGTTTCCAGACGTCATTGTAACAGTAAAACCAAACACAAAAAAATCTAATGCAAATGATGGGTCTTACACTAAGTTTGTAAAATTTCAGGATTGGGTAAGATGCATTTTTCTCTTGCTTGGGAAAAGGAAACCTAGTCAGCAAAAAAAAAATCACCTCAAATTGGCACCTTCAATTAAAAAAAAGAGGATAGGCAAAGGCAAATTTAAATTGTTCAAGAGCTATGTGTAGTGCCTGTAAACAGTTTCTCTGCAGATTCAACACACTACTTGCAGCTGCAGTAAGAAATAGACCGACTCCAGTCAGACATGATCTAAGAAGTGTTCATTAATAGTCAGGAAGCTATTTGTTAAAGTGGGAACTGTCTGCTGAGACATTCCTGGGCTGAAAGCATGGCAGCCGTGACAGTGTGTTCAGACCAAGCGCGATTTGGGCGTCAAGAGCGTCAGGTTTACATGCAAAGTCAATGGCCGACGCGCGTCGAGGAGGCGTCGAAAAACCTGCGGCGCGTTTCGCGCGTCGGGCGCGGCGCGTCGAGGCGCGTTACGCGCGTTTCGCGCGTCGAGTTTTGAGATTTTGAGCGTTTGACGCCCTTGACGCGCGTCAAGGGCGTCAGACGCCGGAGTTGGAAAATCTGAACTTTGGCGTCTTGACGCGGGGCGTCGACCAATCAGAGCGAGTCATTTCACAGACACACTTTTTCTGACAGAAGAGGAAACACAGAAAAACCAGGGGAATCTCCTCTCTATCTGAACACAGAGGAGGATAAACTGTGATCTGTGTCCGGTCCCGGTTTCTGAACGGTGGTTTGATGACCTGCTGTACTGATGGGATGTACTGGGCTTATGATGCTGCCTCGCATTGGGACAGCGGGACGTTAAACTGGGCCGGATCAGACGGCTGAAAGTGCCGCTCGCCAGCAGCTCCTGAAGTAATGATGAAACTCATCACAGTCAGAACACCTGGAATCATTTTGTGTACCGGACACAGAGCAGAGATGTCCGACGATGACGTTCCCTGCTTTATTTATCACATTAAGCCGAGCCACTCTCTCTCCTGCACCTGCCATGGTGCAGACAGAGCAGTGAAAGGGAAAAGAGAAAGGAGAGGCTCCTCCCTCGGCGCGGCGAGCGCGGCTTGGCTGGACATCTCTCGCCGCGTGTCAGGGGCGTCAAGACGCTGGAAATCAAGCGTCTGACTTTAGTGACCAAGCGTCCAACTTTGGGCGTCAGGCGCGATTTTGACGCCCAAATCGCGCTTGGTCTGAACACACCGTGAATATTGAAACTGGAGATGGTTTGTCCATCATAACTTGTGCTCGACACTAAGCTTGAACACAGCAACTCACTGCATCCACGCTGTGGCATGATCCACCGCTTCAGCAGGTCCTTGTTTTAAACACGGACAATAAAACAAAGGCTCTGCTGTGATAACTCTGGGGATCTGAGCTGACTTTAATATTGGTTTTGCAAAAAAATGTTCATCACTGCAACATATTACACCAAGTGAGAAACATTTCCCCAATTATACTAAAATACAAAGAACTATCAGCTCTACAGTGCCAATATTATGGCACTTTGTCACAACATACCAGCTTTTTAAGTTTATTACTCTTGCTCTGATACACCCTTCCAGTTCAATCATTTAAAAAAACAAAAGAAAACTTTCCAGTTTTATCCAAAAACCTGAGGACATTTCATTCAAATATTTTTTTTTTCTTTTTTAAATGTGCAATGCATCTCTACGCAACGCTCCGTCTCTTTTCAGCAGGTGTTTTGTTTCAGATTCAGATTTGGCAGGTAAATTCTTGAGTTTTTTTCAAATGCAGACAGCTAAATTACACTGAGCTAATGTCCACGGCTCAACGCTGAAGGTAATTTGGGAGTGGGACAAGGTAATGTCAATCTGATTTCTCAGAGCATCAATTACACTATCGATTACTCATTTTACAATCTTTCCTACCGTACAAAGAAGTCCCTCCTTATCAGCATGGATGAAGCAACAGCACTCCAAATTATACATTTTTAAAAAGTGTCCTTAGATAAATGAATCAACTGTTTTTTATACTCATCTACAATATATATTTTTAAATATGCAGCTTAATATTGGTTCATTATGTACAGCATGATATTGTGAAAGTGCTGGGGTTTATTAATCCATTATGATTTTAAAAAATATCTATAGATAATACTGTTCAGAGGCAGGTCACAGTGTTTATGCTTTTTCATGTGCATGCATCTTTCTTGTATATTTACACATTCAACCTGATTTAATACTGGGCCAAAACAAAGTCCAAATTTTGGCCTCTATATTTTGAACAGATTTAGGAAGCTGCATTAATGCTGTACAGTGTCCCCCCTGCCAGCATCTGTGATATGTTGTCCATGATCAAATCAGCCTGGAATTTCGGAGGTACTGAATGAGGACCTTGTAGATGAAGGTGTACTGTGACAGCATCTGTACCATCATCATCCTCTGAGCACGCAGTGCCATCAGAACCTTTGGAACATCCAGTGTCTGAAAGAGATGGCATTCATTTTTGTTTTAGAATAAACAGGTAATGCACAGGATTTATCTTCTTACAATCCCCCATCAATAAGGGAAGTACCTCATTGTGCTCCAGGCACGCAATCATAATCTCAGAGAGGATGACGACGCCGGTTCGGCCCACTCCAGCACTGCAGTGGACCAGCACAGGTTGGTTGGTGTTCTTTGGGTCACTGATGCTGTTGGTGTGTCTCCTTACAGACTGGATCTCCTCCAGGTAGGCTGCGGAATGAAAACACTTGCTTGAGATTTAATTGTGTGACCAAAAGGTGCAAATTTTGGAGACGTGTTCAATCTTAAAAGTTAAAGATTTGATAATAAAAAGACAAAAACTGGTCCAACTCACTGAGGAAGCCTTTGAAGTCCTCAGGACAGCCATGGTCAGGCCAGTCCGTATACTGCAGGTGCCACACAGTCCTTTCTTGTCCCGTCAAGAGGTGTTTGATCTTCAGGCCTGTGGTGGCGTAGCAGCCAGACTCTGTGCGAAACCGCGTGGTGATCTTGAAACGACCGTACGTCACCGTGTTATGCCGTGAGCCGAGTCGGGGCCAGTAGCGGAAGCTCTTCTCCCGCCCACTCTCCTACAGAAAGGGGATGATGTGAAGAGGTTAGTAAGATAGTGATGTGAAATATAAAATGTGGGGCTTTAATATTAAAAATCAGTGCACCTCTTCAGCAGTAACCATGGCAATGATGGAGACACCCTGTTCCCACACCATCTGCCAGAAGTCCTGACATGTGTTTGACAGAGGACCCTGTGTGGCGATGTAACTCCACTCCTGTCCACCGACTGTTACCTAATGAGACAAGAATAAAAATAAATAAATGAATACATTTGGGGAAAAAAAGAGATACAGAGATCAGGTTAATGTGAAATACCCGAGAGAAAATCTGAATTGCAAAAGAAAATTAGTTTCTGGTCTTGGAGAAATACTGCAGTATTGCAACTGAGGCTTTTTAACAAAAATGTAGAATCTTGTGGTTTGTAAAAAGCATCTTTGTGCATCTTACTCTGATATGAGAGGCATTGATGTATCCAGTGTTGTTCTCTTTAGTGGGAACTAGCTCAACTCGGGTGTCATCATAAGGCAGGACGTCTTGGAAGCGGTTTTTATCATTGTTTTCTGGTAGTTGAGCGATGGTGCACTCCCCTCCTGGATGACGCTTTGGGATACTCTCGTACTCTTTCAAGAGCTCCCCCCGGTCCATGTGATGCTCCAGCAATTTGCACTGACATGCATAAACAGAAAAATACGTCACTTTCAAAGGCAATGTGGGTCTGATCCATCAACAACTTAATCCCTTGATGACTTTCTTAGACCTAGCAATTCAATTTCTGAAACACTGCGGAAAACTTTACATGCATGAATATTTTGATTACAACAAGTTCAAATCAAAGATTAAAATGCATTTCTTAAAATATGTAAAGACAAGAATACCAAATGTACATACACAATCATTTGCACTTTTACTTTCATGACAGTAAAAAAAGGTGTGCTTGCTAGTAGAGGTATTTACTGTAAACGGTGGCTCATGGTGCAGCAGCACTGTCAACCAAATTATGCAAACAAATCCAGGACTTGATTTTTAAACTGATCAACTTCTTTAATAAAAAAAAAGTAATAAAAATATCCTGTAAAAGAAAATATGCAGCAGTGCTAAACATTGTTTAATTGTCAAATATCAAAAATGCCTGCCTGTACTGTATTATTTTTCTGTTTCTCTGTCTTCAATCTGCACCAGTGAAGTTTTTAGCTGAATTGTTTGATGCATTACATCAGGATAAAGCTTATAAAATTATTCAATTCACACAACTGCCATGTACACATGTGACAATGACATTTGAGCTGGTAATAACATAAATCTCTGATTAACAACTCTTCTGTTTGAGACCTCTAAGAATCGACTGAATTATCAGATATCAACAGAGGGTATTTTATAAACTAGACAAAATGTTTGAAATTTATTTTCCTTTTCAAAGCAGTCAGCATTAAAATACCGTAAACAAAGCTGTTCACATGTTTATAAGTTGTGAAGAAAATCATATCTCTCTCCTTCATGTATTCCAAGTCAAGTCTCTAAAACAAGCTTACAATTTTAACCAACCTTGCACCTAATGATTGTCAGCATTTTTAAACAGCAGACAAGCAACACAACATTTATCTCCTACATTCTGAGTTTAAAAATGTAACTAAGGGATAAACAAATGCTAGAAAGGTAAAGTTTTCATAGAAAAAGTTTGAACAATTCAAATACTCAAGTCTTACCCTCTCATCATTAGATGCTTGCTCAGGCTCATCGCTGACCTCATCATGCATTGGCTGCCTGGACACTGACAAACCATTAAGATGGGCAACTTTCAGAGGGCCCATTTTCTTCACCTCTGACCTGGCTCCTTTCTTCATCCCCTGGAGTGAAAACGGCAGAGACAGAGAAATAGTGTGATGAATGAGTACGAAAGTCAAAGAGAGTGTGGACTGACTAGAGGGGAGGGACAGAGCCTCGCTGGGTGTTTCCTTGAAGAATGTCACATTTCTGGTTTCCAAAGGTGGTGGAGCTGCATTCTTTCAATACGTTCTAATTGTAACCCCGTTTGCGTCATTAAATGCTAGCCACCGAAACTTCCTTCAATCCTTCCTTCCTAACAAAGCAGAGATGCACCACTGAAAAACAAAGTTAATAAAACAAACACTTTTTTTGAATGACTTAAGTACAGAGACCAGTTTCTGCTCAAATTCACCAAGATGTTATAACAGACCAAGAAAGACAATTCTTTAACATTTGTGCCAAATGCTGATCATACACTGTAGAAGGTTTAAAACTTTGACTGTGATGCAACTTCTACTTTTACACAATGCAATATGAGATAAGCCTCTGTCTTTAGTGTAAACATGCCTACTGCCATTACTTGATCCTAGCAGTGTTTGTGTGTACGCAGGTGCACTCGGTCTGAAAATCACATGATCAAAGCTTTTCTACTGTGATCTATTATCTTTTAACTGTTGGGCCCATTTCTTTAGGGCATTTTTAGCTGATTCCAAAACTTAATTTCTGTATTGTAAATGTATTCAACAGTTTGCCTACTCGTGTAAAGCAATATAAGTTTTCTTGTGTTACTGGAAACAACCACAAGCCATGAGGAGGAGCAAAGAAAACTCAGCTTTTGAGGACAAAGTTACTGCTTGGCACTGACACAGGATAGCTTCTTTAAGTGAAAGAAAAAATAATTATGGTAACAGTCAACAAGCTTAAAAAACAACTTCCTTTTGAAGTAAAAAAAAAATTGAATAAAAAACTAACTTTTATAAAAGGAGAAATGCCTGTTGCCAACTTCCATTTTTAAATGTTTACATCACCAATGCACTACGTCAAGACAACTGGTGAATGCAGAGTTATAAAGCTTATTATTAAAACGGCTCCAAGCATGAAAAACACATTTGGGAACAGGACTCACCGGAGGGGGCAAACCCTCTACTGTTTTCTTCCCAGGAGGAACATCAGACACAGGCCTTTTCTTAAAGTCTTTCTTAGACTTTTGTTTGGCCTGTTCACTCAGGTCACCCTCTGACACCGAGGGCATAATCCTAGGCTGTCTTAAATCTGACAGCAGGGACAGAGGCTCATCTTCTTGGATGAAGGGATGAACTTTGTAGGCCAAAGAACTGGCTATGGAGGGATCGAGGGCAGAACCTATAGGATATGCAGGAGGCGGCTCTATGGGAGTCTGCTGCTGAGTTGTAAAAGAGGAGAGAGATGTCAGGCTGTGATGCTGCTCAGATACAATGGCTGAAATTGCCTCCTGTGACAGTGGTGTGTGGCGTCCACTATCATCCTCAAACTCTTCCTCTTCTCCACTACTGTGAACTAGCATTGTTGCATCAGACAGTGACTTTTTATGTCCATAGTGCACATCCTCTTTGATGTCTGCCCTCTCTTCTGTCTTTGTATGATCAAAAACAACATTTAACTGGGATCCCTGGGAGCGACCACCATGCAGCACTGGAGGTGGAGTGGTTGTTTCTACTGCTGAGGAAGACACAGTCCGCTCTTTGACCCTCATCCCCTCAAAACTGTGTGCCAAACCAGCAATCTCAATTGAGTTACGCTTCTGAGCATGGTATGGTTGTCTATGCGGGGGTCCACTGACAAGAGGCTCTGAAACCTCTTGCAATGAGTGTGCAACAGGCAGGCTGTCTTCTTGAAAAGTCTGGACTGAGTGATGCACACGTCTTGTGATGATCAGGTCTGGATTGCTACTGCTGACATATAGATGACGCGACAGATCAGGTGTGCTGTTAGCAGGACGAGGATGGGCATATGGATAAGGTGGTGGCGGTCGGTAGACTTGTGTTCTCATGATGTTGGGCGCCGGATACTCCTGTGCCTGCTGTAACTGCACATTTGTGAGTTCTGGGACACTGACTGCTCCCACAACAGGCCTCCGCTCTGCAGGATAGGGGTATGGAGAAGGGCTGTGGAAGCTAGAGCTCAAATGAAAGGGATAGTGGTGGTGTTGGGATGGTTCCCCCCTTATCTCTGGTTGGCTGTATACCAAAGGGTCTGGTCTACTGTAGGCATATGAGCTTCCAATGTTTAAGTTCCTCATTGAGTGGCTCTGCCGGTGCTCTTGAGATAAAACCATTCCTCCACCAACACCTCGGTTCTTCTGGCGCATCACCGTCTCATAATCCGGAGTCGCACGATAAGATGGTGGGATAAGAGCACTGTGGCGATGAGATGGGACATAATCTGGTCTGGTGATATCACTAGTAATAGATGGGTTGGAGGACATGGGTGAAGCTTGAAGGTAGTGCTGGGGATTGGTCAGAGAGCTGGTGCTGTGGGCACTGTAGACACTCCCGTTACGCAAACGTCCTCCACTGTTGTATTCCAGAGGAGAACAATCCAGGCTAGTCTGAGAGTGGTAGTAATAGCCATTCTGACTGTTCATGTACAGGTTGTCTGTAAGAAAGTGAGAACATACCAATAAGGATGTAGAATCAGAATTAAAGAACATTTTATACAAAGCAGCAATCATGGTGAAAAAAAAAAGAAAGAAGTGAGAATCAAATAAAGATAGAAATATTCCAAGGAAAACCTTTTTAAGTTGTTAGCTGTAAATAAAAAGAAAAATAATATGCTAGCGCTTACCCTGTGATGATGTGTAAGGCTCTGAGAAATGGCCATTGTAGTGCATTTGTGGAGGGGGCATCATGAAGGTTTGTGGCTTTGGCTGTAAATTAAATATTCAAATTTAATCAATGCAGAGATCAAAATACTGTGCAAAAGCAAAGTGGTAAATATAACTACAGACTGATAAATGTACTAATAAATAATCACTTTCTGCTGATAAATAATGACTAACAAACATCAATATCAATTAAAAATTTAACAGAATTACTACAGTGTGCTGTAGTTAGCACAGTGATCACTGAGCAAGTAACACAGGCGTACCAAAGATAGCCTGGTAGAAGATCTCCGTCTGACTGGGTTGACTGCTGTTGGCTGGGTTTGGCTGACAGGAGAAAAGAAAAAGGCAAAAGAAAAATGATAAACTATTCCATCAATATCTAAACTAACAGCTTTTTCCTCATACCTTACTCTGTCTTTTATAATTCCAGTTGTACCTGATCAAGTCCATCAAAACATTTTACCACCCTTTTTCTCAATACACCTGAAATTTATTTTATTCAGCACACCAGCAAACATGAAAGGCCTATAGTCAATTATCACACAAACATGGTGTACAAAGGAAGAATAGTGTAACATCTATAGATGACTGCAGTAAAAAATGAAACTGAACAAAACTTGCCCAAAAAATAGTCATAACTAATTATATTTGTGGTTTATATTAGAAGACAAACATAATAGTAAATTTTCATTAAAAAGAAGAAAAAACTGAGAAAGAAATTTCAACCAACCAATTAATCAATGACTTTATACTTGATGACCCAGAGACCACTAGTATCATCTTAGTAACAGCGGGATGAATAATGATACACTGTAGGTGGTGGCTGAACGTGTTGCTCACCCCTTATTAGAAGGCAGAGAGGTACGAGAAAGCATGGGAAAACGAGGAAAGGATAGAGTAAGAAGGGACTTCTGGGAGCCCTCAGAAGGCAGGGTGTCACACTCCTCTCTGAAGAGAGAGGAGGACAGACATGAGGCTACACCAAAGAGGAGACGCATGCAGGAGACAGTGACAAACAAAGGGAAAGGAAATAAGTTAAACGTATTACAAAACACTTACAGGTTACTCTTGTTAATCTTATAAAACTTGAGCCTGGCCAGACACATCCGACACACATATTTAGAGGTTTCCATGTCTTCCTACAAAAGAGAGGAAAAAACAAAAACATTAGATGGCTAGACAATTGGTACACAGGTGACATTTGCTTAGTTATGTTCAAATATAAGCACCCTGTGTATGCTCTCATATATTTTAACATTGTTTCAGGTAATGGTATGCGACATTATGACCCAAACACCCCAAACAAACCCCCACACACAGAGACTTTGTTAAAGCAAGCTTGTGATAAGAGCCATGAGTGTAAAATGCCATTTTAGCTAAATCAAATAAAGACAACAATGTTGCCAGTTATAGGAGGAGATGAGAGACTGTGCAGTGGCAGCAGACTTACGGTCTGGAACTGAACACTCTCCTCTCTGTTGGCCAGCTCCAGCGCAAAGAAAGACCTATTGTGACTCATGTTGTTAATATCATGCCACCTACATAGCCAATTAACAGTGACAAAAAGGAAGAGAGGAGAAAAGAAGAGTAAAGAAAAACAAATAAATCAAACACAGGATGACACTGCATATCATAAAATCCCGCTACATACACATGTAATATTTTCCCCACTTTCAGAATATCTGAAAGTATTTTCATAACTTGTACATAGAAAATAAAGAAGAGGGCATTTTCTAAGAATAGCTGTGCAACAAAACGGAATGAGTTGCTTATGACTCCTCAGACTCACAGTTCATTAAATGTTTCATGTTTCAAATCTAAAAGATCACTTTTAAGGTATTTCAATATGTTGTGCTGGGAGGAAAAAAGGAAGAAAACAAAAGAGTGAAAGCATTCACTTCTTTTTAAACTTACCTATATAATAAAGAGGGACGTCCATTCTTATGCTTGACAAAAATGCCATCAAGACAGGATCCCAAGGTTACATCTGTGCCGGCACTGTCCTGAAGCCATTAATGGAAAGGATTAAGACATGCTTTTCCTGATTCTTGTAAGCCAGTGACATGGTTCTTGAGGGTTTGGCCCAGGGATCTCAGACTCCAGTCCTCAAGGTTCAGAGTTCTGCAGGTTTTCAATCCTTCCCTACTCCGACACACCTGATTTAAATTAAATGAATCCTACAGCTTTTGGTTAAGTTCTACTCAACAACTCATTAATTTGCATAAATTGTGTTAAAGCAGGAACTATCTAAAACCTGCAGTACAATGGCACGCAAGGACTAGAGTTTGAGATCCCTGGTTTGGGATGTTTGGGGACACATACTGGACCTCACACCTACCTTGGCTTGATAGCTCTCCTGACCATAGCCTTCCATTTTCTCCACCTCCTGCATATACAACATTTCTACCTCTGGAGCTGACAAACCTCTGAAAGGAAACAAAACAACAAGAAAATATACAAAAAATGAATCACTAAATAAAACAAAATGTAAACACTGCTTTTGTTTGCAGTTTTGTGAGATGGGCTGAGAAACAACTAACCCGAAAACAAGTTTTAAAACAAACTGCATCAAATGGGGTGATGGATTCAAGGCTAGCCTTGTTTTTGTCTTCAAATTTGCCTCCCAGATCAGTACTGCTTTCTGCTATTTGTAACGGCATTTATCCAGTCCTTTGTAAGCATTAGTTAGTGTCAGTGTGGAATCCTCAGTCTGAAACGTAGAAGAGCTAGTGGCTGTCAAGAGTTACTTAAAGGCTTGATTTGCCAGGGAATTTCTGAAGCCGTCGTCAGCTCTTACCAATTTTTGATCCACAGTGCAAATTCTAAGGAGCCAGTTAAAAACTGAAAAGTTAATGACAATCTCAGACTTCACATATAAACTTGCTTTAACTTCTGCACAATTATGTTTTAACTGCTTTCTACTTTTACAATGAAATAAGTGACAAGCACCAACATTTGAAAAGTAGCCAATTTCAGACAGACTGATACTTAAACAACATGCTCACCTGAGGGACTGATAAAGAAGTGCCACTTTCTGTGTGGCTTCCTCCAGCACTCGTTCATCCTGAATCCAGTCCTGCACAGATAGTTGGGGTTGACACAATTACACAAAAACTCACAGACAATGGGAAATATTTCCTCATTAAAACAAAATTCACCAAATAGAATACTTACAATGGGAAACAGTGCAAATTTCTGAAGGAACTCCTGGGAATCATATGGATTGAAGTCCCCAAAGTCAGCTGTGGAAAAAAAGAGAACGCAGCTAATGACAGATATAAAGAATAATGCAAATGCCCTGACACAGCTCTCAGGACAATCCTATTACATTTATCTCTGCATTTAGTACAAGGCAAATAGCCACCGAGGAATTGCAGAATGGTGTAATGCCTTTTAGGAGGCTGTGGTGCATGATGACATTATGGACTAATTTTTAGGAGATGAGAGGTCCATTTATTGCCTTAGCATCTAACAACATAAAGGTCTTAAAATGTTACAGCTTCTGGTTGTCTTCTGGCAACATGCATGACTATGCAAAGTATTCCTGGCGTAAGCAAAGCCTAAACGCTACATCTGTCCTTCACAACTGAATGCATGCTAAACAAATGAAAAGTACACAAAGCACACGTTTTCATATCAAATTAAGCCACAAATAAATATATAGGGCACTTGGGTGAAGTTTCATGAAGCTTTCCTCCAGGATACATACTTAATGCTGGTTTGGCATTTGAACATAGCTGCAACAGTAAGTGATCTCAGTGGCTTTGCTATGCTAACATCCAGGTCAGTAAGTTGCAATGCCTGATATAACTTTGCCAGCAGTGTTTGAGATTCTTCCAACTGTGCAAAGCTTGGAGGACATGACAGAGTTGAAACTCACACAAAAGTCTTGACAATCGCATACAAGCGAACCTGACAAATTTAACTGGAAGGTTTACTACAACAGTGTTCCTTATTTGTTGCAAAGTTCAAGAATTAAACAGTTTGTTCCTCTGATGAAATATTGCAAGCTGCAGACAAACACTAGAACAGTCATACATGCATTCACATTATCTGCCATTTCAGCGAGGAGTAAAAGTAATTTACTGTCTTTACACTGCAATGCTTAAAATTTTGAGTTTGTCATTAGGTAGCAATAATAAATAGATTTTACCTTGCACTGCCAAGCTAGCTAAACGTATAGCTTGGTCTAGTGAGCATGAGATTTTTCCCTCCAGAACATCCTTCTTCAGCTGCAGGTAATACTGATATCTGTGAAGAGAGGGCTTGTTTTTTAAGAGCCGAGAAGGGGTAAACATCTTAGACATTCACATTTGCTAAAATACGTGCAAAGTCATTACTGAGTGAAATTTCTAACAAGTACCAGTATTAAAAGAACATTTCCACCAAGCCAAACAAAATTGTACGTAAAATTGTATTGAAACAATTCTACTTTATATTTGATTATGCACTTACTATTAAAAGACATGAAATGGATGAGGAGAAATAAGAAGCCATTATCACCATCACAGACAGACAGACAAAAAAAAAAAAAAAAAAAGAAGAAGAAGAAGAAGAAGAAGAAGAAGAAGAAGAAGAAGAAGAAGAAGAAGAAGAAGAAGAAGAAGAAGAAGAAGAAGAAGAAGAAGAAGAAGAAGAAGAAGAAGAAGAAGAAGAAGAAGAAGAAGAAGAAGAAGAAGAAGAAGAAGAAGAAGAAGAAGAAGAAGAAGAAGAAGAAGAAGAAGAAGAAGAAGAAGAAGAAGAAGAAGAAGAAGAAGAAGAAGAAGAAGAAGAAGAAGAAGAAGAAGAAGAAGAAGAAGAAGAAGAAGAAGAGGGGGAGAGAGAGAGAGGGGAGAGGGAAGAGAGGAGAGAGAGAGAGAGAGAGAGAGAGAGAGAAGAGAGAGGAGGAGAGGAGAGGAGAGAGAGAGAAGAGAAGAGAGAGAGAGAGGAGAGAGAGAGAGAGAGAGAGAGAGAGAGAGAGAGAGGAGGAGAGAGGAGGGGAGGAGAGGGAGAGAGGGGAGAGAGAGGGGGGGGAAAAAAAAAAAGGAGAGAGAGAGGAGGGAGAGGGAGGGGGGGGAGGGAAGAGAGAGGAGGGGGAGAGAAAGGAGAGAAGAGAGAGAAAAAAAAGAGAGGAAAAAGGAGAGAGAAGAAGAAAAAAAAAAAAAAAAAAAAAAAAAAAAAAAAAAAAAAAAAAAAAAAAAAAAAAAAAAAAAAAAAAAAAAAAAAAAAAAGATAGATAGATAGATGTACAATATCAAGACTAGTAAAAAATGTCTAGACGCTTTCAATCACCTTGTTATTTCCTGTTGCAGCTGAGTGACACTGGGTATGTAAAACACTACCCCAAAGTAAACAGTGGGCTCCAGCCCATACTTGTCTAGCTGCTTTTTCAACGCTTTCTCCAAGTCAATCCATCTCTGCTGGTTCTGCTTATTAAAGTACCACAAACTGAAGAATGTAATCTAAGAAAAAAAGAAAGCAAGGAATTGCATTACACTTTAATTCCACAATGGACAAGAACATTTCGGATGACATGGGAATCTGACAAATCAGAACGGGTTTGCTTTCTTGATTAAAATTAATGCACACAGATCCATTGTAAGCTGATGAACATAAACATGGAAAAAATAGAGAAAAAAAACATCATTCACACTGACTTAAAGACAACTGCAAAACGGCCCGTAATAATAACAATCAGATGTTTCATGCAGCCATCTAAAAATGGGTGGCACAATCAAAACAATTTCATTATGCTATGAAAATATGACTCACTGGTTAATTCAAGTTGTGGTATTCAAATATGAACAGATGTTTTGTCCCATTTATTTATTTATTGACTGACTGTTAAAGGATCTTATTTAACATGAACAGAAGCAGCTAAAAATTGTGTCCAGAGCGATTTTCACTCCATTTCCATTTTTTAAACAACTGACATTTAATAACTATATCATGATAATATAGAACTGGGTCATCTACTTTTGTATCACAGTATATTCTAAACTCTTAAGGATAGCAGTAGCAATTTTTAGAACTGAGGCACAGCTGGATACAAGACATAAGGATGTTAATAGGGCTGCACAACATATCACAAATTTGTCATCATCACAATATATTAACCTGCACAATATATTGCAAAAATGGTCAAAAACTGCAATAGCTAACAGTGTCTACGTTTGCATATATTTTAACGAAGCCACGTGATGATGTTCCAACTGCAGCTGTACATTCTTGCGCTGTGTGTATCAATGGACAATCAAATGGACTTTTCTAATAGGGCAATGTTGCAACAGAAATAATCTGTTTCCTGTTATCTCAATAGGCTACTGATGACCCTGGTGTCTGAAAGACACTACATATCCAAGTATCATATTTATTGTGAATCATATCGTCATTGCAAGTCTTAACAGTGTTATCACATATTACAAATTTTCTTAACATCGTGCAGCCCTAGATCTTACAATGATTCACTCATTTGAAACCTGGATCCCACTCAGTTCAAAAATAAAGAGTGACATCACAGTGTGACAAAAATGTCCAAATGTAGACATGACCTTAAGTAGTTTAGTTTCCAGTGATGACTCAGTGTTGCTTGTTTTTAACATATTTCAATACTTTGGTAAAGTTGGCATTTGCATTTCAATGAAATTTTCAGAAAAATAAATTATTTATTTGCTATGCTGTGTGATGACTTGTTTACTGACATGTATAACTTATGTGAAGCATACAACTAATAAATTCCTAATGTTATAGGGAAGACAAAGATTATGTGAAATCATAGAATTTGTCAACATTGGCAAACTGCTTATCTTGGTTTGTTTTCCTGCTTTCCAGTTTCAGAAAGGAATGTGAGCAGAGAACAGCCTTAATCAAAATACTTTCTTGCTGAGATGGCAAGTCCTAAAAAGTCTATCAGGGAGAACAATCAGCACTTGTATTGAATAAAAACCCATACATACCTCTCTTAACTTAAGTCTCTGGGCTACTGCTTCCAAACATTCCTGTCCAGTGCTCTCCACCGACAGTGTAAACTCAACAAACTCTCCATTAAGAAGCTGAATCCGAGTGACAAGACAGCTTTTACTTGAAACAGTATACCTTCGAGTCCTTTTGAGTTTTAAGCCAAATGGCAAGGGCATGTTTCACACTTTTTAAAAAGGGGAGTCCTTCACTTAGTTCCCAGAAAATATTCTCCTCGGTGTCCACTCAAAAATTGAGAGAATGTTGCAAGTCATGAGGTTCATCATTAAGTGCCAGATCTGAAATGTAAAAAAAAAAAAAACATCAAAATATACACAAGACTAAACAAACACCAGAATACATCAAGTCACAACATGGGTTTCGTCTTGCGCATCGCTAAATACGCTACGTTTTCAGTGGCATAGGCCAGAACAGGCAAACACCTGGCGTCACGTAATCCCATAATGTTGTATTTTCTGCGAGTTGTGTTGACGTAAACTTTTCTAAATGATTAAGTTATTTATTTATTTATTTTTTTTAATTAATGCTGTGATTAACCGTATGTGAATTCATGGACATACAGAAAATTGGAGTAGACTGCCTGATCTAGGTTACGCCGACCAATTTGCCAGTCATTTTTCCAAGCTTCTGGTTAGATAATCCCCTCCCGGAGAATAGTCTGCTTCAAACACCAACTAGAGTGACCTGATTCGATACGCAGCGAGCTACTGCAAAGATCCTTTCTCCATTTAAAAAGCCAATTATTAGGTTCTAAATGACTACTAATATCACTACCCTCTCTGTCTGTTAAACATATTTATACAAGTTTGAACTAACGTCTAACATTAGCAGAGAAAGCTCACTACTTTTTCATTCCAACTTATAAAATACCACTTCAGTTAGCTTTGACACTAGCCTGCTAACTCACGCTCCAGCAAATAGACGACACCCTCAGGAGGCTGACGTCGCCGGTAAATATTTTGGGAGTAAAAAAAAAGAAAAAGAAAAGCGTTAACTTTACCGTTAGCCACCTGGCGCTTTCAGTAATCCAACTTAAATTCGGTCCTTAAAGATTCCGTCTTCGAGGTCAATAAATAACTACTATTCAGATATTTAATGGAATTTGAGGTAGTTTATTTGTTTGCTGTTTCTCTCTGTATCTAAACTATCGAAGCACCCCATGCCTCTTGGTCCAACAGTTCACTCAAGTTCCAAGCGTGTTTCGCTTCCTGGGATTGGAAGAGCAACAAGTGTTTTTCGTATACATCCGCGGCTCTATATGTTTGGCATTCGTTCTTCAGCAATCAGTTAACACGCTAATAGAAGGGGGACCTTTTCAACTCTGCTATAAATGCGTTAAACAAGAAGACTGTCCGTAATTCACTGCGGAGACGTTTAAAATATATTATAGTACCAGCCTGGCGGAGGAATATATGGCTTTTTGGGCTTTCAGTGCCATGACATCAGACAGCTGGAATGCTGAACGGTGAAAATGCCAGAAATGAGACAGCTGTCACGCACTGCTGGCCGCAGACCCGTTTGTTTACCTTTTGCATCAACTTACAGACAGCCGTAATTGTCTAAATATATTGTGCATCTTATTATTTGTTTGCAAAATGACCCGAGGCACGATCTTCAAAAGTGGACATGGCATACTTGAGTGCTGCTGGTTGTTGGCTTACAAATATGTTTAGCTTTGCCTTAGAAATCAGATGAGAGGGTAAGCAGAATAAAAAGTTTATTGCAATTGAAAGACACTCTTTGGTGACAGTCAATGTTTAGCTGCTACACGAGTCAAACACTCTTCACAATATACTTCCTTTTAAGAGTTCTCTATCTTTAGATCTTTTTATACTAACTACAACTACACCAGATCAAGTATGAGCAGGTAAATCACTAAAACTGAAGGGTGCCACTAATTCCAGAAACTTGTTTTGAACTCTAGAAAAATTATGGAACTATAAGAAATCAAATACAACAGTTTATGTTGGTGGCGATTAAATCACTCCAGGACCCAGTTTATAATACCTGAAACAAAACACTGACAACTTCTCTTTTTTTTTTTTTAAACAGTTTTTGTTAAAATCAAACTAACCAACAAAATATCAGAGGGATCTCTTCAGAGTGAAATAAGAAAACCAGTGCTGGATCATTTGAACAAAATCATTAACATATTTAAAATATGTTAAAAAAAAAAAAAAAAAATCAAAAAGACATCCAAACCCTTAATACAGCAAACTCAGAACTCATCATCACTTGTAGAAGCAGCTGTATTTATGTGTTGCTCTGCGGCAGCTTCCTTGTTCTCAGTGTGTGTGTTGCTGGACACATGTAAAAGCTCTGACAAACTTCTTCCCAGATCGTCAAGCTCTTTAGCCTGTCCAGCAAAATGGATGCCTTCTTGATCACTGCCTGGATCACAGTTTATCGTGGTGTGCTTGTGGTCAACATTGTAGACATGATTTGTTGTGGCTGTATCTCCCTGATGGAAATCACCCTGACTATTGCCTTCAATATTGATGTTTTCACTGAGTAATGGAGAGTTCATGTTTTTCTCCTCATTGTCACTCTCTTTGTCTTTTTCATTTATGCTAACCGAAGTAGATCTTTCTGGAGACCATATGGGTGTTGAAATTAAGAGGGGATCAGGATAATCAGGCAAATTGCTATTAATTAGTGACACATATGAGAATGGGTCATTGTCTTCTTTGGTCTTCCCTTTTTTGTCCCCAGATTGCAGATGTGAAAATATTGTATCGAGAAGATTGTTTTCCTTTTTCTCAGGCTCTTTAGCAGAGGTTGATATGTTGGTTGGCTCTTCAAATTCTTTACGCAACACTTCCAGAAGGTGGCGCATTTTACCCTGCGTACAAGCCAAAGATGATTGAGATTATGCAAAACATATATGGAAAAAGACTTTTTCATATATGTATGTGTAACATTCATGTGGATTATTTTATGAAATTATGCACAAACCTCATCTAGCTGATGCAGATTCATATCAATGTGCCTTTTCATCACACTGTTAAGGACCCTAGCACAGAAAATAGATATTCATATGTAGATATTAATTCACAAATCAGTGTCTTTTAGTTAATCCAGGATGCACATACACACATATCACAATATCTAAAAAAAATAATTGAATAATAAATGGTTAATGAATAAATAAATAATTTTTAAGAAAGTGTTTTTCATTTCACTTAATCTGCATTTTAATAGAATGCAAATACTGTATAATGCATCTCAGGGAGCATTACCGCTGTCTACTGAACTGAATTCTGGACGAGAGATTAGGCAGTTACAGTCTATAAAATGCTAAACCTACACATTACCATTTCAAGTAGCAATTCAAGAAAAATAAACCTTTCAGAGAAGTGCCCCCTGGACAAGATGTCTTCTGTTACAGCAGAGATGAAATCAAGATACATTAATTCTTCTTCCCTTTTGAAAAAGAAATTAAAAGAAAATGGGCTCATTTTACATGTTTTCGAGATTAGATCAAGATTCACATTGTCAAATTTGTACACACACATCAATTGAATATCATGGGGAACTTACTCTGCTGATACACGTCTCATAATAGGAGACTTCCCGCCCTCTGGCAGGATCCTAAAGAGTCAGACACAAATTCTATCAGAACTTTAATAAATTAAAAAAAAAACAAAAAAAAAACACAAGAGTAAAAGATCAATATCGAGTGCATCGTTATCTATTCACAGCGTTATTTCACCTGGATGAAGAACCAAAGAAATAATGTTTTTTTCTCTTGGTTGTTCTACTATGTTGGCTTGATGGTGATAAATATGTGCCAGTGACCTCATCGTCAGACCACACATGCTCTGTAGAAAATTCCTGTAAAAAAAGAAAAAAAAAAAAAAGGAGAAAAAAAGAAGTGTCAGACCTTGTGATGACAAAAACCTCCTGTAACCCAGCCATCCCCAAGTAGCAGTCCATGGTACAAATCCAGCCCGTGACAGCAAACCAGCCTTGCTGACCTAATGATACTACCTGTATGCAATAAACTGCCAAAAGGTGAAATAAAGCATGTTTAGTTCGATTTTGACCTCATCATACACCGTACACTTGACCCATATCAAGCAAGTAAAATCATGTCAGTGGTGACGGACAGGGTTCCATCCAAGGTGTGACAACATCATTCACAAAACAGCATTGTGCCCTAAACTGAGTGGAGAAATGCAAAAGGTAATGGATACAGTGACAAGACTTATTAACTTTGTTTGTAAGAGCTCTAGTCTGCAACATCGTCAGCTGAAATGTCAGCTGAACACAAGAATCCTCTGCTGCATAACAATGTTATGGAGAGTGTGTGTGACCTGCAGGGATGAGCTTGTATCAATTTTGTCCGAAAAGCACAGCAAAAAAGTCCAGAACTTCTAAACTTAATAAATGACAAGAAGGTGATGGCAGATGCAAGGTTTTTGTATGACATCACATCTCATCTAAATCACCTAAATCTGCAACTGCAGGGCAAAAGCTGCACTGTTGCTGACATGTGTGAGGCTGTTCAAGCTCTCCAGTCAGAGCTGAACTTCCTGGAGCGAGACATTCGTGGAGGAAAGTTGCCCTTTCCACGTCTGTGGGAGCATCCAGCAATGAAGGAATAAGGAATCATTTGAAAGCTCCCCTAAACTCATTTGACATCCTCCTCTTCCTGGGACAGCCCAGCTCTGTTCCAGCTGATAACCAGTGGACTACAGAGGCCAAAACACTGATATCTTCTGTTGATGAGGCAGCACTTCAGATGGAGGTCTTGAAGATGGCAACTTCTGATTTGCTCAAAGCACAGCATAAGGATGTTGGGGTGAGTAGCTTTTGCATCAATATTAGGGGTGTAACGATTTGGTTAAACAATGATTCGATTCATATCTCGATTAATGGTTTCTGATTCGATTTCCAGTCACTGAATTTAATCGGATTGAATCGTTTTTAATGAACCAATATCATACAGTACATGAATCAAATCACAAATCATGAATCGTGATATGAACCGGATTGTTGTTAACCGAGTCGTTACACCCCTAATCAATATGGTTCCACAAGCTTGATTCTAAAACACCAGGGACTCATTTATAACCACTGCATGCGCACAGAACAGGGCCTAAAAGTGGTGTATGCCACTTTTCACAAAAAAGTTGTGATTTATAAAACAAACTTGACCGGAAAATGTGCGCACTTCTACGTAAACTCTGATCCATTAACTAACTGGGGAACCCTGCTGTAGCGCCATCAATATTTATTGCCACATGTGAAACGTGGCAATAAATGCTTCAATTTAAGTCTGAAAGGCACAGCAAATTTCAAACTATACCTGATCCTGAGGGACAAACAGGCTAAGTGGGCAACTTGAAGACATCAGTAAGATATCACAATTTGGTAGGATTTACGAATGTCTTAATAATCACATCAAATCTTCAAAGTTACCTGAGATGGCTTGTCAAATTCTTCTGTGTCTTCATTGTTTTTTGTGCTGCACAAAAACAACAAAGTTAACATTTTAAGACACTGCAAAAGCTAAATTCACTACTGACGCATTTCTACCACTGTACTTAATTCAATTCAATTCATACTTTATTAAAGACACTTCTTAATGAGAGGTCCATAGCTCCTAAAAAAAAAAAAGGAAAAAAAAATTAAAAACTGGGAAATACCTTCCGTGATATGTCTCCTGTCGCATCAGTAGTGAGCTGCTACAATCCGTCGGTTTCCTTCTTGGGGCCCTGTAGTAGCGATATTTTGACAGGTATGAACTCTTGTCTGACTTCAGGGTCTTGGGGGTGAATGGTTTGTCTTGCGTAAAGTGCTGTGAATGTTTCTGGAGCAAATCTCCACTATATGTCTTCTGGACAGGGTCCTGGAAGGTCTTGTAGGAACCCTGATCTCTCAGAGCTGCCAGCGAGCATGCTGACTGCTTTCTTTGCAAAGCTGCTCCAGAGCTGCGGTACTTCATCTCTGATGCTGGGCGAGGGTGATGGGAACTGACTTTACACAATGGATAAACTATGTCCTTGGGGTTAAAGGAAGTAGTGAACCTCGGGCTGGAGACAATGGAGCTCCTTGAGCACAGGTATGGACTTTCATCATACTGCCCAGATGATGTACTCTAAAAGCAAAACATGAATTCAATCAAATATCGTGAGCTGGGAAAAACAATCAGATGTCAAATGATTTGTTTTTGTGGGACAGAACAGCAGAACATAGAGCACAGAAAAAGTTAATCAACTTAATTTCATACCTGGATGGAGGAGCAGGATGTTCTGCTACTCCTCTGTAAGACAGAGTGGGCTGACTGAGGACGACCCCCTTTCCTCAGTTGCTCCTGCCTGATCTGGTCATTGTCTGTAAAGTTATTTAAAGAAAAATGTGAAATGAAGATTACCGTCTATTCAATGGCACTAAAGCAATGCATATTATGATTGAAAGTGTCATTGTTTCAAAGTAAACTGCCACATTCACTTCCACCAGTCAGCTATGGACTGTTATGTAAAATAACATCGGAACCAACATTAACCTTCCTCTTAACATGTGCTTTACTCATCCTGTGGTTAGTTTTAGGTAGCTCAAGCCAACAGGAAAATACTTAGGGCACTTAAGTGAAGGGCATGTTTGGATCAATAGCGAAACTGTGATAGCATAGTCATAAGAGGAAAGTATGACCATCAATACAAATGAGGATGAGGGAGGGTTACATCCTGTAATGTGTAACCTCATTGTATTTTTGCTGAGGCTTCGGGCAGTCAAGCAGCTGGCCTCTGCCTTGTTTTCAGTCTCATATCTGAGATCACTGGGTACAATGAGAACAAAAAGAGAGGGGATTCATTTGAAAATCATTTACACCCTTTATTTAGTTGAAAATAACCCAAAATAAACATGTCTAGTCTGATAATGAAAAAAATACTATTATTTTTACCATTGTGTTGCACTTTCATTTTTTTAAGTTTACTGTCTAATTTGGACGGTAAAAAAAAAAAAAAAACTGTGATTGATCAGACAACAGAATGGCTTTCCACTTCATTGCAGCCCATCTTAATCCCAAAGAATGCAGTGGCTTTTCTGGATTTTCTTTACATTTTTTGTGTTTTGTTTTTTTAAAGAAATGTGCCGAGGCCCATTCAGTTATTTGTGAGACAGACTGTCAGTTTTAAATGCAATACTGCCTCCGAGGCCTGTAGATCACGCTGAAGAAACCTGGATAATCTTATGTTGAAAAACGTCTTTTTTAAATGGTATTTCTTTTTAAATTGGTGAGCTGAAAGACCCTCTTGTTTTAGAAAAAAAATAGTATGACTGTCCTGTTGCCAATAAACCTAATATGTTGTAAATTGTTCTTTCAGTTAATATACAGTAAGTCAACATAAGTATCATATGTATTTCTTAATAAACTACTAAGCCATTTTTTTAGTTTTGAAATTTTCAGGGTGATCTTTGAGCTACTTTTGATTTGATAAAGTTGGAATGACTTGGGTACTGGGTTACTTACATTTCACACTTTGCAGCATGCTTTTGGGCACAGAATTATCAATGGCAGCTGTGGAACAAAATAAAAACTTATGATTACAATAATGGAAAATAATTTGAAAAATAATAATAAAACAATCCGGTCCCCCACTTTAAGGACTGACATGTATGCCTACCATATGCAGGAACTCACCTTTAGCTGAGTAAACCTTTTTATAATGAGACACCATGTGGTCTTTAATGATGGACTGTGTTAACTTGCTGGAGGAGCGAGGACAGAAAGCTAAAAACAGAACACAACACAAATTAAAACATACAATTCAAACATCACTTCACAAATGAACAAACTCGCTGCCACATATACTTACGACTACTTTTTAAAGTCTGCCCTCTCCCTCCACAGCTGCTCCCCAGACCAGATGACACACTTCCTAAAAAAAAAAAAAAAAAACAGACATGCTTACAAATTCACTAAATGGACAGTTAATTAAGCAATTAAACATCTGAGTACAAATACAGTAAAATATTTATTTGGAGCACACAACCTTTCAAGTGACAAATTTATTTCAATTCTACAGGGAGTACCTACAGGTTTTTTAGCTAGACACAAAATAATATATAACATCTCACGTAAAAACTTATTTCAATATTCAAAAATGATTTGTAATTATTTAGTTTAGTAAAAACACAAATAGGGATCAGAAATAGAAAAAGTGAACCCCCTTCCCCTTGAACGATCAGGTTTAATGATTTAACATTAGTGTATTTGTTAATCCTCTCGAAAACTTTTGAAATCTACGCATACCAATATGCAAGAATGGGAGATTATAAACTAAATCCCACGTCAGCCGGCGTTAATTAAAGCACCGAATCACAGACAAAAGTCCTTTTCTGGTTTTAGACATCAGTTCATCTGAAGTCTTCTCTTCACAGCGTGTAATTAGTGACAACTGTCTAAACCAACTTGACGCCACATTCACGAGTGTATAAACAACAAACATGCTTTAACATGGATATAGCTGCCTAAGCATAATTTCAATACGCATCCATCTGCTGATCAAATAAGCTACATAGCTAGCTAATGCTAATAGTACCTGTTCTCGATTCCATTGTAACGTTACATTCAGCGTATCCCATTTTCCTCAGAAATGGTCCGGGGAAGTAAAGGCAAAGCTGGCGCACATCCAGAAACTTCGGCGTGTTTCACTGTGAACATGTTATTATTCTAAAATAATCAAATTGCTCGGTTAATGGTTACATACTGTGCTAGCTAGACAGATGGAGAGCCAAGCTTTCCCGTCGCCATGCTGGTTGCTATGACTGGCTTCGTCATCACGTTAATTAACGTGATGACGATTTACGAAAGCCTCAACTCAAATGAGGCTTTCGACTTGAGGAAGCAAAAAAAAAAAAAAAAGACTTTAGGCAAGCGCATTATTTCAAAGTGTTCAAGGGAAAAGTAAGTTGATGAAAAAACACTAATTCCCTCAAGAAAAATAATAAAACATGGTTAGAACTAACTACTGCTCTCACAGAAAATTTACAGTATATAACACACATGCTCATGAGAGAGAGGAAACATTGCTAAATAGAAAAATACCCTTTTAAGTGTTTTAAGTGTATTCGTGTCCCCCCCATTGTGTAATCCAAGGTGTGGCTGTTGTAATAAAAAAGAAATAAGTTTGCAGACAGGCGGGGTGAAGCAAATGGAGCCACTGTTAAACCCATAAAACAGAAAAATCTACTCATAATATTCAGGTCATGACACGATGACATCAGCTCTGCTGTCTCATGCACACACAAGGACAAGAAATCCACCTGTGGTGGCAAATGTGTTCCGAACAGATGAGACATCAAATAATAATTCTGTGTCACTTGAAAATAATCTCATGGTCTGGAAACAAAACATGCTTTACAGCAGGGATGCCCAAGTCCAGTCCTCAAGAGCTACCATCCTGCACATTCTGGTTACGTCCCTTCCCCAACACACCTGAATCAAATGAAGAGATCGTTACCAGGCCTCTGCAGAGCTGAATGACATGCACGAGGGTATTAACCATTTGATTCAGGTGTGTTGAAGAGGGTATGTTCTAAAATCTGCAGGATAGTTCTCGAGGACCAGACTTGGGCACCCCTGCTTTACAGGGACTATAGGTTCTTAGACTGTTTATTAAATGTTCCTTCATCGTGCAGACAAAGCAGCAGAAAAAGAGAAGATGTCGAGATTGCAATTTCACTTTCATGTAAAAATAAGACTAAATCAGTTTGCTTTAACTTTCAGCCACAAAATCCCTCCCTACAGCTTCACAGTGGCTTAAAGAAAAAGGCCAACAACACAGTTTCACATGTAGCTATCACAATAGTAATTCACCAAAGCTGCTGGTAAGTGACGTAAGGGGTTAAAAGGTCCATTAAACAATACTCAAACAAAAAGAAAAAGAACATGGAAACATAAAACTACGATGGTGACAGACTGTTCCCATGATAACCATGTACCCATTTGAATCCAAACTCATAGCATTTGCCTCGCCCCCACTCACTGGATTTTTACAATGCCATATTACAGTAAATGAGCCCTGTGGGCCTTATCATAATGGCACACAGTGGCCAATTTTTGATCCAGTAACATGAAAAAGTTGCTGTTTATGTTGTGGTTATTCATGGCTTTGGTGTATCTGGCAGGAAAAAAGGGAGGAAGGGAGAGAAGAGGAGAGATTTAGGACTTTGGGGAGGCACAAAAGTAAATACAGTAACCATGCTTTATCTTTTAAATTGAAACATAAAAGACATTTTATTCTAGGTTTTCTTAGAAACTTAAGTGTGTTTTTAAACTTCAATCACTATTATCACGATAATATTACAAAGGAACACACTATATCTTTTTTAAAATTCCATGATCTTTTTCTTGATATATTTATTTCTCGGTTTCAATATCATAGGATATTAACGGATGTAAACTGATCTGCATAATATGCTTCTCTCTAAAACTTTGTGGCATTGGACAACTTCATCCATGACACAAGACTTAAGGTCTAAACAGATTACTGTCAAATATATTTATACCTTAAAAAATACCTTATGTACAAGTGGTTTAAGTGTTAAATGGACTTATTTACAGTTAAATGTTATCTTCTGCTTTGCATGTAATCTTGTTTGAATAAATCGAACCAAAACTCTGGTCTTTCATTTGAAAAACCATAACAGGATATCTGTACAAAGACCTTATATCTATATCTCATTTACATGCTGAATGAATTCCTACTAGGTTTTATTTTTTACTTAAAATTAAAATAAAATCTTTAACATCCAGATTCAGTGAGTCTTAGACAAGCCAGTTAGTATAAGACACATGACTGCCATGCAGGTTTACAGTTTTATTGATAAACTGTTTTTTTCTGAGAATTTTTGAAATTTTAAGGTTTATGAGAGAAAACCTGACAATATCATCTGATGAAAAAGGAAGTGGTCGAACTAGAACCATAAAATTTGAAAAAAAAAAAAGAGAAGGAAGCTTTAAACAATTATTTAATGCTATGGCCACTGGAGGAATGTAAAAAATATAAAATGTAAAACAATAGGATTTTTCCTGCATTCTGCATTATGTCAATAGCAGCTCTCTTGGTTTTAAAAAAAAAGTAACTTCTTGAAGTCTGCAGCAATTCCCACAAATCTTAATCTGTTTCTTAGTCTGTTTTGGGACACATCTCAAGGAACAGACATAAAGGTCAATTTTCTGTCGTTCTGTTTGATTTAATCATAGCCAGAATTATTCTGAAATACTGGAAATGAGCAAAACCCTCGAATATAAGGACTAGAAATGTTTGAGACTGCACCTGAGGAGGCTTAGTTGATTGAATTAAAAATAAGAAGAGTTGCTTCTTTGGGTCTTTTAGTATTCCACTTTTAACAACCACACTTTGCTGTCTAGTTACCATTGCCAAATACCTTGCTCCGTTATAACCTACTACGTTGAATTCATTTGAACGAAGCTCACAAATGTAATGTGCTATGGGCTGTTTTACTTTTGCATTTTGTTTTTAATAAACGACAATGGTGTATAAATACGTGGTAAAACGCAAAAGTGGTCATTGTAGATTGTAACTTAACTTGGAAATTCAGACCAGCCTTTATCTTTAAAAATAGCAAAGTTTTCCAAATTTATTTTTATTAATATTTCCTGAAACGGCAGTTGGTCTTCTATAATGATATGCCTTACCATCTGGTGTCCTATAGTACACAGTTAGGGGGTCTGACTCGATGGAAGGGTTACCCGTCATTGAAATTCATTTATAATTCACGCTTTCTTCCACATGGGTATGATGTAATGGGTTAGGTCTGCCACTTATTTGGTGCACCATGTGCTCAGCTGCCGGTTGCCAGATAATGAGAAGATAAGACTAATCCTGCTTTGTGAACAAATAAGAGTGAGTATGCATAAAGCCACAAATTAAGACCGACACATTAGTAGAAATTAAGGGGATACAAAGCTCGATGCAGCTTTGCAGAAAAGGCAGGTGGAGTCGTGGCTAGGTATTAGAAGGGAGGAGAGAGCATCCTTCCCGTTGTTTATGCTGCTGGTGTAACGCGTGCGTAAAGACGCTCAGCTGGACACACTCAGCCTCTCTGGACCGGACCACTATTTGAGGGTGACATGGGATGTGGTTTGGACCACCGAGTGGTGCCGCAGCTCAGAAAAAGGCGACTGAAGTAGTCTATCTCAAGTCTATTAGCGATAGAGCGCGTTCAGGCGAGGCGGGGGGAAAAAGGAGGGGGGCTAAGGAAGACAATGCGGTTTTACGATGCCTTTATTCCTCTGTACTATTCATACCAATTTCCACGAAAATATCACGAACCGAAGATGCGGTAAAGGAACGTGTCGTGATTTGTCTATTTTTATACGTTCGCGCTGAATACATTTCGCCTGCAGCGTTGTTACTGAGAACAGAACCAGAGATGAAATTTCCAATAGAAAACCCCTCAAAACAAGTTAATTGGGACCCAGAACAAGGTTGGTCAATTTTGCTTTTTCATTTTTTACGATTTTTTTATTTGTTTTGCATTTTTTAAATTTCATTATTATTATTTTAATTGTTTGAATGAGAAGTTTGTAACCGAGGCTAATTGCTGGCCATTTGAAATGGTATTTCACTCTTTATGTCACATCTCCCTCAGGTTTATACTGAGGCACATTCACATCAGTCTACATTATTCACCGGCTTGAACAGTTTAGCACTATTTCTTTTTATGACCTTTCTTTCTAACTTTACGTAGAAATTCCTCCATTAGATTATATTAATTAAATACAATGACCGTGAATACTTGGCAATGCGGTTGTGAGACCATTATATCCTCCATCGTACGTGTGCTCAGTTGCGCAAGGCAGCTCTGATTGAAGCTGAGCTAAAAGCTTCAGGCTAACACAACCACTGAAACCTGGAATCATCTTAAAATAATATGTCTAGTTGTGTGATTATAACACCTTAAAAGACATTTCACTCCATGTTTCTGTATTTTCCAACCACTTACCCCAAGGAGATCCCCCTCACGTGTGCCTTTGCCTCTATAAAGCATAGGGGAATTTTCATGATCTCAAGTATCAACTCAAACTTATTCACGAATTTTGATAGAGCATTTTTACAATAGATCTTATTTGTTATGTACATCTTTGCTGGAAGCATTGGGTCTCTTTCTACTATTGAGGCAGGTTTGACTTGGTTTAGGCTCAGCTGGTCATTTAAATACCCACAACCTGCCCATGGACAAGGGGAATAACAGGGCTACAGGCTTACTTCAGTTTTACTTTTACTGACCTAATTTTGGAGAGTTTTTCCATCCCTGACTGAAGAACATTTATGTTTTCTTGTTATGGAGTGAGGATGCTGAACTTTTAAAGGCACCCAGTATAACTGCCTCAGCAGCACTTCCGCTATCAACACAGCATCCTCTTCCATATCCTCTCTATTTTTTCTCCTTCTACTTTTGGATGAAGTGAGGAGCATCTTCAATATGGACCTCAGTCTCCTGTGAATATTTCCTCTGCTGTGGCTTGACATACTAGAAGCAGAGAGAGAAGGTTGTAACAGCAGCCAGCACTATCAGATAAAAGCTTTCTTTCCACCTAGCCCTTATTTGATTTGGAAAAATCAATGTGAAGCTGTGTCAGTAGTTTGAAAATGATTTTTATACTAATGGCACAGTGCTTCAGAAATTTGAAAGGCAGATTATATTGTGTTCACTGCAGTTTTGATTTAGGTTTTATGCAAAGATTGTACTCTCTGATCATTTATTTTTCACCTCTAAATTGACAGAATAAATATTTTATAGACAGTTTACTGCATTTGTTGCCGCTGAACTGCTACATGCTTCATTTATTATTTTCTCAAGATAAAATGAAAAGCAATGGGCATCTTTGTAAGACAACTCTTGGAGTTGGTCCAGTAGCTTTTCATCAAATACAACTACAACATATTGATCACAGTCCTTCAGCTGCTTCATCTGTCAGGCTTGAATTTCTACCATATATCACATAGTGAAATACAACCAGACCATCTCCTTTAAAGACATATACTGTTAATTAAATACGGCTGTTTTGCACTTTCCTAAGCTTGTGACATCACTTTGGCGTTATTGATCCACTCAGCGAGTCTGGGATTTACCGAAAAGATTCATAGCTACTGCATCAGAGAAGTAGACACTTCCTGGACGTTCTTGATTTATTGAAGCGGCGCGCGTGTATGTGTCATACAATTCCATTAAACAAAACAGTGCCTCCCGCAGCCAAATCCATTTCTCATTCCTACCTTCAAGGGTTGCATCATTATAGACAACAGGCTCCGCCCATAGCTCTGAGGCACTCCATGCTCTCCAGCCTGAGAGAAGTGGGGGCGTTAGAGGTGAAGGCCAGAGCTCTGAAAACCTTATACAATAGATACATTAAGGGAATCTAAATGCGGCTGGCTCCTTGCTGTTGCTTCATGTGTCCACCTGCCGGCGTACACATGCATTTATTCTAAAACTATCCTGGGTGCAAATATTGTACGAGGCACTTATCCCTCACTTAGTATATAAAGAAAAATGGATATTGCTTTCCCCTGCAAGAGGAATAACTTAATTTTCAAACCTATCAAACAACACTGAAAGGGTTTCCGGTGTGTCTTAGATATTTTTTTTAAAAGCTTTTCTTGTGGTGTTGTAATGTACATCTGTGTGGGCAGTCATTAAACAAATGCTGCTATTTCAGATTTCCCAGCTCTTTCCATTAATGGTATTTCATGTAGCTGCAGTCATCAATGCAGGAGCTGCAAAAATGTGGACTGAGTTTAACAGGAGCGCATCAGAAAAATTACAATGTTTTCAGGATGGGAAGATGTTGATGTGACATTGAGTCTTATTGCAGAGACAGCTGTAGCCTGGGTAACAGGCATTTTCTCTGTTAGCTTTGCATTTCAGATCTGCAAAAAAGCTCTTTATTAGCCCAGTGTGGGCATGAGAAAGCAGTTTAAAGCTCCATACGAGGGGTAAATAGGCTTCCAATAACTGCAGTGCACTTATTTGTTTTTGTCTGTGTTATTTTTAAATGTGAAATGTAATCCAGAGGGAAGGCTGAGGTTACTTTGGTTTTAACCATGTGATTATACCGTATTATTTTCATTATGCTGAATAAAGCAACAGATTAGTTATCCCAGACAATAACAGGTACCTTGGGGATTTGTAAACATATCAATATATCAAATCACCAATATGTCAAGTTTCATTTAAAATGTATTAATAGGAACACAAGAGCAAACTGAGTGTCTTCTACTTTGCCTAAAGTCATCCAAAGTTCATTCTTCTTCAACCAGTTCAGTCAGAGCAAGATGAGGAATTCCTGTTTTGGTCTCCTATCGAACAAAAATGTAAACCACATATGTGTTTGTCCATCCTTTTCTTACTTCTTCTCTTTCCCAGTGGCGGTCCAAACCAACTTGACGCCTCCAAAAAAGGTGCAGCCGGGCATGGTGAAGTCAAGCCTGGTTCAGGCAAGTGTGGCCACCATGCAAAACCCCATGGGCTATGACCCAAGGACTAATGGCCACTGTCCGCTCCCACGCCTCTCCATCTCCTCCCGTTCCGCCAGCATGGTGGCCAGCCTGGACACCAGCAGCGACGGCCCGAGTGCGGCGCTCCACTCAGTGATGAAGTGGAAGACGGTGCTGGCTGTGTTCATCGTGGTTGTTCTCTACCTTATTGGTGGAGCGCTGGCCTTCAAGGCTCTGGAGCAGCCATATGAGAGCAACCAGAAGACCAGCATCACCTTGGAGAAGGCCTTGTTTCTGGAAAGACACCAGTGTGTCAATTCTGAAGAGCTGGATTACATCATCAAGGTGAGCAATGAGGTTTTGGAGCTTTGGAACATTACTTATATTATTACATAAGCTTGAAATATGGTCATCTTTTTTTTTCCTTTAGTTGCTGTGATAGCCTTTGAATTGCATTGTCTGGTCCACAGCACAAACTCCAGATATGAACATCATAAGTACATTTCTAATTTACAGTTGCCCAGAAATGTAAAAATCTGTTTGAAAAATCATAAACTGAAATGTGACTTATCATTGCCTTTATATTGATCTTTAAATGATAAGTGAAGGTAACACTAACCCTTCCAGCTCCATGTACTGATTGAGAAAGTAACATAGCTCAACACTCAGGAAGCTAATAACATACTTCAAGCTAATGTTGTACAAGTGCGCCGGGTGGAGTAGTTTGGGTGCTGTTGAAGCACAGAGAGGCACTAGACTGTAACCTTTTCAGATGTTGTTGTCATTTTCAGAACAGTCATCCCTAATTCAAGCCCAACTCACTTCCGGTCTTCTGTGAAATTCCTTTGCAGAGGCGTTTGTGTACCTGTTGTTGCCATTTTTCCTGCAGAAATTCTTGCATCACTTTACAAATGTGTCATCGCCTACTATTCTGGACTATTTTTGTTATGCTGCTACTCCAGTTACTCGAGGCACTTAGTACCTAAATATATAAAAGAGTGGGCGGTTTGCAACCATCCTCCTGCTTAATCAATCCAGTTGAAGAAATAACAGAGGTTACAGAGAACCCTGCCTAAAACGTTGTTCTCAGAAATCTGCAGATGTTAATTTACTAACTTTTAACACAAATTTCAGGAAAGATGATGAAACAATGAATTGATTACACGCAGTCTGAAGCACCATAAGCGGGCACGCCCCAGCTGTCTGCTGTCTGGCTTGTTGACAGCAGCTCCTTGAGCTATAGGTGCAATATCTCATCCCATGGCCACCGCAGTGATACCCATAATTCTCAGTGACACTTCACATCAGTTTAGAAATATGTTGTGTATGGAGTTTAATGTTACATAACATTACATAAACATAATCATGGGGAAAAGGGCAAATAAGTGTCATGTACCGAAGATGTATATCACAGCAGAAAATCTGGTGAGTTCCACTGACCTTTATGCTGTAGTCACAGAAGACAGCTCAGATTTAAGGTTGCAGCTTTTTATTGATTCGGTTGTTAAGGTAAACAACAGCATTTTTTTTTTCATCTACAACAGACAGGGAGTTGCTTTGAGATCTATTTAAATTTGATTTGATTATATTGAACCCTTGTCAATAGCACAGGATGAATTTCCAGAGTTTAATTGTGTCTTTAAAAAGCAGGAAACTTCCTCAACAACAATATTGTTACAGTAAGAAATGCTGGAGGTCCAGATTTCTACGTTTTCTGTTAAAACTTTGGTCCATGTTGCTTCTGTTTTGATCAGGATAAGGAAGACTTCAGTAAGCTTCTGATAGGAGTTACTTTAAAAACCACTATTTACTCCATTTACAGCTAATTACTCTTCCTGATTAACCTGGGCATGTAAAATATGACAAGGCAATGCTTTTTTTATGATCTGAATTTACCTAACTTGCACCATGTTGTCTCTTCAGCCACTACTTTGGTGTATTTGATCCGCAGAACAAAACCAGAAGGAAAGCTTAATTATATATTATACTCTGTCAGCAGCAACAACACGCAGCGTGGCGATGATTCACGCTGCTTTCTGGCATCACACCCAGAATTATGGGTCGAGATGTAAGGTCACTACATCACACTGACATGTACAAGAGGAAGCGGGATTGGAAAATGATTTGAGATGTGCCAGTACTTCTGTTGGCTGGGTGGAAACTTTGATTTGTGAAGGGCTGCAGAAACAGAAAAAAGTTGCACATTAGTGAAACTCCTCTCGACAGACTGCCAGTGAGATTTCAGAAAGGAAAGGAACATTTAGGATCAAGAACAAAGCAGCACAGGAATCAAGGAAACACTTTATTAGCTCAAATCAGTAGAACACAACAAATAGTTTTAGGATGATATGAAGAGATGAAGAGAGAAAAGGAAAGCTGTTTCCATGTTTGTCTCTACTAAAAAAGAAAGAAAACTTGGGTTAACGTCTCAGTGGGCCCCTCTGATTCTGTTAGGCTTGAAATAACCGCAAAGAAAGAACCACACAAACGGCATTTGGTGTGCTCCACTTTCCACTAGAATAGCTCCGTTTGATGCTAACATCTTGAGCACCGCTCCAGTGAATGTTGCCTATCTGATTCTCTCCCTCTTCACGCCCACCTGGATTCTCCTTTGTCTTTCTTCCAGAAGCCTCCTTTTTTTGTACTTTCCCTTGCGAGGGTCAACCTTTGAGCCACAATAGCACTATCAGGAGTTTGTGGAAATCAATGACAGTAAGGAGAAGTGTGGAAATTAAAACCTTTGGCATGGAGAGCCCGGCGTCCAGAGAGAATCAATTATTCATCGCACAGACCTGCAGTTAAACATCTCCTGGCACTCTGAGCAGAAAAGAGTCTCTTTGACAAAAGAGCAGATGAGGATATGAAATCACATATGACGGCACGTCATGAAACCTGCAACATTGGAAAGCTTCAGTGTTCGGTGATGATATTACATGATGCACAAGAATAGCCTGATATTTTAGGAAATGACATTTTTGCTTTGATTTCTAAAGTTTGTTTTGTGTTGCACAGACTAGCCAACCGAAACAAAACAAACTAAACCCGCAGAAAGATTTTACAGTGTTCATTGTAAACAATGCTTAAAGGAAAAGACTGGGGTTTTTTATAGCTGCTGTGAAAATATCGTAACAGGATGTCTCAGCCAAGTCGTGTTAAAAAAAATGAATCTATTAGTAAATGAAGATTTAATGCAGGTGAAGTGATGAAATGAGTCATGTGTGGAGCAGTTACTGACAAATAACACTTTTCCCCCTGTTGACTAAAAGAAAAGAAGGCCTCAGGACCTGCTGCTTCACTCACAAGTCACAACTCAACAAGCAGTCTGTCTGGTTCTGGAAAAGTTTCTGATATCGGCTCCGTCTTGCCTAAGCTCATCACTCAGCTGAAGATCTTCCGTGGGGAAACAGCAGCAGTGACTCAGTGTTGTCAAACTGTTTGAGTGGAGGAGCTGCAAGAAAAATGGCAACCTTGGGAAGCATGGGTGTATGTTTGAGTTGACCGAAGGAGACAATAAATGAGAGAGCAAAGTGTTGCAAAGTGAAGACGTTGACCTCCTCACGTCTGCTTTGGTATCTGTATTGTCCAACTCTCCCACTGTGCGCCCACGGAGACAGCAGCCCTAATTGGCTTTCCTGGTGCTGTTTTGATGACTCACAGAGTGGCATGATGTGAAGCCATGCTGTCACTGGCAGCAATCAGGCCTCGTTTATTGATGAGTCAATTATCAACAAATAAAGTTTAATATTCGGTGGTACCTGCAGTATAACTACAGCAGGATTTGCAGCCAGTGAGAACATGGTTTTTATGGCACTAATGAGGGTTTTCTTTAAGAAATGAAAACAAATACAACAGGTTTAAGTGTTTCTGGGGTTTAGCTGCTATAAGACAATGCAACCCATGAGAAATCTGCTCTTCAGGAGCCTGCACAACATGCACAAAGTAATAAAACAATATTGTTCCTTTTCATTTTAGTACTAGTTGCACATCAGAAATTGGTCTAAAACTTAAAGCCAGCTTTAACTGAGACTGACCTGTGTCTTCCTGCCGCTGCGGGACAGTTTGGGGAAAGCTGTGGGTAAATTGCTGATGGTGAAATTGTTGCAGGGTATGTGCTTGGCATCGCATCAGAATGCGGTTGGTTGAAGGGGAGCGTGAGGCACCATGCTGGCTGGATCACTGCTGTCACCTGCTGTGGGGTAGAAAGTCACACTGTGAGGATAAAAATCTGCAGTGACTGTCTGCTCTCTAATGATCCTGCAGTGGTGAATGTGAAAACACATTAGCCCAGAGCCCGTTGGTGGTGCTTGTGTTCCAGGAGGAATGTCTGTGTGCTGACTCCGTGGTGAACTTGAAGCAGAGGAGAGCGTGATGCGTGAAGCAAAAACACCATTTGTCTAGCTAATTAACAACAATAGGTCAGCATCCTTATGACTCAAAGGTGCATGTGCAGGAGAGCTATTTTCACAATTTTCATGCCACATGATTATGAAAAAGGCAAGAGACAAAAATAAATCTCATGAAATATTCAGATGCATTATGCAGCTATTTATAGCTCTCCCTTGACTCCAGAATTTGGTTGTTTGTAGTTTATTTACAATAACAACTCAGATATTTACCCCCTTTTTGAAAAAAAAAAAACCCAGAAAACTATAATAGCATTAGTTTGAGTTGAAAATTTTAAGTGCAAAATGTGTCTCCTTAGAGGGGCTGTGATGATGAAGCTGAGGTAATCACGTGCCAGGTTGTGAGTAGGCATGTGCAGTGATGTGTGAAAAGGCGATGCTGCACTCCGTCTGCTTTGAAATGTATGTCACGAGAGTTGATACATATTTTATTATATGGATGTTCAACTCACTGAAAGCTTGCAAGGATAGATTGGGGGTTGCCCTGAATGAAGACATCCTGCAGGAATACTGATAAAGTCATTCACTAAAGTTATTTCTCACCAAAGACTCTCCTCACAGTTGACTTGGTGTCAGCAGAAATTCTGTTGATTTGAGCCTAAAGGGAACATTTTAATATATGCATTTTGTTGAAAATGAGAAATTCTTTTCTCATGAAATTCCCATAAAACAAGAGATTAGGAACACGGCACAGTGGATTAGTTTTTCATGGCGACATAATGGTTCACAGGGGGAGACCAATGACAATAACGGTGCAGTTAATGTTTTCCAGACTTGAGACGAAGGGCAGATGAAAGTGAGGGAATTAAAAAAAAAAAAAAAAGGTAGACTAAAGGAAACATAATGTGAATTCAGTCTTTGAGAACTGTAAGAACATGCAAATTAAGTAGAGTGAAGAAACAGCTGTGAGGAGGCCGATGCTGAATAATTTGAGCAGATCTGGTGCTTTATGTTTGTGCACATGTTTATGTTCACAGGAAAAGTGAGAGTGAGTCATTGCGGTATGTTTTTAGAAGTAGATACACGAGACTGTTCTGGGGCAGAGCTGAGCAAAATCCCAACGATATTTTGCAGGATAAACCTTAAGAGTCTTGAAAGAAATATTTTACTTTGCACAGTTCAACACAGCTTCACATCAATTTGTGATACTGCCGTGAAACTCGCTATGTTGACCTTTGTTCTTGGACACAGCCTTTTCAAACCCTGAGATCGAGTTATATGCCAGGTTTCCTGTTTTACTTTACCTTTTCTATTTGAGACATTTTCTAACCTAGTATGTATCTTGTGATGAAATGGATGTCTGCTCTTTCACAAACTGTGCTTAAACAAAAGAAAAATCTATTAGCATTATGTCATATATAATTTTTAATAAAATTAAAAAGAATTATGCTAATAAAAAAGACAAATACCTACAGTATGTCACATATGGAGGAAAAGGACATTGAAGAAGTAACTTCGATGCAGGTGGTTGAGACTGCAAAGCTGAATGAGGGATAGATACAGGTGTGTCCACAGTGGGCTATAAGCATATAAATGTGAATTTCAGCTGTGAATGTCTGATGGGTTTTTTCTGATTTACTGTAGATCTAATTGTCTAATCAGTGTGTCCAGGTTGCATCTTAGGAGGGTTAAAAAACATTAACGAAATCATAAAACGATGGGGGAAAAAAAGTGGCTAAAACAACATGTAGACGTCGTGATCAGTTCAAGCCAAATGTTTAAATAAATTATGTATATACAGTATTTAAAAAAGACCTGAATGACAACCTAATTTTTCTGGTTTTTGTTTGCAGGCTGTCAATAGTTTAGTCGTCAGCATGTGGTAAAATCAATGAAAATTTAGTCAAATCCTGCTGTTAACGGATTTATTTAATTCAAATTCACTCCATGTAGCTCACACATTTGGAACAAGCGTGGTTTCATTCCCCCCCATTTACAACCTCACTACCACCTCTCCTTTTCTTATCTCCTTTTCTTTTTATTGATGAGAAACACTGACCTTCAGGTTGATATTGAATTTAGTCACACTTGATCCGTCCCCACTTACCTCATGAGTATTACGCAATCTGTGGCAAAGATCACACATGAATGCTCGAAGCCTACTAACAGATACACACAAACATCGATGGAAGGTGAATTAGCTCCTCTGTTCATGCGATCAAGACTTTCTGAAGTAAAATCAGAGTAGACACGTGTTTGTCACGTTGCAGCCGGCTGAGGTGGTCTTAAATCATCGCCTTGACATTCTATTCATCAGATTCAGTGACAGTGGAGGTCAGCTGCTGTGAGGGGTTGGTTCTTTTGTCCTTATGCATTATCATGTTTAGCTGAATAGCTTTTATTTAAGTGCTGTGATTGTTATGATTGACATGTTTTCCTCTTTCCAGCATGCCATGGATGCTCTGAACGCAGGCGTGAGGCCTATTGGAAACACATCGCACAAATCCAGTCACTGGGACATGGACAGTGCCTTTTTCTTTGCTGGAACGGTCATCACAACCATTGGTAAAATATCCAAATATCTATCTCTTTAATACTTTAAAACCAATTGAATACACTTTTTTGTAGCAAGCTATTTATATGATGATGTAATAACCAAGCAGGAATAAAAAAAAAAACAAAGTAATGACTAAATGTAGCAGTATTTCTATCCATACATGTATTCTCTGCTCTCAGGCCATATTGGGGGCACATCAAGTTACTGGTCTATCACACTGGTGATCTGCCCATTAGTTTCTACCTAAGCTCATTGTCCAACTATTCTGTTTAAACATCTGAAAACAGTGATTTAGTTTAACATTGATTCCATAAATGCCTTGGGAGTTTTCCAGTGAAACATTTTATCATCTACAGTAGTTGAAACAGAAGAGATATAAGTATTAAGTCTGCTATATAACAGACGGAAGACGTTATTAAATCAAACAAAGCATTACAATAAAAAGAACAGACCATTAACAGAGATTTCTAATGCAAATGCAAAGTTATTACAACAACACATGCAAAAACAGACGAGGGTATGCATGTCCTGTTTACACCCACATGTTTATCATTGTTAATCTTATCATATGAATGAGAGGATGGAGCAATATATAGACTTTCGTTTGATATATATTAGCAAAATGAGTTCAAAACCTGACAAAATGTCAGTATTGGAAACCTACTGTAAAAGACACTTTTAGCAATTCAGAGTATTCATTACTGAATAACCTGGATGATGTTACATAATAAATATTTCTATAGAGTATGTAGAATACGCATATAAACCACCAACATGTAAAATACCCCCAGATTATACAGGGAATTTTCATTCAAATAAAATGTGATTTTAATTAATTGGTTTTTCTTTCCTGAATTATTTTTTTGACTACATAAATATTAAACACAGAAAACCATATTTCAACACATAAAGTTCCTTTTAATTTTATGGTATTTTAACAGTGTATTTCTTTTTACGCTGATGTAGTGGAAAGTGGATGATGAAGGACTCTGGATACAAACTTGTGTGTTATAAAAAAGGGTTTATTAAAAAGAAGTCAAGCATCTAAAAAAAAAAATAAAAATAAGAACACAGATTAGCAGAATCTGGTGAACTTCTAAGGCCAATAATGAATAAAATCCCCTCTCTACTATCACCATTTGCTTCACAGGGTGATGCTCAGTGATGCAGAACCAAACCAATCTAACCATTCTGGGTTTTAACAACCTGTGAAGCTCAGCATTCTCACAAATGCTTACAGACGCTGCCGACATAAACGCGCGGTTTGCACCAAACTTGCCTCATTTCCTTGAACAACCTTTATTGTTTTGCAGAGCAAACATGCAATTAACCTTTGACTGATCACAGTTTGATAAAGATGAGAGTGGAAAAATTTTGAATACCTGGAAGCTTTAATCAAATAAGACCATTTAATATATCTGTTGTTCCATTTAGGATTCATAACTGCAGCATCAGAGCTAATGAGTAAAAGTTTCTGTTTTCTCCCTGAACTGCAATCACCATCTTTTAAATGAGTGGAAAAACACAATGTCCCTGACCTTTTATTATAGTGTCATACTGAGATTTAATTAACCCTGGCTATTGCTGTTGAGCAGCAGCTTGCAGATGCATTACTTACTTCAATGACACATAGAAAATGGTTTTGAAATATTGATGATAAAACTTTGCGTCATCACTTACAAACTCCATCAACTGAAGGCCAAAGGGAGAAGATTTAAGTAAATTATTCTTCATCTGTCTCTTGCCTCACTAACTTCTTCATTGTACCTATTGAAAGTCACCGTAGGGTCATTATTAATGCAATTTTCTTTAAGGAGAACCTAATTATTGTCTCTGGAGGAGCTTCTCCACTACTAAGGGGCATTACATAAGGGCTCCAATTGATTAGGTTACATAAGAAAGTCTTGATTGACTTCTGCTTCTCGTCTTACTCTCCATGTCCTCTTTGCCCTTCTTTGTGTCTTATTTTTTCTCATCAATGCAATCAGTGGCTCTAAGCCCAATTTTTTCCCTTTTCCTCCTCATTGTCCTTACAATGTTTCAACAGGTTATGGAAACATAGCTCCAAGATCAGAAGGTGGGAAGATCTTTTGCATCCTTTATGCCATATTTGGTATCCCTCTCTTCGGCTTCCTGTTGGCGGGGGTTGGAGATCAGCTGGGGACAATCTTTGTAAAAAGTATTTTACGAGTTGAAAAGATATTCAGGGTAAGCTCCAAGTATAAGAATGTATAATTCTTTCTTTATTTAGAGATTAAAGTGCCTTGTCTAATGACTTTTTTCTAATCCTATTGCTTTCCAGTAAGATCCATTTCACCATGACGACTTTGTGTGATTAGGCAGCATATTTGCTATCACATCGTGGTGATTGTGACTAATTAAATTATTATTTTTTTTCTTTCTTTTTTTTTTGTTTAGCAAAAACACAAACAGATCAGCCAGACAAAAATAAGAGTGACGTCTGCCATCCTTTTCATCCTGGCTGGCTGCATTGTCTTCGTCACCATCCCTGCTGTCATCTTCAAATACATTGAGCACTGGGACACCCTGGATGCCATCTACTTTGTTGTGATTACTCTCACTACAGTGGGAATAGGAGACTACGTGGCAGGTAGAGCCATAGAGCAGGAAGCTGCTCTGTCATGATGTACTATTTTGATGAAGTAGCATCTTTCTTTCAACTATACTCGTGTTTTTCCTTTTCCTCCAGGTGGAAATCGGGCGATTGAGTATAGGAGCTGGTACAAGCCTCTGGTGTGGTTCTGGATTCTTGTTGGTTTAGCGTACTTTGCAGCTGTCCTCAGCATGATTGGAGACTTGCTTCGAGTGCTTTCTAAAAAGACTAAAGAAGAGGTGGGGTTTATTTGATTACACTGGCCAATATTATATTAGAAGAAGTGAACGTAGAAAGTGGCTCAGCTAGTTTGCCCTCTCCTCTCTGTTGGTTCTCTTCTTTTGATTAATTACTGATGGCAAGACCTTGTGAAAAGGTTAAAAGGAAGGGAAATTACAATAAAAGGAAATGATAGAGGTTCTAAAATGATTAATCCTTGTTATCATAAAGGAAATTGAGGTTCTGAGCCTATCTTAAGACTTGATATTTGTGACATCATTTTCAATAAAGCCACTATATTTCTTTTAAAAAAGGAAATCTATAATTCATATCTTTTCTCTGTAAATACCATGCTGCAATTCTGACAGTCAACTTTGTAGATCAATACAAACTATTAGATATGAGATGGGTTTTATCAGTATGCTACTGCTTTGGGTTGTATTTTTTACTCATTTTTAAAACTAAAGATAGAGATGATCTTCTTTCCTGATCTTCTGCACTGTCGTCATAGGTGGGAGAGTTTAAAGCTCAGGCAGCCGAGTGGAAGGCAAACGTACGAGCAGAGTTCCGTGAAACACGCCGACGTCTGAGTGTTGAGATTCATGACAAGCTGCAGCGGGCTGCCACGATCCGCAGCATGGAGCGCCGTCAGCTCGGCCTGGAGCAGCGAGCTCACTCGCTCGACATGCTGTCACCGGAGAAACGAGCCATGTTTGCGAGTCTGGATGCTGGACGCTTCAAGACTTCCTCCCAGGAGAGCATCGACACCAAACTGAATAACCTGAGGCTGAAGGGGGCCTGTGAGCCATATGACCATCAGGGGAGTGAGCAAACGCACCAGACAGCATCTTCCTCAGAAGAGAATCTATTTAATCTACGTTTCGGATCTCTCACCAAGCTGGCCAGACGGAACAAAAACCGCGAGCTGCGCAGGAACATTCCTGAAGATTCTCGACGGTCGAGCGTGGCCATAAACAACGGCAGCGCCATGCTGGGGGAAGAGAGGACGGAGGAAGAGGATGGAGAGCTAGACGAGGAAAACAGAGAAAAAAAGGAGGAAAATATCAGTCTGACAAACCTGTCCCAGTATGCAGTAGAGCGCTCGAAGTTGAATGGGTTCATATCAGCACCGGCCAAAGACGC
Organism: Atherinomorus stipes; assembly: GCA_023101725.1. Taxonomy (NCBI): domain Eukaryota; kingdom Metazoa; phylum Chordata; class Actinopteri; order Atheriniformes; family Atherinidae; genus Atherinomorus; species Atherinomorus stipes. Next base: position 47,680 of record JALJCO010002464.1, read on the forward strand.
AGGCAATGATTAGGTATCAAATGCATGAACACTTAAGCCGCAGACAGGGAGTGTAGAGACAGACAGAATGATACTCAGACTGAGTCACAAGGAGAGTGCACAGTCCTTTGAGATGTCAAGAAATGTGCCTTTCTGTTTCCTATGCTTAGACTGGAACTGCTCCCAGGAAATTCAGTCATTGTGCCATAGTCATGGGAAGAAAACATGTTGCCAAAAATAATTAAAAGCGATCCTACACAAGAGCCTGTTCTAATACCTCATTCCATTTGTTGCTGTAAAATGGGCTACCTGTGATGTATATGAGAGCTGTCTCACTCAGCTCTGTTGTCTTTCAGCCCTTGAGGCTCTTATGAGATACTTGGGCCAAGACCATCTGTTCATGCTGAATCTTATTTTTTTCACATTGTGGGCACAACAGCGAGAGAGCTGGATTCATGTCGTTCATCTTCAGAGACATTATCGATCATTTTGTCATCTCATACCATGGTGGCTTTTTTTTTTTTTTTTTTTTTTTAGCTCAGCAGCCTACAAAAGGACTTCAAAGTTTAATGACCGGAGGGTGGGAGGTTATGTTTCTGCTGGATCAATACATAATGCTAGTAGTTACCTAGTGGACATGTACAATTATTCCTACGTTGTATGTGGCTTTGAATATGTAGCCTAAAGGTAACCACTACTACATACTATGAGCTTTTAAAAAAAAAAAAAAAAAGAGCAAACTATACACAGTGCATGGTTATTAAAACACAGCCATAGCAGTTAGCGGACATAAACTAACCTGAAAAGTCACAGTTGATGTTTCTTTTTCATAATAAAATGAAATGTTCAGCTTTCACTTTCAGTTTTTGCTTCATCCACAGTTAGACGTGTTTCAGTCATTATTATCCATCAAGGAACACTGGCATCCCCCCAAAATACCGGCGTAATAAGATTGTCAGCTGTGTTTTTACACAAATGGGTTTTAAGCATTTAAATCTTTCATTCACATGGCAAACATGTCCATTTTAATTGATGAATGTGATGCTGTTGATTTTGTATTCACCGAGCATGTTTGCATCTACGTTTACTCCTTTTTCTATCAGTCAAGCACCTAAGTTGTATTTTCCATTAAACTGTAAAAGATGAATAAATAAGACATATTTGTTTTGTGTGTTTCTTATTCAACACACTTTTTGGCTGTGAAAATCTTACGACATAAGTGGAGGGTTTTTTTATAGGTTTTCTCACCGATATGTCTGATACTTGACAATTTTGATGTTATTTTTATTTAATAAAAACAAACACAGAACATAACTCCTGTTATACGTGGAGAAACAGTTTCTTGTGCAGAGTTTACTTTATTAAAAGCTCAGATTCAGAGCGTTTTTTGGTGAATAAGGATAAAATGAAGTCTTGTATGTAACTTTATATGAATACACAATATTTCCTATTCCTATACATTGCTGTAGAATTGAGGATACATCATGGGGGCACTACCCATCAACGTCCCTTTAACAGTGAATGTTGTTTTCCACAATAGTAGAAAAGGCACAAGCTAAGAACAACTGGATGCTATTACATATTTCTTCTTTTTGCTTTCATCTTTATCATTAAGGTTAAATAAATGTTCTCAATCAACCAATCATCAACTGCACCCTATTTCGGAAAGGAATTCCACCTATTGTGAGAACATTCCTGGATCTCAAATAATGTTGAACTTATTTGGACCTCAGCTGCATATTATGCAAACTTAAATAACTTTATCCTGTTGTTGTAATACTATTACACACACAAAATCCACGGATGAACACTTACAACTGTGGTTGTGGTAGTTCCTGTTAAAGTTGTATCTGGCTAATATTTTGCCACACACACACACACGCACCCACCCCCACACGCACACACACACACATAGAGTAAGAAAGACCAGTTTAGTTTCCTTAATTTCTGGGAAACTATCAAAGCTTTTTTTTTATGAACTCAATATCTCACATGTCAGACCTATTATCTTTTTCTCTTCTTCTTTGTACCTTCAGTAAACTGAGCCCTCAGATGTTGGACTCCCTGCACGGTTCATTGATTATGATAGCTATAAAACCCAGCTTAGGTTTTTCATACATATTCAGGTTTAGTTGGTCAGTTTAAAATTTTATATTTTACATTTCAGTCTTGATGGGGTTTTTTTGGTTTTTTTGGTTGATGTGTTATTGAAAGGCAACACTTTCTCATAATATCTAGTTTTCTGACACTGCTGGTAACAAATTGTTAACATGCTGCTAATTATCACCAGACATTTCATCTGATTTCATCCCTACTTGGATCCCAACCTAATGAACCTGTCATAGCACTTTTCATATCGACAATTCAAAGTACTTTACATTCAGACTTTTATCTGGTTCACCCAAAACAGTTCACATCACCCTTATTTTATTAAATCCTCATTGGCTCCCTGTCAAATTTCTGATTGATTATAAAACCTTAATTTTGACCTTCTGGGCCCCCTGGTAGATTCTTGATCTGCTGTGTTCCTATTTAGGTGCACCCTTCACTCTTCACTCTATCGGAGTCTCTTGACCCGTTTTAATACTTGGGGGGGGGGGGGGGGGGGGGGGGGGGGGGGGGGGGGACTGGCTTTCAAAACTGTCCCTCCTGTCCCTCCAAGTGATCGACTGTGTGGAATCTTTTAAAAAGCAGCTGAAGACGCATTTATGTAGGAAAGCTGTTGGTTGATTTGGTTTGTGATTGACAGGATTTGATCATTTTATTATCTGTTTTATTATTCTCTCTCCCCTCCCCCTCTCTCTCTCTCTCTCTCTCTCTCTTTTTTACAGTTTTAATTATATGACTAAGTTGCATTTCTTCCCCTTTTATTTAAAGCACTTTGAGATTTTTATCTGTTAAAGGCGCTTTATAAATAAATTTTACTCACTTCCTTACTTTGTTTTGCATTAAAAGCGTTACAGTAGGGTGTGGGGTTAAAAAATGAAAAGATATTCAGTAAAAACAGAAAAATCTTAGACAAAATTAATGATAAAAGCATTAATGTTTGTTTTGTTTTGTAGAAATAGTTTGTCTGCAGTGATTTTAATCATGATAAAAAATATTGTGACCTCATAATCATATATTCATTGATCATGAGTATTATGAGGATTATGATTATGTGTAACCAGCCCTGTGTCCCTGCGTACATTAGAGGGAGGGGGTGGTCCCTCTTCAACAGCTGAATTGTGAAAGGTAACATGCAACAGGTATTGTTACATGCTGAAATGTTGATTAATAAGCCAGTAAATTATGCTCTGTAATTTTGTTTAATTCCAGTCCTGCCAGTGGCACACAGCTCATCTTTTGGTACAGGTTTCACATTATACTTTGGCCAGGTTTATTATTCCAGTTGTTCCAGTAAAAAATGAGAAATGAAGACAGAAGTCACATGAGCACGCACTGCAAATTTTCTCTGTTTAAGGGATTTATTCAAACACAAAATGTGATCTAACCACTGTCTCCCTGCACACATTCATGCATTTTTGTTTTTTCATTTTTTCCACTCCTGTTAAACTCCAACCCAGTCATCTTTTGAAATGTACTTTATCATGATGAATTTGCTAAGATGCAACTTTCAGGTAATTAAATGACAGAATTCATTATCATGTTACTGATATTGAAAGATGCTGCAGCCAAAAGTTTCCATGCATACTCGTCTAACTCTAGGCTACAGTCGCATCTGCAGGAGGGAGATTTAGCTGACAGCATCATCAAAGCAATGTAGGGAAGTAAGTCAGTGAAGAGACACAAATTGCATGTAATAATGTCCTTGTGCATGTTTGTAGAGCTTCCCTTAGAGGTAGAAAGGTGCTCCTCCTCTCTTTCTCTTTAGTCTACCTCTCACGTCTCTTTTTGTCTCCTTCACTAATCTCCAGCAGACTTTATTCTCCCTGGTTTTTAAGAATTTCCCTCTGAAAGTAGTAGTGTCTGTTCACTATCAAGAGTCTTGACCATCGGCATTTATATGGAGAGACTGACAGAATGCGGCATTGACAAGCATTTCTGTCAACGATTATGCAGAATGATGAAATTAATTGGTTTTTACCGTTTCTCACACCCTGCCACTATAAGTGAACTGACAAAAAGGCAGAAAAATAAACAGTACTGATCACATGACTCAGCCTTGGCTCCCACCTTGTCAGCAGAACAACACCTCCGACAGTGCAAGTGAAAACTGGGAAAAAAAGCTGTTGCAACGGGTTGCTGCTGGGATATCATTAGAGCTTTGATCCAAAACTTTTAGGTCCATGAAACTCCTCTTCAATGTACATCATCCTAAAGCCAAAGCTTGCATTTTTTTCTACCCTCATGTCTTCCCAGTTATCAACACATGAGGCTTTAGTGCTTTTAGAAAGAAAGATCAGTTCCATCACTCTTGATCTTGGTCTTATTCATGGGCATTCTGGGTTTGCTTGACCTAATCTGTCACCTATGCTGTCAAACTTGTTCTTTATTCTAACATCACTTTTCTAGTTGAATAATTTCCTTGTGTGCTAACGTTTGAGCCAATATATATTTTCTATTCATTTAAAACTCACTTTTAGTCTGTAATTTTCTACCCGACTGACACATGGAAAACACCTCTTATGATATCCAGTATGAAACCTTCACAGAAGTCTACCACTTCCTAACTTTCTGATTAAACCTAGCATAGACTCGACAGGCTTGTCCTATTCTTTTCCTCCATCACTTTCCACTACCGCAATGCCACGAGTCACCATCAGAGCAATTTATAATTTAATTCTTCATACATCAATAAATTAATCTTCATCTTTTCATTTGATGTGTCCTTATTACTCATAAATTACTTATAGACATACAAACATTTGATATTTGTATAAGTAATGTGTAAGTAATTACGAAATCTAATTTAGCACTTGTGATGAGGTTGAGGAGGTGTTTGGGATTGATGGCAGATGAGATATTCATATATAAGGTTCTAAGCCAGTCATGAATTTATCCAATTTTCCAGCATATTCACTTTTTCTTTTTTAATCTGCAAAAAGAACCCCAGTTATGTGGCCACTAACTCATAAAACAGTTGCATTTAAGTCGAATCCATGGGAAATAAAACCAGTGCATATACTCAAACTTCCAGTTCATTGAGCACTTAAAGCACTTTGAATTTAAATCAGTGTCCAATGAATGTAAAAAACACAAAAAACAATTCTGTAGTTGAGCTACATATGTTTAGAGCTTGGTATACAATGGTTTTGCTCTATACAGTCAATTGCTAATTTGAGATTAACATTGACCTGTTAAACTGCATTGAGTTATTTACAGAATAAAATCATCCCATCTGCCTCCAAAGATCCAAGCTGCTGATGGCAATCTCAGCTTTAAAACAGTCCGTTTGCACTTTAAACCCTTAAATTATTCATCCTAAGCTCTGATGTTGAATTTGTGGCTCGGGTGATAGCTCCTCCTTTTTCTGATTTATTTTATTTCCTAAGGCCACATTGAAGGTGTTGCCACAATGATATGTAGCTATCGGTCATAAAAAAGTCATCGTTCAGGGGATTTGTAGTTTTTCACAGACAGTCTTCAACTCATTTGTACAATTAAAACCTTGAAAAGTTAAATTTAAGTTAGATGTTTTGAGGTAAAAAGTAAGTCTAATGGCTTAAATTTAGTTTCCTCTGGCATTCTGACAGTTAAGAGCCCCTTAATGGATGCCATCCATCAGCAGAAAGTGTGTACGTGCATGCATGCTGACTTGCGTGTCTCATCCGGAGAGGCTGACAGCATGCGTGGGCACACATCCTAATCTTAGAGAGGGTAATCAAGGAAAGGTTGAGGGGCATGAAATTCACACCCATTTGTAAATAGAGCCATAAGATGGATTGTGAGTTTGTGACAGAGAATTCTGCCCACATCTGTCACCTGTGAGGAGGTCCAGCTCATTTGTTGTGCTTGTGCATCTTAACTTATGCATGAAACCAACATGAAAGAGAAAATTCCACTTAAGTCAGCACTACAGTAAGTCAGAAATTCCTTTTTCCATGTTGTTTTGCTTTATGCTTTTCACTTTTTTTTCTTTAAATAGTTTTTCTGTGTCCACTTTATGCTTTGCTGCTGAAAACGTAAAAGCAGTTGTCACCATATGGTCTTGAGGCAGCAACTACAAGGTAAGATATTAATTTAAAAAAAAAAAAAAAAAAAAAAAAAAAGATATTAATTAAACTACCTATTTAAGCTTAGTTCCCACAGCATGCAAAGTTATTCACTGCTGCTTGTACTGCTAATGAAAAAGAGATTTCAAAGTCTTAAACAGCATGACTGTAACAGCATTTGGTCTTGGGTGTGGGAGAGGTGAAACACTGGAAGCATGGCTGCACACTAACACAAAGGGGAAGCAAACCATTACCACACAATGGATGTGTTGTAGGCTGTTTGGTTGTGTTGCAACTTGTTGTCTTTTCTTATTACAAATTCTTAACGTTGTTATAGGAACAGTCTAATGTCACATGGCTTTCCATTAGTGCTTGAGAGCACAGTACCGGCACTCTATCTTGCATTTACTCATCCTTTACATTTTTTTTTTTTTTTTTTTAAAGAACTTTGGTGCCTTTGTAGATAGACCTGTTCATTTTGGGCCTTTTTTTGACAACTGAGAGACAGGAAAGAAAGAGGAGAATGACATGTAGCAATACCAGACCAGGACTCCCCTTACAAAAAAGTAGTGCAAGCACGCTTTAAGTTCGCTAATTTTAGACTTTAAATAAGACAGTATACTTTCAGTTTACTGTTTATGTACTTATCAGAAATATACTAAGGTTCACTTGGCATGTACTCATTAATATACTATAAGTATATTTAGCTGATATTTAGCCTATACTTATATTTAAACTTTTGAACGATATACTTTGATAGTTGTACATTCATAGTACATTTTCACACATACTGTTTTTTTGTGGCATACTGCAAGATGTACATTATATCATGTTTTCAAATAAGATTTAGGCGCTAGCTCACTCACACTTTGAAAACACCCGGTTCATCTCATGCTACTTTAAGTCTACTTAAAAGTGTACTTTAGTATACTTCAAAGTGTACTTTCTAAAAGTAAAAGTAAGCTTGAAGTTTTAGTATGAGTAAGCTAACAGTATACCTAGAAGATTACTTTCAGTATACTTGAAAGTGTACTTTTAAATACTTAAAGTGGGCCAATTTAGTCCCAAGAAGTATAGTTGTTAGTATACTGCTAGTACATTGGTCTCAGTGTACTTGGTAAATAAAAGTACACTTGGGGGATATACTTTACTACTGTATACTTAAGTATATTTAATGACATGTACTTAGGGAATACTTCTTTTAAGGGTCAAACCGAATGTTTATTTTCACTTAAAAAAAAAAAAAAAAAAAAAAAAGTCCAGTTTGGCTATTTTATGTAAAAATGCTCACCAACTGATTCTAGTCTATTTAGTTTTATTTGACATGCTATGGACAGATTTTTGACAATTTCGTGTGAGATCCTGTCAAACTACAAACATAAAGATCTTTTCATTTAGATTTCAACTAAGAATGAGCACCAAATCTTTAACAGTGAGTTCACATGTCACCAAAAAGTTGCATAATAAATAAAAGGTTGCAGATTGCTCAGTCAAGGAAGTTAGTACATTTTCCCTCTACATCAAGAATGGGAAATCTATTCCCATGTAGATCTTTAAGGTCATTACAAGTAAGATGAAAATGTGTCCTTGTGGTATAAAAAAAGAGAAAATGCATATAAAAAGATATATATTTATAGAAAAGGAAGGAAAAATATATGTACAATTATAAAATGAGAATAATAGTGATATAAATAAAGAACAATATGGCATCCAAGAAGTCAGCAAGATGTTCATACAATCTGTTGTGGAAGTTTTGAGTTGGACATTTTAAGGCTGTCCCTGGTCTTTCAGTATCACTCTTATTTGTTTCAGCTTTATAGAATTTACAAGTCTCGTTAAACAAAAAAGAGTTCACTAGCATACAATGTTTGGTCTCTGTATGCACTCTAAACTCTGCAAATCAAAACTCATTTGCAACATGGAGCTCCGTGAAAAATCTAACTCCAAGGAAATGAATATTTATGTCATCTGTGGATAGAAGAGATGGAAGAAGTGCATAAGAATTAGATTAAGCTGTACTGTAACACCAACTACTGTTGCCACTTGCTCATCTTAAAATTTCCTCACAAGCTTGAAGAGATGTTGTTGCCAGTACAAGAAGATGTGAGGAAGTGAGAAGTGTGAAAGTGCTGAGAGCGACAGGAAGAGGAAAAGTTGGAGGAAGTGCCAGACTGTGGCCTGGAGGAACACAACGTGCTGGCTTGACATGAAACTGTATCGAGGGCGAGATGAGAAATCTGCCTGACATGTTTGACACCTGAGATAGTAAAAAGAAGGGAGGTGTAAAATGATCTAATATAAACCCAACATCAGTTACTGAAAAACCAAGTACAGCATGTTTCCCGGACTAACCCCCTACACTGTAGGAGACATACTTCTCCTAAAAGTGTTGTGTTAAAAATGTTCCCAGCTGATTTGATGGCAGGACGATTTGGGAATAGAAGACGTGGGCTTAATGCCCTGAGACAACTCGGTTTGACACCCTGCCTGCTGGACCCTTACAGCTTGTCATTCCGCAGCTCTCCTCATTTCCTGTCTGTCTCCGCTGTGAACTGTCAGATAAAGGCCAAATGCCCAAAAAATTATCTTTAAAAAGGAGGCAGCTCTGGGGATCTTCCTCTAATTACAAAGTCCACAGCTTGAAACTTGCTGGGGGTTCCTCCTTGTATGTCACTTCTCCTCTGTTTCCCTTCATTTTCTGTCACGTTCTACACTGTTCAAAAATCGCAAATGTATTCCATCTACAGCTGAAGATGACTATGACGCAGTACATTGTGCTAAAATATAAAGATAACATCTGACATCACACCAGGTACAATGTGTTTTTGCTAAAGAAGCTCAAAATGTTCCCTTCTTGATGTCATCAGATATGTCAGCACTTAAAAAGGTAAGATTACTGCTTGCATTGTTTAAATAAATAAATAAATAAATAAACAATAAATAAAAAAAAAAACAAATTTCTGCCGTCTTCCCCCCAAATTTAAAAAAAAACATTTAATACTGCAAGTACTTTTTGTTGACAGTATGCAGATGTAATTATCAAGTGTTTGAATAAACATTTTTCTTGCTCATTTTCTCTAAATAGTATTATTTGCACAAGCTAAACTGTACTTTATAATCAGTTTTTTGGACGAGGCAGTAGTCATGATGATTCTGATGCTCTTCTCTTCTCCTAATGACTCTTGGCTCTGCTTTTTATGGCTGAGTCAAACTGTGCACATCTGGACAGCCAGAGAGAAACTAGCGTGAGATGAAACAGTGAAAGAGTGAAATAGTTTGGATTATATTTGGAAAGATGACACTACAAGGAGAATGGTTACATAACCAAAATATATCATGATAAGAAATCACTGAAGAAAGAAAAGATACTTTTATTCTTTCACTATAACAAATCCAATTTAGAGCAGAGAAAATTGCCACAGTGAAGCACTGATGAAGTGAATCTATCCCTCTTATTCTTGTTTATATTACAAATATACATGTGTAAAGTCCAGACTGCAATATTTTTTCCCATCTGTTTCCTTTTCTTAGCCTATGTATGCTTTTAGCTTTGATTTTCTCTACAGCGTGCACATTTGTAAATTACCTGGAGCGTCCCCACAGATTGCTTGCCAGCATCCAGTGCAAAGCACAGCTGCTAAATTCTTGTTTTTTCCAATTCTTTTTGCAACTGACTCACATCATTATTCATTCATCATCTTCCCTAGAGCTCCTTTGTCAGTTTGCACCTTTTTACCCCTGAGAATAATGATGCTTTTATTTCATGTGCACAGTCAGACCACCAGTGTAGATTTTAGATAGGGGCATCCACCCTGCATGAGAGCGAGCAGGCTTTCTCTCACACGTGCCACTGCTAAGACTATATCAAGACCCAGGCGGACACTGATTGGTTAAGGTACTTCTATCTGATGAAAGCTTGTACTTATCATATAAAGAGGCCTGTCTGTGTGCAGTCAAGGGCAATGGGAGGTGAGAAGATGGGCATTCAGGTGGGCTTTACAGCCAACCAGTTCTGCTGATGTAGGTTATTGAGTATTAGGTGAAGCATATTATCTTTAATGGATGAGAGAATCAAGACAAAGGCTCACATGGAGCAGCACATGTCCTTTCCAGCCTCTGTTGTTATGATGGCAACATAAGAGGTGTCATGCACTGTAGATACGTGAGCAAAATAATGTGGGAGGCAAATCCTTGAAAGGTTGACAGCCTCTGAAGTGTCAGGGTGCCTTGTCAACATTTGAACATTCTTACACTGACACCACGGGGACTAAACTCCCATCTGCACCACAAAAGCCCCAAAACATTAAGTTGTCTTTTTCTTCTTTATAGATACATCCTCAGGCTTGATATGGGGGTGTCTGTTGTTGTTTTCTTTCTCTCAGTGTCGCACAAACAAGTAAACACTTTCAGACACTTATTTATTTTTTATGAGAAGAAAAGAATTATGCTAGAAAAAGCAAATACAGAAAAAACGCGAACAAAAATGTTCAAGAAAAAAACGAAATACATGTTAACATTAATCCTGCAATTTCTCAACTGTCCACTAGAGGGCTCTAGATATCTATATTTGCATTAGGAGAGGATTCTCTATTCATTATTAACAAATAAATAAAACTAAGTTTAATGTTTTTTTGTTTTTTTTTAATAGTTAAAATACTTTCTAGGGCAAATTCTATAATTTAAGTTTATTTATAAATATTTTATCACTGACTAATCATCATAACCAAACCATCTCCTTTTGACACATATTATGCAAAAAGGAGTTTAAAATTCACTCAGATGTTTAAAATGGTCTTTGAGCCTTTTATTTGTATTTAATATGTCTTTTAAAACTTTTATTTGCAAAGTTGCATCATTTCATTGCAGATCACAGCACATTCTGAACAGAGGGAAGTTTTCCTTTACTCTTCCAAAGTATATGCAATGTGTTGTCATGGTCTGATGGCTAAATGGAAAATATCTATATTAATCTACAGAGATGCAAATAAACTCTTCCTATGGTGCCTGTATTTTATCTGTCTGTGAAAATACTGATACTGTGACAAAAATAAAAATATAGATAAAAAGCTGAAGTGAAACCAGACAGATGTGTCTTCACACAGTCAGGTGATAAAAATCTTTTAGCTGCTCGAGAACAAGCTTGAAAGCAAACATTTTCCCTACAAATACATTATTCACCTGAAATGCGGCAAAAACAAACACATATCTATTTTTATGTATTTTTGACCCTTCTTTGAATATTTCAGAAAACACAAACAATAGATGCTAATCTCACACAAGAGCTTTAATGAAGCACCCCCACAGCACATTTCGTAGAATATCTGTGGAGAATTATCAACTTTTATTTCCAAATTATGAATGATAAAAATAAGTGACGTTTCTAAATGACAATTTTGCTCAATTCTCCCTGTTTTTATGCCATATAGCTCTTGGCTGATGTTTTTTTTTTTACATTATTAATGTTGATAATGAAATGATTTGCCATTGAGAATATAATACATCTGCATGACTGATATGTTTTTGTTCATATGAAAAGTTGAAGTTTACATGTCTCACAAGCAAGTTAGTAATTTATGTAACTGTTTCTGTGGTACTGTCACTGCTGCTTTTCTTCTTTCTCAGGAAGAAAAGAAAAATCTGTTTGACACTTGCTTTTCCTGTTCTAGTAATAAAACAGTAAAGGAGTGGGTCTATAAGACAGTTGACGCTTGTGATAGCTGTGCTGATCTTGTAGAGATAGAGAAGCCACGTGAAACTCTTACAGTCAGTCAATAGTATGCGTATGAGCATAATGACATGGATAGGTCCAAAGCAGAACAAAAGAGAAAGCAGAACCACGGTCAGTAGCTTTGAAATACGTGTACGCTCTTCTTCCTTTGTGGCCTGGTTGGATTTAACAGCCAGACAAGTCCCCCAGGTGGTATAAAAGACGAGGACAACTGGAAAAAGAAATCCCAAAAAGAAGCGTACGATGCTTATATAAACTAGGTTCTCTGACATTGGAATGAAGATGTCAAAGCACAATGAAATTGTCGTGCTTTCATAATATGAGTCCCCCCAGGTGATGGTGGTGGCGTTGAAGCAAACCACCAACACCCAGATGGCAATACTGATCACAACTGCTGTGCTGACCTTCCTCAAGGATGTGTACTTTAAGGGATGAACCACAGCCAAGTAGCGGTTCACGGCAATGCAGCAGAGGAGGGCCTCGCTGGTGTAGAAGTTGGTATAGAGAGAGTATATTGATAGCATACAAATGTAGCCTCCATGGATCCAAACTCCTCTCCACAGGTAGTCCAGCCACAATGAAAGACCAGCAGTGAAGGTCAGGTCACTCAGGGCCAAGTTAAACAGATACACGCCAAGGTCGTTCTTCTGTCTGATGTGCTGCCAGGACACGTAGAGGGAGAAGGTGTTGGATGGGATGGCAGCGATGATGACAGCCAGGTAGTAGAACAGAAACACTCTTCTCCTGGATAAACTGTCACTTGAGTAACATTCTGAAACGTTGGTTCCCACGGTTATGTTTTCCATTGCAGATGGGGTTTTATTTGTCAATGCCTAGTAGGGAATATGACAGAAAAATGATTTATTAGACTACTACTTACTGTAAACTAATAAAGAATGGGTTGAGACTTCCTTTTTTTTAATCTGTTGCTACTAATCAATTGTAAGATCTTCTATTAGATGTTTTTTAAGCTCTGTTCAAACTTTGAGAAAAATCACAACCTCTTGGGAGACACAAGTGTCAAACAACTCTCACTGCAGTTTTGGCCTCCTTGTTAAAGTGATTGAATATTGTTTCTTTTTATTACACCATGAATTAGAAGAAATACTTTGGAATTACAGAGGAGACTAAAGGTGCTTTGACACTCTTTCCCTATAATATTGTTTTTTTTTGTAAAAGTGCTTAATATGGCACTTTAACTTAAAGTTATACCGTGTAACTTTTGACCACGATGAACACTAAACCTGTAACCTCCCACAGGTGCCACAACTGTCTCAAAATTAAACAGTCTCAGTCTGTGTTTTGGAAAAGTGTTGCAGACCACTTTGAAAAGCTGATTTTTAAGTCATCAAGTCATTAATCAAAGCGCTCCAGGTTACATGATCTAATGAGAGACGGCCCGCTCCTGAGAAGCTACAAAGCCTGGTTTTTGAGAATGGCAGCCCCCTCGGAGCAACGACATGCGTCAAGTGCTCTATATTGACTGCAGAAATCAGCTATAGTTACTTACTTTAATAATAATGATAGAATATAATGTATCATAATATTTGGCTAACATTGGGTTCAAAAGTTACACGGTATCACTTTAAGGTTTGTTCAATTTTGGTCAGGAATATTTTCTATTTCTTTTTCTACTTTTTTAATAGACTTAATACAATGAAATTAGTTTTTTCCGATATTAATGAAGCTTGAGTTTACAATAATAATGTCTGTGTCTGTTATTTGATTCAGTTATCCACTAAAATAAATTTACATTTAAAATAAAAAATGTTTCTTTTGGGAGCATCTATTGTAATGCAAATAAAATGCTATTGACCAAGATTGATTAATTATAAAGCCTCTAATGAATTTTTTCAATCGAGTCCAACCCTTATATTATATTATATTATATTATGAGCAGAGGATTGCATTCAAGTCTCTCATTACACCATGTACAGTACATTACATGCCCTTTGCTCTGCAATTGTTTCATTATTCTGTTCTCCTTGTTGTAATGTCCTGTGTTTGCTGTGCGTATTTTAAAATTAAATAAAAAAAAAGAGAGAAAGAAAACAATGTGCTACTATTGGACAATTTCTTTCCAATATCTTTTGCTTTATTTGTTTTATTGCAGTAAAGGCAAGTCATTGAAAATCCAGCATTCAGACTTATTTTAGCAAAGCATCATCACCATCCAATGTTGCCTTTATCCAAAAACGAGGTTATCTTGTTGCACTTCTTTCAGACATGCACTTCACAACAACGAAAGAACACATCCAACTATCAAATGACAAGTATAAGAAAAACAAGAGCTATTTACTCTGATCTGTCTCATTTAATTTTCAAATTTAAGAGCCTGTATGCCAGCGATTGGTCTGAAATAATAATAATAATATAAAGTTTTTGTGTTCAAGTCATAAATACAACAAGTAAGTCAAAACTCGGTACTTACTCTTTATTCGGCTTGATTTACTCTCTAAACTCAGTCCATAAAATCCATTGTTGTCAAAGTGAAAACATTTAAAATAGATGCAGAGTTGATTCATTTAGCTGTCTCTTCCTCTGTTTCTTTATCAGTGTGCTTCAACAAGAAGGGTCACCAGCTTCCTCCTCGTGGTCCCTGACTAATATGTCATCTACTGGGTGACAGGACATGACAAAACAAACTAGCAGAAGGCAGATTTAATTTGTTTTCAATATGAGACAGTGTTTGAATGTTTGCTGTGTCAATACAGACTTGCACTCAGGAAAAGGGGACGCAAATTATTGCCTGATAAAGACACAGTTGAGCAACTGTTTCCATAGCACAGTTAAGACAATATGGCTGGTTGTTATGACTCAGTATATGCTCCTTAATGGCAGGCTCTTTAACTCTAAGTCTAATTCTCAGTATACATAAACACACGCACACACACATATATGTATACACTGTATATATATTTCTATATACATATATATATATACACTTACACTTTTTATATATGTACAGGTTATTTCAAAGGTTATTGCTGGTGCAAAAATGACAGTGTTACATTTAGCCTACTTTCCAGCCAGCACATACAGCACAAAGAAATATAACACATGAAGTCTGAGAAAATATATGCATGAAAAGACTATTTTACTTAAAGTACCAATCAAAGGTTTGGCTACATTTCCTCATTCAAAATTATGGGTTAATGTGTCTGAATGTTTTACTTGTATTAACATTATATTTCTGCCTTTCCTCCACAGAAATCATACAGCCTTAGATCGCATTCTAGTTTCCATTTGATTTGCAATTACAGGTTAGGAAACTGCCTGAATTCCTGTAGACATTTCTAAGGACTTCCTCCTTGTAAAAACTTTACTTCCTCTCTTCACAGCTTTCCTAATCTCTCTCTTGGCACTCTCACTGATTAAACAGTATATTATAGGATCCAGTGTACTGTTCAGAGTTGTGGTGGCGACTGTGACCACGTACGAATCTTTAAGCTTCATAGCCCAATCACAGTTCCCTGGCTCCAGCAGGGCCCTGAGCAGCATGACAGTCTGGTAAGGCACAAAGGACACAAGGTAGGTTAGAAGAAGGAAAAACAGCAGCCGTCCCACTTTCCCGCGCTCTTCCGTCTGGATGGAGGTGCTCTGTTTGAGTGATTGCATAATTTGCTGAAAGCAAAAAGTCATGATGAAGACGGGCACCAGGAAGCCCAGGATGAACCGAGTCAGGGCCACATCAGCATCTACTTGTTCCATAGGTATTTGCTGCTCACACAGTTTTCTGTTATCTTGCAGCACCCCCATGTGGTGAAGTAAGAGAACGTGGATGATAATCTCCAGAATCCAAACAGCATTGCTCACTATTACTGCTGTGCTCACCTCTCTGACCTGGTGAAAGTGGAGAGGATAGACCACTGCCAGATAGCGATCTACAGAGATGCAGCAAAGGAGACCAGAGCCAAAATAGAAGCTGTTGTACATGATCAAATTCACTGCAACACAGAGATCAGCACTTACGACCCTCTCCAGTGCAAGTTCAATCCAAACAGGCAGAGTTATTGTGTAGAGTAGATCAGAAATTGAAAGGCTGATGAGGTAGACTGCCACGCTGTTTCCCTTCATCATCAGTCTCCAGGCAACGTAGAGTGACAAGCAGTTGGCTGGAAAACTCACGATGAAGAATAAAGAGTTCACAACTGGATACATTTGCCCTTCCACTGAGGAGGTATTTCCACTTGTGTTTGGGCAGTTCGAGGAGTTCATCCTAACACGATGAGGTCTGATACTGACTGTGAATGGAAAGCTGTCAGTCACGGGCTAATATAAGCTCCACAATGCAAATAACCAAGCAGGAAGGGCACAATTAGGTTAGAAATAGTATTCGGTAAGTTCACTGTAGCTGATATTTTAACTTCAATGAATCCTGTGATCCTGTGTTGAATTGTGTGATTCATTTTAACAGCAAAATAAATAAATAAATTTAAAAAAGTCTAGAGATGTCTGAAGTTTAATAAAAGATTTGTTTTAAGAAAAACTTTCATCCAGCTAAGTGAATATATTGTATACATACACCAAGATTAAAGAAGATTATTTCCATTATCATAAATATATATATATATATATTTAATAATTATGATTTGAAAGCAAATAGTTTCAAATATGCAAACACAGGACATTTTACTTTTCAGGAACATCATGTTCCTGATCATGCAAATCACATCATTCTAAGTAGTGGTGTTATTGTGGTGCAGATGTATAAAGCGAATACTGTTAGTTCAGCTGTGTTTCATTGAGCTGAAACACAGCATTGTGCTGCTGACACGAACCACGCACATGTGGTCTGCTATATAACAAACCAAGCTGCCATAACAATGTGTTTTTCATTTAAATTTCCGCCAACATCTGCTGACACTACAAAGCTGATCCGCCAAAGGAAAAAAGAGATCTTGCAATCTCCTTCAGCCCTTTTGGTCTCAAATGTAATGATCAAAGTTCACCATATAAAGACTTCTTTGAGACACTGGAAATGTTTTCCAGAGTGAAAAGAAAGGAAAAAAAAAAACAAAAAAAAAACAGTCAGTAATTATGAATCAAGCCAATGCTGCATGTTATGACAAGGTATTTTGTGGATTATTTTTGATTCAACAATTAATGGTGTAGTTTTAAACAAAAGCATAAAGTACTTTAGTTGTGGATGTGGGTAAAGGTGTATGTTCATTTCTGCTCAGGCTCCCGGCCATTCCAGAAAAGAAAGAAAAAGAGAAAGCACTTTTAATGAAAGATTTACAGACTGATTTCACAGCAATTCTGAAAGCCTGTTATACAGTATACATGGTTTAAACTTGTCACAATCCCCCCCCATATTTATATTGTGTCATTTTATTCTCCATGTAGCTGCTGTCAAGCGATGCAGAGATTACAAGATCCTTGAGGGTCCGAGAGGGGCCCTGAGAGGGGCTGGGTCACGCTTGATCTTAGGTAACTTGTCAGAAGTTTGTTGAGCAACTGCTCTCGTGCCCTGCCAACTGATTCGCCATCGGCAGAAAGGTTGTGAAATGTGTGGGCGTTAATGCTGGAAGCCAGGGACAACGGACAGACAGACAGAATATCAAAAGCATCATGCCCTGGGGGTCAAGCTGGACCCTTAGAGGGCACGAATGAACAAACGAATTAGTACTATTGTCCTGTGAGTTCAGATTTAGCTTTCTGTTAGCTATTGGGGGCATTCTCAATACATAACTGGCTGCACGCGCCCACTGACGCGCGGCGCCACAGCACGGCTGGGAGAACAGCTAGCTAACAACAAACAGCAATCCGCAAAACTCTAAACTCACAGGGCAATAGTACTCGTTCATTTGTCTTAAATTTTTTGTGAAATAAAGGAATTTTGCTGCAGATAATCCCTTATAGAGAGGCCCGTTGTTGCTGCCTCCTATAGTCCCATTATAGGCTATGGATTTTTGTGGAGGGTGACTTAGTCTAAATATCGTCTGATGGAGTCAGAGTGACACAGAAATGTCACCGGTGAGTAAATGCACATATAATTTCCTACAAATAAGGTCCAGGTTGAAAAAAAAGAAAGTTATCCTTTAATTAGAGACTTTGTAATTAATCAATCTCAATTAATTGGATTTTAATTGCATTACAAAAATTGCCCCTATAAGTATCATTTTCTTCTGTTGAGTGCATTTTGATGGCTAAATCAAAAAACAGGCACAGACATCAATACTGTAAACTCAAGCTGTATTATTGTATGACCAAATACATTTAATTGCATTTCAACTTTAAAAAAAAAAAAAAAAAAAAAAAAAAAAAGTAGGAAAAGAAACAAAAAACAATCCCTGGCCAAAACTGAACAGACCAAAAGTTAAAGTATAACTTTTTAAATATTTTAAAGACACACAACATAACTTTTAGTACTTAAAAATCTGCGTATCTGACTCGTTTAGATGGCACACCAACATTCCCTGCGCTCAGAAACTGCTCTATGTAAATTTTGTATCCGGGATGGAGCCGTGACGTAGCCAACCATTGGTTGTGCACCACGTTATTTACCAGCAAATGGATATGAACCAGATATGAACACAGCGGGTGTTTTGATGGTGCATCATGTCAGATTTTGCAAAGAAACACAAGGAAACATTTCCGGAGAAAGAGAAGCAGAGACAAAACAAGAGTCAAGATAAGACTGTCTTTTACTGGCTGGAGTGAGCTCACAGTACAGGTATGACGCAAGATGGATGCTAGTTTAGCTGTCAATAGTGGGCACGTCACTAAGAAAACTGCTTAAAGTTACGTTGTGGGCCTTTAACTATTAAACTGGCTGTTTTCTAAATAAGCGTCTATAACATGTTACAGTACTTGTTAAAATGTTTTTGTCCACACTTTTCATAAAGAGGCATTGATATCTTATGATCAGTGGCAGCTTTGAGCTTTTGATGGTTCATGGAGCAGAGGTGAATATCTACTGTTGACATCAGCTGATGCTTCCTGCAGCCTTTAGTGTGTGTTTGAGATGGGGGAGGGGCCTAGGGTAGCACCCCAAGCTAACAGAAACAAGAAAACCATACGTTCTTTCACGTTTGTCACTAAAAGTCTCCAATAACACTAGAAAATCTCGCCAGACTTTTTGCGAGCTGTTTTATACATAAAATGTTAACAGAGCGTTCTGAAGAATTGCTGAATAGCAAGAAAGTCGCAGAGTTTTGCCGTGTCCGTCAGCGTAATTGAGTGTACCAGAAAATCTGCCCTGACAAAGAATCTGCTTTGCTTCTAACTGCGATTAAATGCATTACAATTTTTAATGTGTTAATTTTCTTGTAATTTTCACGTCCTTCAAGTCCTAGCTGTGGAAATCTGCCTGAAACAAATTGTTTATTCTTATCATTTCAAGTGCTTGAGTTTTCTCTTTTTTCAGTGTCCATCGAGCTAAAACTATTTACATGAGAAAAAGCATTCTTGATATCATCCATCTTTTCTCTGTGTGTACAATTCTTGACCTAAGCAGGAAATGTATGTTATTTTCAACTTTGCATAATTCCAACACGTTTGCATACGCTGTATGTGCATACATGCTGTGGGCTCTCTCTGGATATTCTTCATCTCACTATCAAAAACCTGCCAGATAGGTTAATTGGTCCGGGGTGTATCCTGCCTCTGCCTTGTAGCAGCTGGGATGGCCTCCAGCCCTCCCATGACCCAATAGGTAGGTATAAACAATGGATGTATAATTCCAACAAGGCAGCCCAAAATCTCTGCATAATACTGTCTGCTGTACAGACACCAAGTGACTGAAGCTCATAAATCATCATGTGTCGTTCAGGCGACTCAGAAGTTATTTCCTAAGAGAAGTATGCACTGTGGATAGTTTGAAACTCTTCCCTCTGTTCAAGAGTAATTAATTCTGGAGGGATGTTTCCCTCCTGAAAAACTGACCAGCTGAAAAAAACAGAGGACTTTCTAACACTTTTCATCTGCAATTAATTATCCTATACCTCGTCTTTGCTTGACAACTTCTGATATTTCTTGTTTCTAGCCAAAACTATTTGAAAATGTTATCATACAGTATATTGTTAAGCTAAGAACATATTCATCATAACAGTCCTCTCATCTCAGACAGTGATAGTAACTCCCACTAAGAGGAGCTTTCCCAGTGATACATTTAAAAACGTATACAACTCATCAAGGAGGCTTTTTTAAATTTTCCATACACGCCATGCCAGCCCATATGCCCAGATAAAACTGATAACCTCACAGGAGGTTTTTGGCCAGCTGGTGGTCTGAGTACCTTATACCTCAGTGCCATGCTACTCTGAAAAAGTCTGCCATGACTTAATAATGCATGGCAACAGAATAATGCAGGGAAACTGACTTGTGGCCATGTTACAATTAAGCCAGGTGCATGAATTAATTGATTGATTGACACCAGGTGCACCATTCAACAGTAGCTTTTCTGTAATATTCCCCCCAAAACTACAAATACCGCAAAAAGTCTGCCTACACTATGGTAATCCGGGGGCTGACATACACACTAAAAACTCATGGGTCAAACTACTGGGTTAAAAAGGGACCAACTCATTTCTGGGTTATTTATAATTTGGGCTGTTGGGTTGCTGACTCAACTTCTGGGTTAAAATAACCCAAGATTGTTGTCAACATAACCCAGCTTCTGGTTTAAATATTCAACCTGAAAGTTGGGTCAAAAAATAACCCAATTTTCTGGGTCAAAGTAACCCAGAAATTAGTTGGTCCCTTTTTAACCCAGCAGTGGGGGTTATTTTTGACCCACAAGTTTTTAGTGTGTATGTCCTACTCAAAAGCCCTAAATATTATACACAGTACACAGATGGTCCAGTACAACGATATCCTGCAATCTGTTGTAATTTAAGGAAACTTTAAGACCCACAACGTAACTTTTAGCAGTTTTCTCAGTGACGTGCCCCCTATCGACAGCTAAACTGGCATCAATCTTGCATGGTACCTGAGCTCACTCCAGCGAGTAAAAGACAGCCTTACCTTAATTCTTGTCTTTTTGTTCTGATCCTCTGGTAATGTCTCCTTGTGTTTCTTTGCCGCCATGGTGTGCGTTGAAAATATCTGCTGTGTTCATATCTGGTTCATATCCATTTGTGCAACCAATACTCGGTTGCAATGTCACGGATGGGAAAGTTAGATAGTGCGGTTCCTCAGCCTCGGGATGCCGCTGGGCAGTGACGGCTTGAGAAATGCACATAATGAATGTTGGTGTGCCATCAAAACGAGTCAGATATTCAGATTTTTTAGGTCAAAATGTTAACTGCTGTATCCTTAACCCTGAAAAGTAATTAAAAAAAAAAAAAAAATGTTACGTTGTGGGTCTTAAATGAGCAATGCTAATAAATAAGGGTCGGTTATGCAAAAGGTGCAGTGAAATGAAAACAATTGACAGACATTGAGCAAGTGGTTGATGCATTAGTGACTTGTGGCCACGACCGGTAATTTATTTGATTTGTTCATGGAAAACGTGAAACCTGAAATGAAATGACTTACAGATGCGGGGATGAAAAAGTTCTGCCGTTTTCTGCCAGAAGTGGCTGAACGATTTGTCCTGCGAATATGTCATCATGCACGGTGTCCAAACTTGGCTTGTGGAAACGTCCTTCTTCTGGGCATTCATCTATGCTCTGAAATCGTTGCCCCTGGGTACACAGGCGTTTCTCTGTGCGATTGAATTAGCAGACAAGTCGCTGGTAAGTAGCTAGCAGTCGGCAGAAAGGGGAACTTTTTCATGCCCGCATCTGTAAGGCCTTTTCACTCTGAGTCCGATGGCATGGAAATAGGAATAGTTTGGAAGAGAAATATCGCCGTCTTTATCTATACACACCTAGTCCGACACAAAATTATGAAGATGCTAGAACAAACTCACATTTCGGGGCCGTTCACACGAGGACGATTGTGGGTAAAAACGGTTAAATATTTCATCGTTAGTGCCTTTTGTTCACACGGCAACGGCGTTATTCTGGGTTGAAGACGCAAAAATCTGAAGACTCATTCCAAAGTGGAATTCCTGAGGACGCAACGCTGTTGCGCCCTCGTCTGTACGGTCCAAAATGCAGAAATGATGGTGGACCCACAGAACTACTGACGCCATGCTCACGTTGCATGCGCGTGACGTCACACAATACAGGAAAAACAATTATGTTGGTCTACCTAAGCCCAGCGGATCTCCACGTTGCGAGCTTGTAATTGAGTGTCGTTTGGAGAAGTCATTTTACATCCTCATCTATCCAAACAAAGTTCCTCCTTGCAGCCGCCATAGTTGTTTTGATTTTGAAGCAAAATAGAGACGAATGATTGTACACATGCGCGCCGACATGGCGGACACACTTGCGTCCTCGTATGCATGCAGATTTCTCCATGACGATGCTTGTATGAACGCAGATAAAAAGATGAAGACGAGACGCCACTTTTGCGGAGTTAAGCGAAGGGGAGAGAGGCGCGGCTGCAAGGTAACCTTCTGTTAGCTGAAAAACGGCTGATCTCACTGTGAAGATGCAAAATTCTGATTTTAAAACACCTGTAATAACCTCGAATGGTTACAAAATACTGTGGGGAAAATTGCTACTTCAGTGGTAATTCTTTTCTCATTTGTAAAACAAGAGTGCCATGACACAAAGATGATATCACGCTCAGCCATGATGATACACTAGCAGCGACAAAGCGACAATTGCCTCTCTTTTTATAACATCACATAGCTTGCCTCTGGCTCTGGTGACTGGAAATGTGCCTCCTCTGATTGGTTAAGTTTGTATCTGTCAGATGCGAATATTATAAAAAAAAAAAATTGACCTTAGTTAAAAAAAATAAATGTTTCAAAATCACTAAACGGAATTTCATCTCTAATGTGAACGTTTCCATTAAAGCCAGAGTTGGTAATCCAGCTCAGAAACACTTTTTGTTGTACTGAGTGAAATGGTCCTTCCATCCTGACAGTCGTCAATACATCATGTTTTCATAAAAAGGAAGGAAAAAAGTCAGACCTCTGTGAGAGCTGCAGTTCTGTAAAAACTCTGACCAATCCCTGCCAGTCGCACCACAAGGTAGGAATTGGTAATTCGCAATTTATAGAAAGAACGAATCCATGGCCGTTTCTCAATCTGCATACTTGTGCGTACTTGCGGGCTCGTGGACTCGTGAAACGTCATCACCTGCGGTCCAAGTCATGTTCCATTAAAAAGTTCGCTTCTCGGCAAGTACGCTGGAAATCCCCGGATGAAAACTTCCTCCGCCCATTTTACCGAGCATGCATCAGAGGAGGCTCGTGCGTACTTGGCCAGATGTAAATCCCAGCATGCACCTGCACACGCGCACACTCCTCTTCCCTCCTCCCTCCGCCTCCAACAGCCAAACCGAGCGATCATTTCCATTCTTTACTGTTCTTGGCCTTTTATCTGCAGCTCTCCCTCCCGCTTTTCTCTCACAGCTGTTTTTGATCATATAATTATGACCTGATAATCCGTTTGCATTAATGTGCTTATGCATTGTAAATAAATATAATGTACATGTTGGGAAAAAAAAAACAACAACTTCCACTTAGTATAATTGTTTTGGGAGCAGTTATTTCAATTGTTTTTATTGGTTTCATACCATCACTACATCTCCACAACAATCAATAACAAACAGCTGTAGAATAATACAATATTATTTTCATGTTGACAGACCTGCTCACTGCTGCACACCGTTGGTGGTGATGTCACAAGTTTGCGTTGTCTCAATCCGTCAAGTAGGCGGAGTCCGTGCTTGTGAACTCCACAAGTGCAGACTTCCAGTACGTACCCAAAAGTCTGTACTCACAAGTGCACGAGTATGTAGTACGCAAACTAGGAATTGAGAAACGGCCCATGCCTTTATGTCTCGTCTCTGTCCCTCCCCTCTCTCCTTCCCCCACATAACCCCCTGTGCGCCGCTCACTGTAAAACAAATATAGCTCACAGACTGCTTACTGCTGCTGACCAAAAAAAACCAAACCAAAACAACAGATAAGGATTAAGTCTTGGAGGTGTAACCGCAGAAGGAGTTGGAGGTGAGTGTATTAAAGCTTTTAAAAACGTGGTTTGTCAGCTGTTTACAATTAAGCTAACGAGCTTATCGTTAACCTGCTCGTAAAACATCGGTGCACACGTCCCTGCGCTCTGAAGGCACGGTTTTGGGTGGTATGTGTTTTTAAACTGCCGCTTGTTCAAACTGTTTTTTCAACATTGCCAATAGCTTTAACTTGAAATTAATCCGATTAAAAACATTGCTGTGCAAATCTTTCTGATGAAATATTCAGAGTAGGTGTGCGAAGGCCTTTAATGTTTGAATAAGGGAACTGTGTGCAGGTGACAGGCATGACAGAATGTCTAATTTAAAAAATCTGACTATAAGCTGTACTTCATGCTAAGTTGAGACATGATGAAATTAATCTGTTAGACTGTGGATGTGATTGTGATCATGGTACTCTCTTAAACCAGACAGGACTCTGTCCTAGTTCACTCCTGGGTGGCATAAATACAGTACACTTCTGTAAGATTCGTTTTGGATGTTTTAGACATATCACAAAAGCCAGACTTCGAAAGACTGAACCGTGACGATAATCTTTGCAGTGCTTCTCAGGTTAAAATAGCTTCAATGGACAAATTGAACATGTTTGTTAATAGGCAGTGAAAGATTACACCCAATTTTTGAGCAAAGAATGTCGCATTGCAAGCTAATGGGCTAATGTCTTCATTTTAATTTAGCTAATTCACAACAAAGCTAACTTTCTGGGGTTTTTTTTTCTTTGTTTACCCGAATGAAATTTAAAACAACTCCTCCTCCATTTTTTCTTTTTTTTGATATACTGTAATGATTCCCGAGGGGAAATTAGGGCTCTGCATTTTACCCATCTCTGTACAGTGGTACCAGAGAGCAGTGGGCTGCTACTTAAAGCGCCCGGGGAGCAGTTGGTGGGGGTTAAGGACCTAGCTCAGGGGTCTCAGGTGAACCACAAACTTGAGGTTACACTGTTAACTTTTTCATTTTTTTTCCAAATTAAACAACCAGCTTCATACTAAAAAAAAAAAAAAAAAATCAGACAGGCTAATTAAATTGCTAATTAATAGTATTTTTTATAACTGTAAACTTGGGATTCTAATGAGCAATTTACAATTCTGCAAAAATGTTGAAAAACAAATGTGATGCATCTAAAATGTGCTCATCTGCACTGTTTCCTGATACTTTCCCCCACTGTTTTAAAGGTGTCATAACCTAGTGTTTTACATACACAATCCTTCTTAAATTATCTTCAAATGAATTTTTAATTATAGTTGGGTGGGACGTAAATTTAATGAGCTCATTTTAACCTCTTTTTATCCCCAACTTTTGTTTGTCACGAGAATACGCCAGAGAGTTAGACCTGACTGTAAGCGCGTTCACGAGGCAAATGTCAAAGCCAAAACAAAGTTTTATCAGGACAGACCAAGTGAAGGAAATGATGTCCCAACAGAGAAAAACGTGATAAAAACGTAATGGCACGGTTGATGGAGAGGATCCGCGGAGTAAAAGGGCTGGACTCTGATGAATATAAGGAGCGGACGTGTGACGTGAAGTTAACCAAACAGTGTTAGCTTCTGTAGCTACATTAGCAGCTTGTCCGCTCATCAACCATCGTTTACTGGTTATCTTTACACAAAAGATAATAAGTTACACAAGCAGCAACACTTACCGACTGCACATCCTCACTGATAAATATAATCCACTGGTGCCTGCAGTGCTGTCCCTCCTGTTAGGAGATCGAAAACTGCTGAATTTCTGCCGAGGCAACTCAGCACGGCTATCTCCCCCCTCCTCCTCCTAGTCGGAGTTACCTGCCACGGTCTACTCTGTGGCAGGTAATCAGCTGCCTTCAGGTGGTGCTAAAGACGCTGGCTTAGCAGCTCGCTCGCAGCCTCTCTAGTTCACGTCATAACAGCTGGTCATGCATAAGTCCTCCGTGGCAGGTAATCAGCTGCTTTTAGGTGGCGCTAAAGAGGCTAGCCTCTCCCATTCACGTCATTCGGAGAAAGAAATCCAATTCGCGTACTGTGGAGAGCGCGTGCTTGTGGCCAATTCTGGTGAGAAGAGAGAGCCCGCACTCAAAGACAAAGTTACTTTCACTTTCCGGAGTTTCTGGCACGTTATAACTGAGGTACTGTTCCAATACATATGTTTTAACGTAAAAAAGTGGGATTTACGGGTGATGACTCCTTTAAATATCTTTCTTTTATTGAGGCTTTCTACATAAAGTCAATTTTTGTCACTGGCAGGCAGTCTTATAGAACACAAACATTTAGTCACTGAACAACTGCAAACACTGTTCAGTTATTGACGGAGCTTGCTGAGATCTTCATTATAGCAATAAAGGTCAAACGTATAAATGTATGCCATTACTTATTATACAAACCTTGTTTGGCAGTGGAAAAGGGAAATGTGAGTCCACCCACATGCTGTATTTCAACATGTACTAATTCAATTACTCATGGGGCCTGGTTATTAATATTATGTTTTTTAATCTTTGTATTTGGATAAAACATTCTTCCCATAATGTGTGAGTGACCTTCATTGAAGAAGTGGGAGTAATCACATCAGCTCTGATGGTACTGGTGGCAGCTTTCACAGGAAAAACAATAAGCAAAGTTCTGCATCACACAAACTTAATTGACACCATTCAATTTTGCATTAATGAAAGAACCCCTGTTTGCCCTGGGTGGGGAAGGGGACTGTTTATTTAAATCAAGCTTGGGTCCTTTACCAGAGGTCTGGGAGCTTGAGGGTCCCAAGGGTCCAGGTCCCGCTCTTCCATGAGCCCTTAGTATTTCTCCAGTTCCTCGTGTTTCTGATTTTGCTCTCTAAAGTCCTGGGGCCTAAAGCTGGATTAACATACCCGGGATTTCTCTCTGTTACCTGGGTTGACTTAACCAGACATCCGCGGTCTTGATAAACGGTACTACGAAGCTGGTTATCAACTCGGTAACTCCACCCAGGGTTTTCCAATCTTGAGTCAGATAAAAGGGGCGGGGTTTGAAGCATCTGACCAATCGCAGACATGGAGAAACAAAGCGACATATTTCACCAAGGAGGAGCAGAGGATCATATTTCAGAAGTATGAGGAATTCAGAAACATCATCCAGGCCAGAAGCAACACAGTCGCCGCAACAACCGCAGGCTGGAATGCTGGCAGAAAATTGCGACTCTAATTTAAAATTTTTAAATAAAAAAAGGAATGAAAAAGTAAAAAAAAAAAAAAGGAGGGAAAAAATGGAAGAAGGAAAAAAAAAAAACTAAAAAAGAAAAAAAAAAAAAAAAAAAAAAAAAAAAAAAAAAAAAAAAAGGGCAAAAAAGGAGAAGAAGGAAAAGGAGAAAGGGAGGGGAAAGGAAGGGAAAGGAAAAAAAAAGGAAGGAAAAAAAGGGGGAAAAGGGAAGTTAATGCACAAGTGATTGCACAATCATGGAACAATATCTGACTCTGATCATTTAGTGTTACTTCATCACACTATAGGCCTAGAGGACGTGTAGGTGTTGTCACAGTGTCACATGATACTTCCTCGTCGCCATGTTGGACGGCAAAAAATGAGAACGCACTCTTACACGCGTATATGAAAAAAATCTTCATGTTTTTTATGTTTTATCGGCTCTTTACAGTCCTCTGATAAGGCACTTTTTTAAATTAAATGTGTTGTAATAATAATACAAATTATAATAATAAGAAAGGAATTATTATTATCATGTAGGTAGTGATAAGCCTCGAAGCTTGCTCATCGCTTCAGTCAGACATGACAGAGCTAAGTGGCTAACATGGCTAATTCTACTGTTTATTTTTGGCCGGATTTCCATATCACCCCCCCCTCTGTTGCACGAGGAAGAGGGATTGTAACGTTGTCCTGTGTGAGCTGTGACAACTGATGTTCCCACATAATTTATCTAAAAAGCTCCAAGAAAGTGGAGCAGCGCAAACATCTAGCATGTAAATAAACGCCGGTTCTGTCCGAACGAGGTGGATCTTTTTTTTTTTTATTTTTTATTATTAAACTTTATTGGCAGTTGTTCAGTATAAAACAGACAAAAATAAGAACAGAACAGAGACAGAAAAAATTGAATGAGATGGATATGATTGCACAGACACGCAGTTTAGAGGGAGCATTTCCATTCTGTTAGTGCAGTACAATACGGAAGTTTGCCGTCCAACGTGGCGGCTGCACACAGGCATCTCACGTGACTGCGCATCCTCTATAGCGCTTCCTCTGCATGTTTCCTTCCCATACTGTCCATATACAGTAGATATTTTCAGGCTCATGCCATGCACTTGTTGTAACTCTTCACTGTGACGGCGTGGGTGGGTGTGCGCTCCATAAATTCATGTTTTCTGCATGTGACCTCTTAACCATATTATTTCAGATGCAACCCCAGCGGCGCAAGATGATCATAAGAACAATAGAGGACAAATACAAGAATATAATCAGCGTCGCCAACGTTGTGCATGAAATTACCATCAATGAATGAATGAATGAATGAATGAATGAATGACGTTTTACTGAGTGGGATTTGAACACCGTGAACATAATTCGGCTACAAAAATTAATCTATTCAGCTACATCAGTACAGAAGTAATATTTGTTTTCACTTGAGGTGAGGCATTGGTTTATATCAAAATTAATTTAATCAGTCTATAAACCTTAAAGGTGCCATGACATCAAATTTCACTTTTCTGGGGTTTTGGGTGTATAATATGATCTGTTGTGCACTGATGAGGCCATGTGAATGTCCAGAGTGAGAATCAAAGTTCCTGTTTATGGTCTGTCAGCTTTGTCTCTCTGCTCAGAAACAGTTGCATCAGACAGCAGGCTATCATTCTACGTAGTTCTATCATTCTACGTAATTTAATTGCTCCAATAAGAGCACACTATCAAGTAAACAGTGCCCCCCCCCCCCCCTCTCTCCTAACGGTCTATGCACCGTCCGCTCCCCCCTCCCCCCTCCCTGTCTGATTCAGCTGCGTGTATGGAGCTAGTAGTAACTTCTGTGCAGTCAGGTCTGGATTTTCAAACAAATGGATTTAAAAGAAAACTTCTGCAGTAACACTGAGGGAGGGGGCCACAACCTTGTCATTACCTGTAAGTTTATTTATTTTCTAAATGCTGTCTTGTCTGATAAACGTAGCTCACTGTCTGAAGTGCCCATGTTGCTAGCAGTTAGCCTTTAGCAAAGTCCGACTTCAGCTTGACCTAGATTCTCCAAATAAGGTCATAGCCAAATAAGGTGTAGCCAATCAAAATGAAGTCAACGTGGTCTCAACTGTATTACTGAGGAAGTGAGGTCTGGCGTTTCAAAACAATACTCCGCTGTAAAAAATGCATTTTTTTTCTTTGGAGTATTTACATATGCAGTAATGCCAACAACATAAACTAGTTTTTAACTGCTATATCATCACTCCTTTAATAAAACCTCAGTGTGATGAAGAGCATCTGTGGTGATGTCGGTGCGGCTGTGATGCGTTACATTTGTGATGTACGGCTCTAACAGCTGACAGATGTAACACAGCAGAGGAAAACCTACATCTTTCATATAAAGCGCCATCTGGCAAATCAAAAGGGTCGCACCATCTCTGAATATTCTCTCTCTTCTAAGAGTTCCTCTCATGATCTGCCCACCAGCTTTGACAAGTAAAAGTGGGCAGGGCATTTTCAAAGAGCGCTAATTGGTCACGTGGTGGTGCTTTTGTACTTTGTGATCTCTTATCCAGAACTTAACCTGGTCCCGACCAGGTTAGGCGTTCAGCATAAGTTACCGGGGAGACAAAACCCGATCAGAAGTGAACCAGCGTCGTAGGACACAAAACCCAGGGTTAACCCTGAAGTTACCTCGATAAGAGGTAACTTCGTTGTACAGGCCCCTGATCATAACTCTCGTTCTCCACCTTCGTGGGAGGTGTTTTTCAATTTTTTTCACGACTCTCCAGTCCATATTCTGCAGAGATGTTTCTGCTTGCGACTTGGCAATGCTGCTCCATTTGTTCTTTGTTCTTTTCCTGCCAACATCTTACATTCTGCTGTCAGGTGCTGGATTATTTCAGGAGCCTCTTTGTACATCATGCTCCTGGGATCCTGCCTGGTGTGGTAGATCTGGGCTCTAGTGTTGGTGCTCAAGGTTTGCCATTATACGTGCCTCTGTGCTGTCCCTCACTTCAGCTACTCTCTTGTTAGTATCTGCCACTTCAGCTTTCTGTTGGTGGTACAGTACATCTCAAAGTCATCTTTCTTATGAACTCATAGAGTTTGAATGTTTAATTTTGTCTCAGCAATGGAAGCAATGGCTTTTACCTCAGATGCTCATTCACTAATCCTCTGCCTCCTTCACTGCACCAAGCAGCGTCTGGACATGCATAGTGAGCAGCTTTGTTTTAATATGTCTGGTCTGGCTACTGATTAAGGGTACGATTGACTGTGGAAATGCAACAGAGATCAGGGTTTACCAAACCAAACTCGTACCATACTCCTTAGTGGAAACAGTGATTTACAGTATTATTGATGTTGTGCAGCTCCAGGCATTACAACAGGGGTCTGCAATGTGCGGCTCCAGAGCCGCAAGTAGCTCTTTGGACCTTCCACAATGGCTCTTAATATCATTAACTAAAAATTACAAAGAAATGAGTAATATCTAAAAATATAGATAAAAAATGTACGTTTTGGCAGTTTTTCATTGGAATAATTGCACTTCATTTTTACAAGTAAAAGTACCAGTAATTCTTTTTTCTACATCTGTTTCTCTTCTCATTAGCTTGGAAATTCTGGTATTCTTCTGCAACAGTCTCAAAAGGGCAAAATCCCACAAAGGAAAATGGAACTACCCCCCCCTTTTTTTTTTTTGGCTAAGGTTTTATGTTTTGTTTTGTATGCAATAGGATAAGGGGCACTAAAGAAAAATAAATTCTAAGAAAGAAGTCAGTCAGAATTCTGACTTTAATCTTAGATTTCTGACTTTATTCCAGAACTTTCATTTTTTATTCAGATCTTTTTTTTACTCTCTGAAAAAAAAAAAATCAGAATTCTGACTTTTTTCAAAATTAGAAAAAAAAAAAAATCTCCAGACATTAAAACAAAATGTTTAAGAAAAAAAGTCAGAATTCAGATTTTTTTCTTTTCTTTTACTAGAGCATTTTAAAAAGATTGGGGGATTCTTTTTTCTTAATTTCTGGGAAAAAAAGTCTAATTTCTGACTTAAATGTCAGATTTCTGACTTATTTCCAGAACATAAAAAAAAAAATTGGGGGATATTTTTTTCTGAAAAAAGTAAAAAGTCAGAATTCTGACTTTTATCTAGAACATTTAAAAAAAATGTATGAAGGATTTTTTTTTCAATATCTTTAATAAGTCATAATTCTGGAAAAATCAGAATTATGACTTTTTCAGAAAGACTTTTTTTATGTCCTGGGGGAAAAAAGTTGACTTTGGACGAATTTTATTTAACTGGGTCGAGACAAAAATGGCTCTTTGGTACGTAAAGGTTGCAGACCCCTTGAATTACAGGATCCATGTGAGTGAAATGATCAGTCCAGGCAGTGCACAGGTTTGTCTCCCTGGTATTTCAGTCTTGGGCAACAGTTCTATCAACCAGCTTTGCCCCGCCCACATAGGAGGAAGACAGCTGTGTTGAAAGCAATTTCCAGGAAAGTTAAAGCTTAAAGAACATATTCTCTTTTTTTTCCCCATTTGGATAAACAGCTGCCAAAAACAGAAAGCTGTTACATTAGTGCAGTGAATCAGCCTTAAATGAGATCAGGACTCCTAAACAGGGATCAATATATGACAATGAGACTGAAGGTCCTGTCACTATGCCTCCAAGTGATCATGCATCCTGGCTGCCACAGAGATATTCCTTTGGCTGACTGGTAAGTGTGCCTGACTCTCACCTGGGAGTGCAGGGATCAAAATCACCCGGGCCCTCTGTTGTGTACTTGCCACAACAAGTTAGGAGCAACAGTATGTCTGAATTTTATACTTGTCAACTTATTATAAAGTAATAATAATAATAATAACATGTTGATGGATGGTTCAATCCTAATCTCACATGTTGGTAAAAAAATGTATATATTTTTTGGGCTCATTTGCACGATAATGTGATGAACGGTTCAAACTTAAACAGACCAAAATCTATTAAATGCCTCATTTTTCCAAAAAGTATAACTATATGCAAGTACAGACTTGACTGGAGCTTTTTCAGAGCTCAGTTCATGCAGCTCCTGCTCACTCCTGCACCAATGCAATTTCCTAAACTAAAATAATTTCTGTAATTTACCTTACAACTGCAGAAAGGCTTTAGAAAGCAAAAAAGGAGCAATACTGGTTTCATGTTTAGAAAACATAACGGGTAGGTTTCTGAAGTAAACCAAGACTGCACAATAATGATACAGAACTCAGCACAAATGACAGATTAATCATACCCAAAAAGAAAAGGGAAAAGAAGGAGGAAAAAGAGATAAAAATCTCCATTCTTAAATAATCCCTTCTGCCCTTCTCATAAAATGATTATTATGTTAATAAACATTATTTGATATTATTCATTTTGGGGAATTGAGTTATTTGTATATCTAACATGGCCAATTTTCTCCAGGGGGAAGGAATCTGGACGGGAAGCAAGATGCAGCAGAGTGACTGTGAAAATATTAAGATTTGTGGAACATTGAATGTTTTTCTTTCTTTTAGTAATTGTAAGATTGCTCAATATTCTGATACATAAAATTACCTCAGTTGTAAAAGTTAGATTAATTACCTAAAATTAACTTTGTTTTAAATGTTGCTGTTTTTCTCATTATTCATTTAGTTCTTGCTATTGTTATTATAATAATCTTTTTTTTCCCTTCCGAAATTGTCTATCTAGTTTACACTTTTCAAAATTATCAATTTTCTTCTGCTGTTAAAATGTGTAGGCGTTATACAGTATTTTGCTTTAGCCTGTTTTGGTTCATGTAGTTGATCTTGGTTTGTATTATCTTGTTAATATTTTTTTCTTTTTCAAAATTTTTTATATGCTTCCACAGGAAGAACAAGCTAATTAACTAAAATAAAAGTGTTCCCTCCATTCTAGCATCAGCATCCCATCACCTCTCCTCATAGACCCCAAAAGCTAAGCATCCATGAAGAAATTAGACAAACATTTTCTTAAGCAAACTTTAAACTTCTGACAGAAAAACATAAAATGGAAATACAATTTTGCGAGTTGAACTGAATATGAAGTTGGAACAGAGAGTTATGATACTTTATGAAAAGTAAAAATATGTTTTTAATTTAATATTTGTGATTCCAATGAAAACAAACTAAATTTAAAACAAGCCTTTATTGACTCTTGCTTGACTCTTCAGTCATTCAGTTTTATTTTGTGCATGAATACAATTGAATACAAAGCAATCAGAAACAATAGTTTCTACATTTGGATGCTGCTGATCTATGAAGCTCTGCATTGTGGAAACGTCTGAGTGAAGTCCTTCTGGGTCATTGCCCAAGCAGAGACACTAGCTGGTTTAAAAGATTATGTAATCAAAGTAAATCAGCGGATTCCTCCTGTCTGCAAGCAGTCTTGTGGCAGGCCTTTATGCTGCATGTTGGCCTTCATTCAAACTTACCAGATTTTTCTCCCCAGCAAACATTTCTAAGCTGAAGTTAAACTTTCATCCTTGAATGATTACTTTAAGGACCAACTTAATCTTAGATTAGGTGTAATCATCCCTCTTGTTAAACCCCGAACAAACTAAAAACAAGAACTTATAAGCCCAGTCTTTGCAAGTGACTTTGAGTGAAGTCATTTCTCAGATGCATTTCCGTTTGGGTTCTGTGTCTGAAACCAGCCCAACGGTTCAGAACAGACAGAATCGAACTTTGCTGGAATGCTGCAACTTTTGGCTCATGGTTTTACTCTCTGGTAATGATTTGGTTTTATCGTCAATCACTTTCCAAGGCTTGCTAAATACTTGCATAAATATGTAATAAAAAAAAAATGTGGTTACAGATTTTTATCCTTTCCCCCCAGACCTGGCATTGTTCACATGCATTAGATGGAGCAGCAATATTAGCAGCTGCAGTATCTCCACCAGCACGAGGTTGATGGAAAGGTTTACTTTGCTTATATTGGGTAATGTGGACACATTTGCTCTCTTGACGTGTTTGTTGTAAACACTCATCAAATTGAAAACACACTTGTTTACTTGAGTACAATAATATAAATATGCTCCATTTATATAACTGTATTATAGAGCTCCATAGTTTCACATATTTAACCACTGGTACCAGACATCCCGTGGGCAGGACATAACTAATGAATATGTATTTTACTCAGTCCCCCTTTCAACAATATATGTTATACACTGTTAGAAATTAAAGATCCTCAGGATTTAAATGATGCATATGATTCCAGGTTACAATCACAACTGCAGATTCAGCAAACACTTATTTCTGACCAGTTGTAAATGCAATATACCCTTGAAGACGTTCTGTCCTTCAATAGCAGATTATATTGTAACAAAAACAGTCCTGTTACATCAGCAAGGGTCCAGTCTGATAAAATAGTTGGTCCACAACAAGACTTTTATCCATAATAAACAATTTTCAAGGGATTTCTAAATATACTTATGAACTAAACATGTATGTAACAGAACAATAGCTTCATATATCAAAGCAGGCAGTTTATTGACATACATTTGTAACTCTACACGATTATTAATAAATAATTTAAAACATCCAAACAAGGAATATAAGCAAGTTCATGCAACTCAGTGCTGAGTCATGCTGTAGGTATTCCATGTCTAAAACAACTTCATAAACACACTCGACAGGGAGCCATTACAGGGAACTTGCTTTCAATATAAAGCAAGTAACAGTCTGAAAAAAGCATAAAAGTAATATTTAAGAGCAAAAGTCAGAGCTTTTCTTTCTATGCCACCCAGTAAATGCCATTTATCATGTAGTTTAATAACTGATAAACATTTATCAGTAACAGGGAAGTGTGTTTGCAAAGTAAAGAGATATTGGCATGACTGTGAGTCAGTGTCAAATGACTTGAAACTCTAAATATACAGAAAGTGTACAGAGCAACAAGCATTTATGTGTGGATGGTAGCCCTTTATTGATATTAAAATCTCCTTTTGGAGTGAAAACAAAAACAAATCCACAAGTTACATTATCACCCAGATCACAGCTGATCACCAAATTGATATTTGCAGAATATGACAAAATAAAAAGATTCAAATACATATCTGCAGACAAGCGTATATATGATTTAAACGGTGTTACAGATATACAATGCATGCTTCTATCTCTTTTGTTTCTCCTTCCATTATCTGTTTGACTCCATTTGCACTGGATTATAAATCACACATGATAATGCTGTTTAATTATGTAGCAGCGTTTATTATTTTGTTAAATATGAAAGCACTTCTGATGTAAGAGCTCTTAGGATTTGAGTGGTGAAGTGGAATCATCAGTAATTGGAAGCACATCCTGTATAGTTGCATTAGACGTAAATAGGATGACAAAGAAACACATTGGATCAGTAAGGACTACACCCATGATTCCAACTGCTCTGTTCATCATTGCATTTACAGTCAACAGGCAATTGTATATTATACAATCATTCTTTATAGGTTCATAAAATTAAACTTTTTGTGTGAGTAAAATACACAGAATTGATATCTATCTATCTATCTATCTATCTATCTATCTATCTATCTATCTATCTATCTATCTATCTATCTATCTATCTATCTATCTATCTATCTATCTATCTATCTATCTATCTATCTATCTATCTATCTATCTATCTATCTATCTATCTAGGCCAATAATATACAGTGGAGAAAGAGGCTAAAAGTCCATTGGGCTTATGTAAGCCCTATAAATGTTACATTTTTGTGTATGAACTGTGGAAAATATCAAATTAGCACACACAAAGAGGCTTGATTGTGTAAAAGTGACGGTCAATATGTTAAATAAAACCTATATATTCAGATTACTCAAACATACTTTAATATTTTTGTCATATTGCATATGGGTACATACTGTAATAGCCTCTTTCCTGATATAAAACATTAAGCAATATACCCTCAAAAAAAAAAAAAAAAAAAGAAAAGAAAGAAAGAAATCACAAACTTGGAGATTTGTTCAAAGCTTCTTGAGCTTTAACACTTCTTATGAAGTATGACCTCGTGGTGGAGCTGTAGCTGAAAGTTGATGTCCTGTCCAGACTCCACTGCTTGAAAAGTTCTTTAACTTTTTTCCGGAAATTTTTTCCCACCATGACATAAAGGATTGGGTTGAGAACACTGTTGAAGAAGGCAAGGTAGGTAAAGATCTGCTTGCAGACGGCGAAGAGTTGGATAAGGTTACACTGTGTCATAACTTTAACTCGTCTGAGCGTTTCTGGGATCTTGGTCAGGTGTAACGGTACCCAGCAGATGAGGAACGCCAGGAGGACGACCAGCACCAGAGTGGTGGCCTTGTTGTCCGTTTTATGAACATTTACACCTTCTGTTAACCTGTTATTCAGAGCTTTGAGAATTTTGAAAGTGCAAAAGGATATAATAGAAATGGGAATGACGAAGCTGAAGATGAAGAGCATTGTTTCAAACAGCAGACTTACGTGAATATTTGGATAATCAAGAAAGCAAGTGGAATGATTTGATCCAGATTTTGTTTTGAGTTTTCTATAAACAAGTGCAGGAACACTAAGAAGGAAGCCCAGTAGCCACACTAATAAACAGCCCACTTTAGCATAAAAAGTGCGTCGCAGTCTCTCTTGGGTCAGCGGGTGCACCAGAGCCAAATAACGGTCTACGCTAACCAGAACAAGGAAGTAGATGCTGCAGTAGGCATTCATTAAAATTCCCACATTGACAACTTTGCACAGGGTTAGGCCAAAAGTCCACTTGTAATGATAGGAAACATTGACAGCCCAGAAAGGCAAACAGGACACCAGAATGAGGTCTGCAGCAGCCAGGTTGCTCAAGAAGATCTCAGGAATGGTGCAGGACTTCTTATGGAGGCAGAAAACCATCAGCACGAACAGATTCAAGACAATTCCTGTCACCGCGATGATTAGGATATAAGCTGGAATCACAGAGAAGGTCCAGTCATCTGGTTTAATGATGCAACTGGTATAATTTGTCTTATTTTGGTCATAAGCCACAGAGCTGAAGTTGTCAGGAATGCTGCAGAGAAACAGGAAAGTAAATCAGACATTACTAAAACAAAGTGGAGCAAACTTTTGCAGTTATACAGTTACAGTTATTTTGTTACATGGAATTCCAAGAAACAGTCATTTATATAAACTGGTTAAATATTACAGAATGTACATTATACAGTCTGTAATATCTACATATTATGAACATATTTGTAAATGACAAGAAGTCATGGACAACAATCTGGGCTGTAGTAAAATGATTTCAAACTTATCTTAGCAATTGTTCGCCAAATATGTTTTTCCCCCTTATTTTTCATTCACCTTCTGTTTGTATCCTACTATTTTACTGTCTTACTGACAGATGTTGAGGGTAGAAGTAAGAGAGGACTTTCATTGCTGAACTTGTAAAAGTATAAACATTTAAATTACACTATTCATGGGGCAAAGAGCATCTTTGGGTTAAAGCTAGTTCATTATGTGGAATTATTTGTTTAGCTGGTTAAAAAATATAAAAGAATAACATGTTATAACATGTTCATCAATCATGCATGATTGATGCTAATTTGTTTCTGCAAATCCAATCCAGTTCAATCAACTTTTTAAATAAAGCACATTTAAGTCAGAACATGTCTCCAAAGTGCTGCACATACAAAATACCCAGCAATAAAATGAAATTAAATAAATTAAAATAAGATAAGAAAAGCAAGTGTTTGCTCTGTATAGCTCTACCAGCTGTCAAATGGATGCTATTACTTGGCAAACCAAACTCACACATAAAACGTACAGGAAGCTGCCGCCTCCTGCATCAGGAGGCGGCAGCTTGTCTCATCATTACAGTAAGTAATACTGGAAATGCCTTTTCCAGCAGCGCCCTGCAGGCAGAAGGATCTGACCAGTCATAAGTTTTGTTTTATAAAATCTTTTAAATTTACTGATTAAACTTTTAACTTGTGTGTTTTTTGCATACAAATAAATTCAGCTGCAGTAAAGGCTGATTTTTGTTCTCAATAAGATCTAAACAGCCTTTTCTACATATTTGTAACCATGTTACAAATATGTTAAATAACCACAAAATGAAGTTGCACAAATGCATTTTGTAATTTACAGTATTATAAAGTGCATAATGTTGTTCATATTTGTGGTTGGGAATATTAGATCCAGCTGCTCCCTGACTGACAAAGCAATATCTAAAATATCTTTGTGTGGACTGGTGGAATTTTTTAGCAGACTTCTGTTAGACCAAGTCTCACTGAAGATAACTCGTGGTGCACAGCGGTGGAAACTGTTCACTTAGAATTGGCCCTTGCTTTTATTATGACTTTTTCAGTCATATAGAATGAAGTTAAAAGACAGAAAAGTAAATTGTAAAAAGCTCACACATACCTTGTGGTTGAAGTATCCATTGTTCCTTCTCCGAAAAAAAAAAAACATAACAAAAAAACCCCAGTAAACCACAAAGCAACGGATTCCCAGTACCTGTTGAGCCTGTCTTCTCTTTCACTCTGACTTGCTCTCTTAAAGGAGACGGTAAAGTGCTATTAAATAAATACTAGACGTGTTTTAAAATATCAGATTTCTCTCCAACTCCCACCCCTTTCTTCATCCTGCCCCTCCTCTATTTTCCCCTCTACAGCAGCACTATGTGACTGTAAGAACAGCAGTTGTTGTCAAACCTCCCGTGCCAAAGGCATGCCACTGAACAAATCAAAATTGGGATGTGCATTTTTGTTCAAGTCTGTGCAACAAATGACCTCACAAACATGTTATCACACGCACTGCAAACCAATCCTGTATTTATAGTGTAATTATTAAAAAGTCTACTACTAAAAAAAAAAAAAAAAAGAAATAAATAATCAACATGGAAATGTAGAGAGAAAAGTAATTGAGTCAAAAGTTTCTATTTATTTATTTTGTCAGTGTACAAGGGAGGGCCTTATTTGTTCATTTTAATATTTACATTGCTCCTGAAAAGTTTGCCAAGCACTTACTAAGAATGATCTCCAGCTACTCTTTAAGTAAACTAAGATGAATATTACCAGTTTGAAGCAGAATAGGTTTGCATACGAGGGTTACAGAAACCAACCAAAACTAAGCCGTGATAATATCTGCAGGGGGCCTGATTTTTAAAACATGTATTAAATTGCCTTCTGCATGCATAAAATTAATCGGAAATGAGATCATGAGTAGGCTAAGTTGCCAGTTAATCACATCCCCTGATAGCTTAACTTGTTTAACTGCCTGTAGTCAAAAGCAGCAAAACACATTGAAAGCACAGAGATAAAAGAAACTTAATTTCAGAGACTTCTGGGAAGTCATAATGGAATAACAGAAACCATGTTTCAACATGTTTTAGCAAGTGCTGTATGCAGGAAACCAAAGCTAACAATCCAAAAGCCTAATTCTGAAAAAGCTAGGATGCTACTGTATGTAAAATGTGTAATAAAGCAGAATGACATGTAATTCTCTTGAAGTGGTATTTTATTCATCTAGAACATAGACATCATGATGAATGAGAGAAATGATGCCATTTAAGGCAAGTATTTGTCTTGAATTTTATTGTAATAACTTGTCCCAAAAATTAGGATGGGACAACAAAATGCTGGTAAGTAATAAGTAAGTAACTTATTACTACCAACTTGCAGTGGGTCAGTTATTTGGCTGAGAATAAAAAACACCACTCTTGAGATGGACAGCCCCTCTGAAGTAAAGATGGACAAAAGTTCAGCAAGCTGCCAAAAACTGTCTTCAAAACATAAAGCTCTGGCAACTTGCACAGTTGGAAAGAAACCTGCCAATGTTCAGAGGATTCTACAGTTTTGGGGGACAACTTTGTCCTGATATTGCCTTGTTAAGGGATGATTTGAAAAATCTAGCAAGACAACCACACACCACTTCTATTACAACAGCGTAGCTTTGGAGAAAAATCTGGGTGCTAGTCTGGCCTGTCTGCAGTCTAGATCTTTTACCCATTAAAAGCTTGTGGCAAAACACAAAAATAAAATAAAATAATGAAAAAAAAAAAAAATAACCAAGCGGGAACAGCCTGGTCTCCTCAGTTCTCAGATAATAATAATAATGATAATGATGATAATAATAATAATAATAATAATAATAATAATAATAATAATAATAATAATAATAATAATAATAATAATAATAATAATAATAATAATAATAATAATAATAATAATAATAATAACAATAATAAATAATAATAATATTTTTTATACTTTATTAATCCCAATTGGGAAATTTGGCTCTGCTTTTAACCCACCACCAGATTCACCAGAGAGCAGTGGGCTGCCAGCACTGCCACTAAAGCACCCAAGGAGCAGTTGGTGGGGGTTAAAGACCTTGCAGGGCCCACAATGGTTCACCGGACCAAAGCCCACGGCATTAATCACTGCGCTATCCACTCCCCAGATGTTTATTGATCCTATAAGGGATTTGGGGAATTTTTAAATTGTTCTTTCTTTAACAAAAAAGAAATGCTACAATAGTTAACATGGTCTTGTCTCACATTACTGCTCTCAAACTAAAGATGAGCTAATATTTTTCATTGAACAATGTCTCAATGTCATCCTGGGATATTTTCTGTGCTACAAAGTGAGAAAAATAATGCTGTTTGAGATTTGCAAATTATTGCATTCAGTTGTTGTTGTTATTATTATTATTATTATTTCAAATGTTGTTTTACATATAATCATTTTCTAATTTTATGAATCATTCCGACCTCTGTTGTACTGGAGTTGTCATTTAATTGTCCAACTTACTCCTTTTACACAAAAAAAGCTAAATGTCTACCAGTGTGTCTGATGCACCAACAGCTCTTTTACTGTATCACACAAACTGACAGACAAAGTTGATGTTTAAACAATGCACGATTTCCAGTGAACGTACTGTACAGGTGGGGGACCAGGGGGGTTCTGTCCGATCCCACTCAGCATTAGTTTGACTAATAGAGCTGTGTGATGTCCCAGCACAGAGGAGCTGGTGCCCAGAGAACCGTGCCCTGCAGCTTACTGTAAGCTGCTGGAGATACGGAGGAGACAGGAGCTGATCTGGTGTTCAGTCCAGCCAGCCAGCCCACCTCAAAGTTGCATAAGGGCTCAATCAGTTGACTGTTTCTTTGCTTAGCTATGTAAGTTATCTTTTCTTCTGACCCGTCAAGATCAGACTTTGATTCAGCCGGCGTCCAGCTGTCAGTGAGCAGCTGCTGCACCTCGGGGTAGAAACCAGTGGCGAGTTTCATATAGGACTGCTTTTTCTTGACTTATAGGTTAAAGAATTGTGGCGTTGTTACCAAATATAGGCCATTATCAAACCTAAAAATGAATAAAATTAATAAATCAAGCTACTTATTGAGACTTTTATTAATACCTCAGTCTGTTCAACCCCCGCCAGGCAGATAAATGTGTAGCATTTATGTGCATGCCTTTTCCTCTGGATTTTAGGCTGCAAAGCAGCAAGTCTTTATTCTTTTCCGTCTTTGCGAATGACATTTTCCATCATGACCTCAAAATGTTTATTTTTTTGGCACAATCTCTCCTCTCCATGGTTCAAACTCTGAACCGTACATGTAAATGACGACGTTGTATTTACCAAGACTGTTGTTCGTACTGCACAATGAGATTGGTCAGATATGAACGCTTCATAAATCCCATCTATATCCCATCATAAGATCATTTTTACGATTAGATGTGGGCTCATTTCCAAGGTTGTTTGATAGACGAGGGCCACTGATTGCGTTGTTGTTTGTAATAATGCATGTCAAAGATTGGAGCAGATAAATAACGCAGAATGATTGTGCCAGGTCCTTACTTGTAGATTTGGCCTTTCTTACTGATTATCAAGTTTTTGATCTCTTCTTTGTTGATAAAATTCCTTATTGCACTTCACTGTAAGCCTGTTTTTGCTCCATACCTTTAAATTTCATTCTGGCCAATCGTCAATTTTAGGTTCAGGCTGCTGGTTTACTACGTGCTGCCCTTTGGGGCCTGCATGCACAGTGTTCCCTTTTTGACCTTTCCATACCATCTAGCAAAGACAATACACAAAAGCATCGTCATGCTTTCCAGTGTGCGTGTGTGGAATGTTTCCATACAAGCACATATGAAGGTGTAGCCTGGAAATCTGCCATTTTCACAAAGTAAACATACTCTTGTGATACAAAAAACATTTGTCTCTTGAAATACCTCATTGCAGCAGTACCTTCGTCACATCATCATCTTTTCTTCCTCAGTCAGATGCCCACAGCAGAGAAAACTTGTAAAATGATTAAACTAAAACTTCGGGTTTTTATTTCAGAAACACATTTGTTCCCAAAGTCTTCTCCACTGATACACAATAAAGTCTGTGCTGTTATCAAAGGTCTACTGGAGAACTAACTGCTGTGTCTCAGTTTTTATAAATCAGGCTGAAAATGGGTAAATAAAGAAATATTTGAGCCATCTTTCAAAATCTGAAAAACACATCTAGTGCAGTAAAATTATACGTCTGCATTATAGTAAATACTTACTCTATCAATAAAACACATTTTATTTGGAGCAGTCCTGTAAGATTACATGCTTCATGTTGGCTTGACAATGTTGCTTTAGGGTAAGTCAAATTCTGTAAGGACGCATGAATATTGTGAAACATGTAATATTCAAAAAAGAAAAATAGAATGAAAGAAACTGGTTACAATAAAATAATGATAACGAATAAATTTCATTTCAGAAAAGCATAATGTTAGGTGGAGAATACATGTGTTGCTGCCCACTCCATTTCCTCTGAATCTGATGTCTGAACAAGAGGATGTCATCAAAATCAAGAGCATATTAGTGTCTTATAAACAGCGAAAGTGAGGTGAGATGTTGAGGTGCTTGGCTCTGTTCAGTCATGTGCAGGCACAAACGTAAATTAAATAACTTCAATGATGATTATCTTTCACAAAATCGACATATTTTAAAACCTAGGGTTAATAATTTTATTTTCACATAAGAAATCTTTACTATATAATAGATTTTACGAGAAGTACAATTTACATTTCACCATGAAATGTGCAGGCACTGGCATATCAATATCAAATTAGTTCAAAACAGAGCCCTCCTGTAATTAACAATGATTGTTTATGTTATCTAATTCAAAAGAAACAGGGGGTGGAAATGACCATATGGCTGGAAGCTCACGTCAAAATATCGATTTCCACCACAACTAGATGTCAAACCAGTTAGAATTGAAACAGAAAAGTATAGGTTTCATCAACTTTTGCAGACCTGCTAAGGACACTTGAAATAAAGAGAATTATTTCTTCATTACGCCAAAAGATTGAGAAGGAATGACAGCAAATACATCTTAAATACTTTTGGAGTCATTGTATCATAGTGGCCTCATATGCATATAAAGTGAAGTAATTACACACACAACAAGCAAATAATGTTTTTACAGAGCAAGGAATAAATGACATTATGGAGCATTTAAAATTAGAATCTACTTCCATTTCCTGTTTGTAAAGTACATTATTACTGTTTATGTCCATTATTTCCCCAAAGTATGAAATAAACACCCTGTTATTGTGCAACTAATCACTCCAGCAGCATAATTATCGTGTTAAATCTCATGAAATAACAGTTTACGAGCCATCTCCTGTACATTTCATCTATAGGCACCAAAGGAAGTGGAGAGCAGGATGTCATCAGAGTTACATTTGATTATTGGCTTTAAAAATGACCACTGGCTTAATATGCTCTGTTTTGTTGATGTAAGTGGATACAACTGAACGTTGGTATGTAGTCATATCAGATCCTCGGCGTTGGTGTCTCGCCCTCTTGTAGATTGCACGAACCTTCCTCCAAAAGTACTGTCCATAAAAGACATACAGCAGAGGGTTCAGGGTACTATTGAGAAAACCCAGATACATTGAAACCTGTGCTCCTACATCGAGAGTGTGAAACCACAGTTCTTCATCCAATACTTCAATGTCACACAGGGTGTCGAGGAGGGTAAATACATGGAAAGGACCCCAACACAGGAAAAACAGCAGTGTGACAGCACACAGTAGTGAGATGGTCTTTGTGTCGTTGGTGTCATGAAAACATCTATTGAGCTTCCTCTGATCCAGAGCCTTGATTATGTTGTAACTGCTGAAAACAATGACCACAAGAGGAAGGACAAAGCCCAGGATGTTCAATAGAATCTGATGGGAAAGCTTCCAATAGCTGCCATGAGCGTAATCCAGTAAACAGGCTGTTATGTCATACTCCTCAAGGAATTTCTCCTTTCTGTGAACAATCGTTGGTGTGCTCAGCAAAAGCCCTAATATCCAAAGAAAGAGGCAGACCAGCTTGGCATATAATGTCCGT
The DNA here is from genome assembly GCA_023101725.1 of Atherinomorus stipes. Taxonomy (NCBI): domain Eukaryota; kingdom Metazoa; phylum Chordata; class Actinopteri; order Atheriniformes; family Atherinidae; genus Atherinomorus; species Atherinomorus stipes. The sequence goes on from JALJCO010002464.1 coordinate 92,040, forward strand.
CTTAACCACCTGGCCTTCATGGTCTTCACAAGGGCAAGGTAGCGGTCAATGCTAATCATCACCAAGGTATAGATACTGGTGTAGAAATTAATGACAATGACAAGGTTGACAATTTTGCATAATGCATCTCCGTATAGCCAGTTAAACCCATTGAGGATGTACATTGCCCAGAAAGGGAGGCCACACAGAAGAACAAAGTCAGCCAAAGCCAAGTTGCTCAGGTAGATCTCCGCTACATTCAGTTGGTCTTTATGGACAGCAAAAACAACCAGAACAAAGCCATTAAAAAGAAGGCCCAACAGGGATAAGGTGAAAATGTAAGGGGGAATAATAATGTGGACAAGGTCCAAGTCTGTGGGAACAGGGTAGTCTGATGAGTTGAAAGAAGGGGATGCAGTGTTGTTTTTAGACCAGAGTGACACTGCAGTCACTGACTCCATGGCCTATAAAACAAAACAGTTATACATAACTCCTTAGTAAAATGTTTTTTGTTTTGTTTTTTTGTTTAAAATGCATAATTCGTTTTTACAGATATATATTTACAGATATGAACTTAAAATGTAACTGTTAGAAATATTTCTAAACTTAGCAATAAGTCAGAAAATAAATGCTACAAATGATATAAATTTATCTTTATTTGCTTATTGAGACAGGGACACACAAGGTTTATATATACATATACATATATATATATATATATATATATATATATATATATTATGTATGTATGTAAGGTAACAAAATTTGGATATTTTCCCAATGTGTTAAATCTTTTGTTTAATATACAGTCATGCTTCCAAATCATTCTTTGCCTGAACTGGTAGACTTAAACATTTTTTTTTAAAGCTTTGTGTCACCTGTCTCTCCCAAATTAAAAATGACAACTGACAATTTCTTACCGTGTTGGACAGCCAAATATTCCTGCTTTGATCAAATTCCAGGCAACAAAAAAGTAATGAGAAACAGGGCTTAGTTGTGTTCACGGATCTTCTGACAAGACTGCACAGCGAAGATGAGGAAAGTTCTCCTGTGAGTGGATTTGTATATGTAGTTACATTCTTCCCCACCCTCAGCCAAGGAGTTTAATATGTCAGCTTGTTTGGGAAGGTGTCAACATTCATTCGCTGCACTCGGAACAAACCAGCAGAGCACAAACTCTCTGGGAATCGTTCAGTGCAAATGCCAAGTGTTGGATTATGGCAGACTATTAACAAAATATCAATTCTTCAAAACAACAAACAATTTTTAAGGGAAATCAAATTTGGCTGAATTTTAGAGTTATATTTGATGGGGACTATAAGTCATACTGGTGCTCAATATTTGTGTGCAAGTGTCACAGTGTGGTTCTTTTAAGATACCGGCTGTCGGCGCATCAGACTGCTAGAGGGGGGGGAAAGAAAGACAGGCATGGCCAGCAGGTAGTAAAACAATAATAACTTTATTCACAAAATAAAACAAATAAAAGTAATAAAACACATAAAAATGTCTCTTGGTGGCTGGAGTTTCTTCCTGGCTGCGTCTGGGGTCCATCCCAGTCCTCCTGGGGCTGCTCCTCCCAGCAGCCGTGCACTTCTGGCCATAGGCCTCCCTTCTGGGTCTGTGACCGCCCTACGGCTCCCGAGCCACACTTTTCCTCCACCTCGTCCTGAACCCCCAACCCGGGGATCCAGTGCCCACCCGGTTGCACCTCCTCCACTGACCTTTCCTGGTCCTCTCCTCTGCTCTGTCTGGTCCTTGGCTGTCTGGCTTTTATCATGCTGCAATCAGCCGTCAGGGGACGAGCACTCTCTCCAGGTGCTGCCAATCATTTCTTTAAAATTCCCACTACAGTAGCTTGGAGATAAAAACAAGTTAAAAACCACACAGAAAAAAAACTAGAACTAGAAAACTTAAAAACTAGAAAAATAAAGATCAATTCATCTTCAATTTAAATGTCTATAAGTAAATATCTGCTTCTAAATTACGATAAAAAGGAGATAAATGTTTTTGCTCCTAATAATCTAGCAAATTCACTTTTCAATTGTATTGCTACTTTAGGTAAAACAACTGTGGCACATCATACTACTATAAGGAAACTTTGAGTACTTTTTGACCAGGTAATTTACATATTAAAAATAGGTTTTGAGCATTTTTCAACTAGACAATATTTCTGACATCAGATCCTTTCAAAAAGTGGTACCACATTAATGATTCATGCATTCACCACATCCAGGATTGACTGCTGTAATAATTCTAACTGGATGTCCAAACAAGTCTTTTAAAATCATGCAGTTCATACACAACCCTGCTGCCCGAATGCTTACAGGTGCAACAAAAACAGACCATATTTCTCCTGTTTTGGCCTCTACTTATTGTTTTTCTTGAATGAACCCACTGAATCACCCCAATAGAATTCTTGGCACAGAGAATTCTGGCCTATTAAGAACATCTTTTTCTTCTTCTTCTCTTTAAAAAGGGATGAATTCCACTTGTCAACAAGTCCAAGTTTTTGCAATTTAGTCTTTGATTAAGTCCCCATGCTGAGATACTGTATTCTTGGATAATCAGGAAAAGAAAATGTAGACAGTCTCAAACTCGTTTTACCTTATGCTCATTTTCCAAGGAAATTTAGTGGTCAGTCGGCCATGTTTTCATATGGACTGATCTCTTGTTTCTAAGGCAACCTCCTGCAGCACAGGAAGGAGTTCAGAGTACACATAAGAAACAGCTTTGCAGCTTCAAAAAAACCCAGAGATAAATATGATTTTTCCCTCATTAAGGGCCAGATCTTGTTTTGTTGTAAAGACTTAAGGACCAGTTTCTCTAGTTTCTCTGTAGACTGCAGTATGCAAACAGACTTTCTTCCCCCTTTCATATCTCTTGCATCATGCTTGCAAGAGCCAGTTTCAACACATGAGGTCAGTCAAGCAACTCATCAGCCCCCCAAAATAAAACAGCTCTGCCTCATGAAACAGATCGCTACCCTTCACATTACTGCAATAAGACATGAAACATCAGGCTATCAAGACTAGTATGCAGAAGCTCCAGCTCCAGAAGTAATTCATTGAATATGAGGTACATTTTTAAATTTTGCAAATCTGATTTCAGCATTTTGGAAAGCAGTTAAGAGTCAGATGAGTATTTACTACCTTTGTTCAACAGAAAAGAAGAAGAAGAAGAAAAAAAAACGTTGCTTACCAGTTTTTCTGGGATCACTATTCAACATGTAGCTTGTGTGTTTACTTTGCAAAGAAGAAAAAAATGTGGTTGTTGGCAAAAGGGGGTGTTTTGTGGGGAGTAATTATTACCTATGCTGAAGTGTGCTTGTCGAGTGAGCAAAAATTTCCAAGAATAAGATTAAATGCTGTGAAATATATTACCTTATAGATCAGAAGTTTACATCCTGTGGCTCTTCACCCCTTCCTCCCTCGGTCCAGAGGAAAAAGCACTTTTTTTGTGGACAGATTAATCTGCATTCTTTTAATAATGCTAGCTTTCACTTGTTTGTGCCAGCATTAGCAAAGAACAACATGCAACATTGAAAGACGTCTGCAGAACAAACAGCATTTACTGAAAAAGTACCAAGGTGAAGATGATTTTAAAAAAGTGATATTAGTAGTTCTGTGGGAAGCTGAACGGTGCAAATATACTTTAGATAAGTGAATTCAGTCCTCAAACTCAACACTTGCTACAATTCAGGAGATAGTATTGTTGTTCACAAATGGCAAAACATGAAAGAATGATTTAATATAATTTCAGAGCATCTATTTGTGAACTTGAGTGAAATTAGACATTTCTCTCCTTACAAAGATCATGGAGCCATTAAAATGACAACAAACACAGATTCAGGTTTTCCAGACTCAATCGTTTATGATCAGTCGAGTGATGTTGACTGTACTGAGCAGACAACATTGTTGTGTAGGTAAGTGAACTCAGATGGTATTCAGGTTTGGCATTCTTGTCATAATAACACATAAAAAGCTAGTCTAATAGTTTTCTTTATTGTAAGTTATTTTTTAAGAGTCAAATTCATTTTGTGGCTCAAGGCAGTTTTTACTTGGCAGGACAGGTGGTAAAGTGACTCTTTTGTTAGTAAACATTGCTTTAGACTAAAGTCCTATTGGCCATCAGAGCAGGCATCAGAGTCTTGTCTGGAGATCCAAGCACAGATTTAACAATACAATCCAGAGCTGAACTTTTAGAAAGGGTAAACGTGAGTTGTTGTTTTTTAAGAGCAATCTGCAGAAGGCATTGTAGTGGTATTTACTAATCAAACCAAACACTGGGCAAAAAACTAATAAGCTTATTTCCTGAAACTTAAAGGAGAATTTTGTAGATTTGGTCTCCTAAAATGGGACAGAGTTTTACTAGGTCTATGTTTCCATTTTTAATCAAGATACAAAATGTATTCATCAATTCTGCACTTGGGAATCTGCATGCATTTATCTGTCTTATAGTACAAGATCATCATTATAAAACAGCTCATACCAGGTGTGTTTGGATATGGCCATTGATCTGGACAGTTACCTGCATTATTTTAAGAAACCTTTTTATTTTAGAAATGCTATAAATGCTAAAAAGAAACATTGCTATAACTTTGTAGACCCATCTGACCATATTTGATCTTTTTTTAATATATATATTCTGCCTATTGTTATTGGTTTGTGAATGAATGCTGGGTTTTTGTGGGATTGGCTGTCATGCTCTTCTGTCACTCTGCCACAGGGCAGCTGCTGTTGCTACACATGTAGCTTCCCATCATCAAGTATGAATGTTGAGAGAATGATTAATGTTCGTGTTCACCTTCATGACAGTATAATTCTAAGAAGTTTCGCAAGGTTGCATTTGAGCAAACCAAAGAAACATCTGGAACAATGTCCTCCACAAAACCAAAATGTAGTTGTTTCAATATAGTGCAGTTTATGAGCACCTGATACCAGCTTTCAAGCACTGTGCTGGTCTTGTTTTTCAGCTACAGGTTCCACTTTGCAGTCACTGTGCCAACTATGAACTCAGATGTAAAGTATTGTAGAATCAAGCATGGAGTCATTAACAGCTTTAAGTTTTGGGAAACGGGTTATGCAACTGGACAGTGACTGTAAGCACATGAAGAACATTTAAACAACATGACTTGAAAACAAAGAAAACAAATACACAAAATGCAAAAAGACATTATTGGAGAAAGAGAAGAAAAGAAAGGGGAGATAGAGCAAGAGATAAGACAAGAGTCATGACAAGACTGTCTTTTACTGGCTGGGGAGAGCATTGCAATTTTTTCACAAAAGTTATTTAGGACATCTGTGCATAAATACAAAAAAACTAAACCACAACAAAATGAAGCAATGTTGTGAAGAAGAGTCTGCCAAAACTCATCAGAGCCTCATAATTCATGACAACATGACAATATACAAATGATAACTTCACGTTATTGGTGCCAAAGGGGTTCTACAAACGATCAAATTTGAAGAAAAAAAAAAAACACTATTTCGTGGTGATAATTGCTGATTTTAATGAACAGTGAAACAGAGGCTCACTGTTAGCAATTGTAGCATTTAACATTTTAACATGATTGTTTTTTGGGGGTTTATTCCTTCCTATCTTAGAGCTGTGTGCTGGTATGGCACAGCACATTTATACAGCATAAACAGATATATATTTTTCCTCTTTATTCCTTATCAGCCTAATGCAGTTTCTTAGTGCTTCAGGAATGTGGGAAGTGGGGGAAAAAAGAGCCTGGAAAATTTTATTTTGACATGGATTAAAGTGTTACCACTCAACATATTGCAGCTGGTTGACATGGAGTGCAATGACTAAAAAAAAAAAAAAAAAAAAAAAAAAAATGAAGCACAGCAATAAGAAAAATCCTGGTTGACTTGTGTTGTAATCCATTGTAAGCACTATTGCACTGTTTTGATCTGAAAATCACCAAGAACTCTAAACTAACACTGATGTTTTATTCAGATGACTGAACACTTTTGAGCCTCATATTACCGAAAATATTTTACAGAGCTAAAAGCAAGATGGGGTCTTTCATAAAGCCAGACCAAAAAAGACATTAAATGAGGCCAAACTGTGTATTTTTAGCAAAAATTTTACAGCTTGAGGTTCTTTGTCTGCTTTAATGTTTTTTTGTTTCACAATTTTCCACCCTGGCACGTGTGGTAAAATGTATTTTGCTGTTAGTCATGGCATGCCTCCATTATGGGGGCTGTAAGGGTGTATTCTTACCCACAACCACAATGAGTAAACAGTGGACCATTAGATGGCTGAATGGAGAGAAATGTCTGAGGCAGCTGATGTCTATGTAGACATGTAGACAGAAGGCAGAGTGTCTGTGTGTCACCACTGGAAAATCTTTGACAGAATCCTGTTTTTAACTTGCAGAAAGGGAGTCAGAATACCAGAAAACTCTTAGCAAGCAGTGTTTTAACTCCATGTGCTGCTCCTTTTGCTTTATTTCTTAAGATTCAAACAAGTTTTAACGTAATAAAACTGAAATTCAAATTAATAATGTTGATGTTAAAACTTGAATGACTATATTATGAGAAAAAACAGTTTTACTTACAGCATCAGCATTAAATTATAGTAGACCTTATATAAATTTTGTACTATTTACATACTGTATTATTTAACAATTGGGCATATTTACATAATACTGTACCATATTTACATTTAAAAAAATTTTGCAACTCAGCTACAATAACTACACATAATCCCAACCATTTTAAACATAGAAAACAGGTTTGTCCATATAAACCTGAATAATACATGTGTTTCATATGACACAAAATAATACTGTGTTGGCAATACTGTAACACAATCACTAGTTATGGATATACACATTGGGGGGTTATCATTTGAATGTTTTTTTTTTTCTTTTTTTTTTTTTTTACCTCCCACTACTGTCATCTTTTACTCAGTCCTTTGTTCAAAGTATTTTGCAGGTGCTTTATACCAAAGTCTTAAGAGTAGAAGACAGGTTTGAGCGAGTAGACTCAGTTGTTTTTGTTTTCTTGATAATAAACTGCTTCTGGAGTTCCTGGACCTTCTTCCGGAAGTTCTTTCCCACAATAACGTACAGAATGGGGTTGAGGACACTGTTGAAGAAGCCAAAGTAGGTGAAGATCTGGTTGCAGATCTCAAAAACGGATGCAAGGCTGCACCCTTCCAGGACTTTGGCTCGTAAGAACACATCCAAAATAGTGATGAGGTGGAATGGCACCCAACAGATGAGGAAGGCCAAGAGGACCACAAGCATCAAAGTGGTGGCCTTCTGCTCCGTTTTCTCAGCATTGAATCTCTCCATCGTCTGGGTTTTTAAAGCCTGAACAATCTTCCAAGTGCAAAATGAGATAATTGAAATGGGAACAACGAAGCTAAGAATGATCAGCATCACATCATAGACCAGCTCTACCGTGGGGTTGGGATATTCAAGATAACATGCATGAACATTATATTCAGGGAAATAATTCACACCCCTAAAGATGAATGTGGGTAAACTTAGCAGCAAGCCAAAACCCCACGTTAGCAGACAAGCCAGTTTGGCGTACTTTGGCCGGCGCATCCTTCCATGTGACAAAGTATGCACCAGTGCCACATAGCGATCTATACTAACTAGAACAAGGAGGTAAATGCTGCAGTAGACGTTTATTTTAATGCCCACATTGACTATTTTGCACATGAATTGGCCAAAAGGCCAATTGTATTCATTGTAAATGTTGACAGCCCAGAAGGGCAAACAGGACACCAGGATAAGATCAGCAGCAGCCAGGTTGCTCAGGAAGATTTCAGGCACAGTGCAGGGCTTCTTGTGGAGGCAGAAAACTAGCAGGACGAAGAGGTTGAACATGATGCCCAACACACTGATGACCAGGATATACGGCGGCTGGCTGGCGTAGATCCACTCCCAGGCTTCTGGATCTTCACAGTCAGTGCCATTGGTGTTGTTATGGTCTTCATACAATTTTGTGATGCTCAAGACTGGGCTGCTGTGTAGAAACAGGAAACATTCATAGACAAAAAAAACAAAAAAAAAGAACAGGTAAATATCAGCATTAACACATAGAAAAAAATAACAGCTTGACATCTTACTGCTTTGCTCTTAGATAAACTTTCTTTTATGTGTCTGATAAATATTCCACAGGTGGTTAACTAATACATGACTGTTTGCTCATTTGTATATTTCGAAAACAAACAAGTGAGTCATGACTTGGTGTCTAATTTCATGTGTTACAGTGGCAGAAATGTCCCAACTTTACCCCCATGAATTGGAAATGTACCACTGAATTCCAAACAAACTGGACAAACCTTCTGATTATAAGGTTTAGCCATGCTATTTGTTGTGGGGACTTTTTTGGGAGAACCTCTGCCTACTGTGGAAATGTTTACGGTCATCCCATGACTTGTTTCCACGGGAGCACAGCTGAACATATAGTTACCCAATCATTACTGGGGACTTTTTCCAGTTTGTAAAGCCTCAGCTAAGGGAAACTGTGAGCATTTGAAATTACTTAGAAAAAGCTAGCTATGGAAATGTTATTGAACATCTTGGAGATTTTCATGGTGCAAAACACTACCATGATCATGAAAACAAAGCCTCAACAACCACCTCCTCACCATACATCTAATTATGCAACACTAATTCTTTTACCCGAGTCTGAGTCATCCATTACAGTAATTTCACTTGTCCAATAATGAGCGACTGGGATTCCCTTGTGTTTATTACTGTCAGTGTGGGATATAATCTTTCTCATTAGTCTGCCCAACCATTACATCAAAGTTCTGCTACACCACAGAATGGCTTACCTTCAAAACAGTGAGCAAAGTTATTAAAAAAGCTCCTGTTGCAACATGTGTTTAATTATAATTAAATGTTTGAGCATAAGCAAAATAATGTTGAATAACTTATTCAGTCAGTTGTGAGCTCATGACACTGTAATAAATGTAATTTTCACATGTTCAGAATTTAAATTCAAATCAAAGATCCCAGTGAATCAAGAAATTATTTGTCTTTGAACTACAGCAAGAGAACAAATGTCTCCACGTGGTGAGGTGAATACTACTGAGAGTTTCTAATTTTTTAAAAAGGAATTGATACAGTATATATCACAGCTTACATGAGATAATTCAGAGCATATAATGTGTGTACTTACCTTGTTGGCTGAAAAGTCATTTTTCCTCTGAGTGTGTCCAGATGTGAAAGGTCCAGAGGCTCTGCTTCACTGTTACTCTGAAAACTGTCTCACTCTACTACTCCTCCTGTCTCTGACTCACAAGTACTCTGATGTCAGCCACAAAGGGAAGGCAAAATTACACTTCAGTCCCCATGCTCCCTGAGTGCCTCTCATATTTGTCCCCTGTCCTTCTTATACAGTAGTAAAATGAACCAAAACAAGTTTATGGCTTTCTAATCTGGCATGGTTAATGTTTAAAGATTAAATGCTTTACAGCTGGATTATGAATTCAGGGTCTGTAAATATGTTCAGGCGCTAACTATTTTGCAGCTGTTAGCATAATATTCAGAGCTTTGCTCTTGTAAGTGGACTTGTGGTGTATGTAGGTCCGGCCACAAGTGTAAAACCTCCCACAAGTTGGGAGTTGTAATATGAATTTTATAGTCTGTAAAAACATTCAATTCCCTTACAATTATACGGACAAAAAGAAATGCATTTGTAAAAGATTCTTGAATTTTTGTTTCTATAATTTTCTAAATAATCTTTAAAATGATTTTTCATATAAATGGTATAATACACCCTTCTGACAAATTTCAAATGTATTCTTCATTGTATTTTTAAAACCGAAACCTGTTACTCAGCATTAAAATAGTGAAGCAAGTGGATGGACAGTGGTGGAACCTTTCATAAATCATGAGGAAGTGTTTTGGGTCATATTTCAGAGGAATGGGCTGTGACAGCACCCCAAGATCTCTTTAGCTTCAACAATATAGTCTTGGACACCTGCTTTGAAAGCGGAGTCCATTCATTTTCCATTATCAGTATCTCTCCTATAACTGTGCTTCGCTCGGGCAAAACTGTACCTTTTTGTTGATAAACAAAAAGGAAAACCAGATTACTTGAACACTGATAAATGTGTGTAGCATCTCTGCTTAAATCTCTTACCACTGTTGTTAACAAAAAAGAAAAGCTTAAGGGGTCAATTTTAACTCAAACATTCTTTTGCTAAAACCTAAACCCATGTTTAGAGTAAAACATATTTCTTTACATTTTTTTGAACGCCCTCAGATGGAGGGCTTGGTGTTTCCTTTAGAGAACAATCTAATTGGAAGTAGGATTGGCAATTGCTAAGATTCTGTCTCTGTCAGTGCCATTGTTAATACTCTACTCAGTCCAGCTCTTTATCAATTCACTCATTGATCATTGACCCAAGTAAATTGACAAACGTGAACATCTTACTTTCCTTTCAGAATCAAATCTTCTGGAAATTTGGATTTTCTACTCTGGTAAAAGCACTTCAGTCTCTCACAGTAAGTTTTATAACATGATGACATTCCTTCACCTTCTCCTCATCCATGACTTTCCCTATCTGGACAGTTACACAGTTTAGCTGAGAGCTGATGTTAGCTGTAGCAACAGTGTTTTGGTCAGCATCATTAATGAAGGGGAGAGCGAGAGAGAGAGAATATTGACCAGAGCGAGAAGGTTTAATAACCCTCTTCCAGACTAAAAACCAAGTCCCACCTGAGAATTTTGTGTTGCTCCTAAAAAATAAGAAAAAGGAAAAAGCTGTCCAAAGCATGTTAAAGTTACTGGTTACCACCTTGGTTCATAAGTCTGTTGTGCTAGAACCAGTTGTGAAAGTGTGACAGAAAAAACACTTTTAGCCTGATACACAGGCTGCTGATCCAAACAACTTCACACTCCATAAACAGTTTGGGGTCAAGATGCTTTATGCAACTGCATGAGTATGTGTGTGTGTGTCACTATGATAAACAAAAGTGTTTAAAGTAAGCTGATATTGACTTTACGGTTTTGAACAGACGATATTAGAGCCGTTAGCAAGGTTATAAATGTTTATGTAAGCCTTTATTCAGTGAGGTCAACAACACCATACTGTATGCAGGACACTTAGTAGAAGACCGAAGAGCAGATCAGAATCCACATCCACTAAATGCAACTCACACTGCATTTTGTATGGATTTTACAGAAAAAAAAATGTTTTTTCCTCTTTTAGAATCCAAAGTTAATCATCCAGTGGATTTTGTATCAAGATGAAGTTTAGTTCATGTGGAAGCTTCATGTCATCAGAGAGAGACAGAGAAAATCTGTGTCACTCTTCTTGCACTAGGACAGTTCATATAAGGCAGGGGTGTCCAGTTCCCTTCCTTAAGGGCCACAATCCTGCAGATTTTCCATGTCTCCCTTCTCCAACACACACCTGACTCAAATTAATAGGCTTTTAGATTCATTTAATTTGAGTCAGCTGTGCTGGTGCAAGGAGGCATGGGAAACTGTCAGGACAGCGGCCCTTGAGGACCAACTTTGGACACCACTGATATAAGGGAAGCTCTTGCTGCAGCAAGGTTAGCATCAAGGTGCTCACATCAGTAAATACAAGATGTTACATACTGTACTGTAGACTGTGACCATTTAGGGAATCACAGCCACAACCTACTGTGCTATATAAGTTAGTAAGTTTTTGGTATGAACTATTCAGTATAAACTCATGACAATTAAGCATCTGTTCTGTCTCAACCCAAAGCTGTTCCTCGTGTTAAAGTGTCTTGACGATTTGTAGTGTCTTCTTCCTTTTTTCTTTACAACAGAATCATACATTTTTTTCACACTGTCTGCAACATAAAAAGGGTAATCTGACGTCCTTTAACTAACTTAAATAAATGATCTACAGTAGCTAAGAAATTCAGAAAAATACGTATCTGTCATAGACTGACTCTTTTTGCTTTATTTGCGTTTCCTTCTTTAAGTTAAGCTTATTCATGCAGTAATACTCCAGCTTTGCACTGAACCTGCAAAACTGAAAGCATCATGAAACTAATTTTAAAGACGTACTATGTATACAACTTTTATGGAGAGTATTTTGTTTTTTTTTTTTTTTATAAAAAAAAAATAGAAAAAAAAAAAAAAAAATTGGGAGAAAAAAAAAGGGAATGTCACTTTCTGACTTAGTGAGAGAGAAAGAGAGGCAGACACTTTTTGGTTTTATTTTAGTTTTTCTTTCTTTTTGAAAATACTTTAAGTTAAAAACTTGTATGAAAAGTGTTTGGGGACGAGAACATAGACATTACCACTTAACAAAGGAGGAAATATCCAACCTAAGATCACTGGAATTTATTATGGTTGTCAGCAGCCTACTTAGAGCAAAACAACCACTATCTTAAGTATTGAACTTCCTTCCATTTAATGATAAAAATCTATCTATCTGTCCATCAATCCATCCATTCTCCCATTCATTCCATCCATTCATCCATAACAAAAGTGAAAAAAAAAATGAATGAATGAGTTCAAACATGACACCACACTGGACTCCAGACCAGGCCAACATCAACATAACCACAACGTCTGAAGTAGATAAAGGATTGTTGATCTACAAACAGAAAGCTATCCTGGTGGCCTCTCGTAAGTTGAGTCAGTTTACAGCTCAGCATTTGTGAGGTTTTATTGTATTGAACAGTGATGCCCAAGATGTGTGCTAAGTGCATTATTTAATGGTCTCAGAAGTAAATTAGGACACATTGTAGGGGAGAAATGGGCACTTAGCAGAAATTTGAATCCATAATGAATCTCCCACCTACAGTATTGTGCCTTGAGTGTTTTCAGTGCTGCATGTTTCCATGTTGCAAAGCTACATCTGAATGTGTCTGCTTGTCTTTTATTCCAGCTGGTCTTCCTGGATTATTATGGACTAGTGGCACTTTGAAAAATAGGATCAAACTTCCAAAACCAACAGAGAAACATTCATGTAAGACCTCTGCTGCATCTTATTCATAACTCTAGCCTTTTCAAGCTCCTCTCTGAGGTGAAACAAAACACAGCTAACCTTCCAATGAGGGTGCAACATGTTTAATATTCCTTGCTGTCGTATCAATAAATGAAAAAGAGTGTTCATAATCCACTGTTGCTGCTGGTGTAATGATACAAGACCCTTCCCTTCAATTTAATAACATTTCTAACCCCCTGGTCTCTTCCTACACTAAACCTTATAGTCTCGAAGATAATCAGATTTTCAGTGGTGTGCACAGCAGCTCCATCATCAAGCCTCAGATTATGAGCTCTTATCAGAGGACATCATGTGTCTCGGATGAACAGGACAATAAACAACAATAAACATTAGAGATATAAAGAAATCAAAGCTATAAGTTAGAAAATTAAACTGAAGGTGATTCTCAAGTTTGCCTTATAAAGGACAAACATAAAGTCATGAATAATGTGTGACAAATAATCTGGTGTGTTGTCTTGTGATCAGTGTGTGCTGCACACATGACAATGAGGAAGTAAATGACCAGAGTGGCACTATTAAAAAAAAAAAAACACACACACACACACACACACACAATGGGATCTTCTTTAAAATGATGTTGCAATGACATTTTTCAGTTCCCAGTATTTTGCTGGGCATAACAGTTGGCAGCGATGTCACAATCTTCTTCACTGATGTGCTGAAGGTTACATTTTCAAGACAGACCTTTAATCTTGTTTGTGAGCTGTGACTTTAGAGTGACCTCCTGCAGGCTGAAAGGCAGAGTATAGCAGTACATTCACTTGATGATTTCTATCTGGTGCTATTGTGCATTTCACTTACCCACCATTTGCTCCCTGTGATGGGTTGAAGCAGGTGATCTGTCATACAATCTAATCACTGTAAAGTAATCAGGCTTCCTGGTGCTGCAACAAATACTGTCAGCTTCCCTCCTCTCTTATTCTCCATTTCCTGGTTTTGTGGGAAGATTACAATCCAAATAAGATGTCTTGTTTGATTAATGTTTGTATTCACTTGCATGATTGATTGGTTTATAGACTAAACAGTGCATTGTATTCATTTTCAACTTGCCCCTGTCCAAGAAATACCCTTGGAACAAACACATAAAGGAAAAACTGAATATCCAAACATGTGACTGCATGTTGTTATATAACATCTTTAGTCAAAACAGTAGACAACACTCATCATATTTGAATGATATAAGTAAATATGCATACACAGACAAACTGTCTGTGTTGCATGTTGTTTCAACAGAGATGGTGAAAAAAGTGTGGAACTGGGTTCATCTCATATTTCAAATGCAATACACAAACTATTATATTTCTAAACCATGAAAATGACAAACTTCAGACCTATGAAATGGATGAAGACCTTCTCTGTGGCATTCTTCTCACATGCTGCTTTTCTTCCTCTCCATGTATTTGAGGATTTGCTCCACTCTGAGGCTGCATCTAACAAAATAAATTGTCATTTTTAATTAATAAACTAGACAAATGAATATATCCTTTCCCATCTGCATTGTGCCCAACTTTTTCATTGCAAACACTGAAGTAAAAACCGGCAACTTGAGTTTCTGCAGAGTTAAAGGTAGAGTCCGAAGTCCCTCCAGCGTTTCTGTTTGCAAACAACAGTATCAAACTTAGCGCTTCCGCCCTCTCAGGCTAATGGCCGCCTCGTTCTAGCTAGCCTATTCAACTTCAAGCTTCTTCAGAGCTCAGAAGCGGGTAAAAGCCAAACTATTATTAACCTGGTTTTCCAAAGTGCATCATCTGAAGGAAGCTCTTAACTTTTCTTCGGTGCATTCACAGTGTTTCCTTTCTTTCTTTTTTTTTCCTACGAGAGTTTGAGTGACTGGCGTCTGCTCCAATCATGAGCTTATTCCCACACAGCGTCATGCTCTTAGCTCTGTCATTGGCTGCCGATATAAACAGAAATCTCCACCCAGAAACGTCCCGACCAGACCAAAACAATACAAAAGAGCGAATTACAGGCAGGGGGGGAGAGAGTTGCCTTCAAACGCACCACGGCACGGAAGTAGAGGCCCAAAGGCAGGGTTTTGAGACGGATTTCACTTGCTCAAGTCTAACGTTTATTTTTTATGGGGGGAACTTCGGACTTTACCTTTAATGTGGCACCTGGAGAGAGTTGTCATTTCCAAATGTTTTGGTACCATGAATTGAATGAATTCTGCAAACTCCATCACTCTCTACTGCTTATATGAGATCGGGTTGCAGGAGCAGCAGCACAGAGGCCCAGACCCCCCCCCCCTTCTTGATCACCTCTTTCAGGTCTTTCATCCAGGAGTAAACAGAGATGTTCCCAGGCCTGCGAAGAGAATTACAGTATGTCTGATATGTCCTGGGTCTTCCCTGGGGCCTCCTCCTGGTGGGGCATGCCTGGAGCTTCTCAAACATCCAGAAGGCATTTTAACCATTTGTCTGAGGTCTACTCTGAGTCCCTTCTGCTGTACATGACCAAGGTTCTCCACCATTTCTAAGGGAAAGCCTAAACACCCTGCGGAGGAAACTCATTTCACTGTAAAAAGAGTATCTAAGCTGTACTTGATATGAAGGACTTCTTTTCAGTTTGGACGTTAAAGTTGCACCATTGTCAAAAAAAAAAAAAAAAAGTATCTGGGCTGTAGTTGATAAGAAGGACTTATTTACATTGATCTAACTTAATTATTTTGGTTTGGGGATGAAATCTTTTGCTTTTGGGTTAAATAAACTTAAAAATCACACTCTTTAGTCCAAAATAAGCTTTTACTTTCACTCAAAGTAAATTTATTGAAGGAGCTACACCTGATTTTGCACATTTTCGAACCATGAGCAAGGTGAACAGTTTAGTTTGAACTGTAAGCCCCGCCCCATCAGTTCCTACTCTCCGTCCCACTCGACATGCATGAAATAATGTGCATGTTTCATACTCGTGCACAAAGACACTCCAGAGGAAACTTGCATCTTCCAGTGAATTTCTTGTTTTAGTTGCAGTAAATGGCTGCAGATCAGCTAAATGACATTTTCTGTCACTTAATTCATAAACCGGTAGTTTACTGTAACTACAGTTACGTACACAGATGCACAATTATGATGTGTTATGATGTTATAGGTGACATTACAACATGACAACCTAATAAAGTATCTAACCGGCCACTTCGAGTGAAGGTGATGTAAAGCTGTAGTGCCAGCAGCCGAGGACATATAAAATGTTACTAAGAAGAAAGTTGCTGAAGAATACCTGTCTTGTCAGATTACAGCACATTCCCAGTCCACACTCTGTCCGAGGCCGTCCAGGTGCTCTCTACCTTCAGCATAATCCACCGAGTTTACACAAACTTTATTCCTTCTTTAGTTTTAGAAACGTGGTTCCTCAGCTGTTTACTAGCAAGCTAACAAGCTATCGACTCGGCTATTATTGGCTATCTTTGCCAACCTGCTCATAAACCATCGGCACACACGTTCCTGCACTCTGGAGTCGTGGTTTCGGGCAGGTGTATTTTTTAAAATGTAGCTTGCTTGAACCATTTTCCCAGGATCCCCTACCCTGCCGTTTAAACTCTGGTGTCTGAAATTTGCTAATTGTTGCTGTTTTTGTTACATTTGAAAGAGCACCATAATTATTTTTGGAAATAGGGTTATATATCATCTTTAGGATATACACTGAGTATAAACAGCTTAATTTACTGAGTTGTTTACAGTATGACTTGCAATTTTCCTGTGCAGGAATAGCTTTTGTCAACTGTTTTGCTTGCAACTTAGGGAACAATAGTAAACCAGTGCCAAGTAAAACATTCTGGCAAGGAGTTTGTTTCCTTTTCCCGGTGCCTTAAATCATGGAAATAAGAAAATTGCTTCAAGGAAAATGTAAATATTTCAGATTATCTTGTAAACTGATAAGAATTTCAACTCTTATCACTGTTACAGAAAGCAGGCTAATGAACACCAAGCACTGCTTTGTAAACAAAACAATTATTTCTTTTCTTTGGTTTTTGTAATAGCTGCTTCTAAAGGAATATGACTCTGTAAAACTTGAGATTTATTAGTTTTAACAGCCTTGTTGACCCAGAAAAATTCTCAGTTCTTTTTACTGTTTACAGACATAGTCCTTTTTACAGAATTGTATATTAAAAAGGTCCTCAAGAAATCACAAAACAGAGTACAGCTCTGTCTGCTACAGTTATTTATGTCTCAGTAATGAGGAATAGAAGAAATGTCTGGATGAGGAGGCGGCAAGGCTGAAGTATGTCTTCAAAAATACTTCACTCAGGAAATGAGTGAAGCTTACCCCCTTTCCAGGCTGCAAGCTCAATTAGTGGCTCCGGATCCGGCCCTTCTCTTTCATAATTCCTCACAGATTTGAGAAAACAGGGTGCAAGTCTTGACATGTTGTTGTTTCAGCTGTCTCATACAATAAAGGTTGGTGAAAGAGGAGTTAGAGAAAGTTCATAAGAAATGGAGCCAAACCAAGCCCAGGGTCTAATGCTGGGAGCGGTCCCAGTGTTGAGCTAATGTCTGCAGCCACTAATGCAACTTTGATGAGCACTGTGTTACACCACAGACGCAGCCAGCCATGGAACACAAAGCCATTTCTCTGAAAATGAATTCAGCCAGTCCTGCTCACATGTTCATGACAGACCACCCAGTACTTCAGTTTTTACTGCTGTTGATAAAGACACTGAGGAATAAAATATTCCAGCAGATAAAACAGGATTTAATAAGTTGTATTGTCTCTTGTACTTATCTCTACAAATCCTTCATCTTTTGCTTTTAAATGAAGAAAATCTTCCAAATCAGTGTGAAAGGTAACTGCAATGAGAAGCCAAAAAGGCCATCATAAGAAATGATGCAAAAGTTAGTCACCAGCTGGCAAACAGCCACAAACCAAACATTCTGTCTGAAGTTTAGTTTCTAATCAGTGATTTGACGTCAGAATAAATAAAACACCACAAAAAGGACCAATCATGGAAAAATTTACGGTAACTGACTCAGCTGGAAGTTTGTATTTATGGGTGTTTACAGCTTAGACAAGGTAACCTGTGTGGGAGAAAGGCACTTCGGGAAAAGAATATTGAAATATCTTTCAACCTATTAACCCAGAACTTCAAATGGTTGCACAGATCTACTTCTAAATGAGCATGTTACTCATATGATGAAATAATGGTGTCTACAATTTTTATTTTATTTTTTCTAGTGTTCTGTGAATGAATGTCTTCCAAAAGAATTGTGTGATACAGAACAAACATAGCAGTTATGTGTTGACATTTAAATACCAACATGTGCCATTTGATATCAGTTTGAAACAGGAAACAGGGCTTTCTCTTGTTAAAGTTCACTTTTGTCAGTTCATCCATCAGCCCCATGCCCATGCTTTACATTGCTACTACCCTTATTGTCACTCTCAAGGCACCACATACTTTTGTTTAATCAGGACCCCTTGGCATCACAGATAAAAGCTGAGGGATTTTGTGTGTTTGTTCTGACTGAGTGAGCATGTAACAGTGTATTCCTGATTTGTGATCCAACATGCAGAATTATCATTTTAAAACAAGCTTTCTAACCTTCACTACTTTGAATTTCAAACCTTACTGTACGTCAGCTCTACTGCTGGGTTGCAAAGCTGTCAATGACTATAACTGATTTTATCAAGAAATTTGTGGGAAAAAAATCTGTGTGTGGAATCTCTACCACTTGGTTTGATTATTTAATGCCATCTGTAAATGTTTATCAGACCATTTCTGTTGCAGGATTTGACGATTTTGCTATTATTAGTATATTATTATATCTCATCTTGATAACCATTTTTTAAAATAGTTAGTGGTCTTCCTGTGTGGAATTTGCAAGTTTTTGCAAGCACTTGATGCAATTCCTCTTTCAGCTCCAAACCCTTTCCCATATGAGGACCTTCTCATTAACTCATGGGTAAATCCTAAAAATGCTGTCAGAAAATTTTCTTTAAGCATCATGGCTTGGAGAAACATCTTGACCACAGAAACCCCAAAGACAAGCTTTAGGATGAGAATTTGTTGAACTAATTAGTTAGAACCATTTGTCATTACACTGTAAAACACTAGTTGCAAAGGTGAGAGTCTGGACCCAAAAAACAGACAAAATATTTTATGGTGCAGGTTCGATGATGTTTACTGTCAAAGTGACAATCAGCTTGTCAGATTTGGTTTGGCTCGAAACAGCAAAGTAGATGGTATGGTGAGCTGGAAGACAAGATATTCCAAGATGAGGTCCACGGGTCAGGATGTTCTGGGACGCATTCCAGAAAGCAGATTGAAACTGTATGTTAGCCCTGAGTTGAGGAAAACTCTGGGTTTTCCATTACAGACAGTGAGTTAAGTCTTATCCTGAGTTTATACTTGTGCAGCTTACAGTTGGGCAGTGTAACCGACCCTGGTGATGTGCTTTTGCACTTGCTGTATCAGCGATAAGATCCAGAAATCTATAGATACTTAATCATTAAACTGACCAATCACAAGGGAGTACTTCCATGTAACCATGCAGCTTAACAGGGCTGCAATGAGGCCTGGAACAGGTTTATGTCAAACCTCCATGGAGACTACTGTACAGCGGTGATGCCCTAAATGACCTCATATACACTTCTTGCAAGTATAAATCCAGCTTTACCCTGAATCTGTTACCATGGTAACTCTCTTTCCTTAGCAACAGCCTCCCTTTAAAAACAAACAAAAAAAAAAAAACCTCTTGTATTCCTTGTACATTTGAATAAGAACTTCTCTCTCCAATAGATGCAAAATAACACACTTTTTGTCTGAAGTTGCCATGGTGAATCCAGATATCTGGATGCCTCTGATGATGGCTTTTTATTCTGGTTCCTAGTTTTGGGTAAGAAGGATTGATTGAACCAACTCAAAGCAGCTGTTCTAGAGCTCAAATCTCAGAGTTACTCAGTTTAGAATTAAGTTAACCCAGAGTTTCTTTTAAGACCCGGCTTAACCGGCTTTCTACCATATAAAAGACACCTGGAAGACAGTGGTTGCAGGCGTGGCTCAATGAGGGAAGATCTGGAGAGTATCACAGAGACAGCAGCAGGATTCAAACGACAACTATGAAAAGGGCTCCACTAGATTTCCTAAAAGATTTACAAGCACACAATTAGACTGGACAGAATAAGCAGGACATTAGTACAAGGCCTGATAGCCTCCAACTGTTGAGAGCTCAACAGTCTGGCACCAAATAAAGGAACGACCGTGGTATATAGACAAACCACAGGGCTGATGAACTGATGAGTTGCAGCTGTGCTTGAGGAACCTGCCAGAGCAGTCACGCCTACACCCACACATGGAAAGACAACACATGGGGGAAAGGGAAACAGAAAGGAAGACTCTTCATCCAGACACTCAGCATAGGTATTATTTTGCATTATTTATTCAATAGGTATTATTTTGCATTGAACAGTGTTTTCTAACAGGAGTCACAGCAGATAAGAGCCTCATGAAGTTGTAAATCCTGTTAATTTTCCTTTTACAGTTTGTGGTTCTTGGAAAAAAAAAATAGAAATTGCATCCAGCTGGAATTTCAAAATAGTTTTGAACTTGTTTTGTCTTAGTCTTAAATATGTTTACATTGAATTTACATTCGGTTTCACTCCCTACAGTTGCTTATTGCTATATTCTTAAAGCATTTACCATGTTTAAAGAGGCAGTGGGAGGGGTTAGAGGAGGAGGCTGCAGCACAGTCAGCACAGAGAAACAAGCCTGAGAAACTTGGAGTTTGTGCAAAACTGTGGAGAAAGTGTGGGTGACTTCTTCCTCCTTATAGGCTTCGCACCCATGGGAAATGTGGAGCCCTTCAAACTTTTCAGTGACAGGGAGTTCAACACCCACACTTTTCTGAAGTTTTGCACAAACACTGTAATAAGATGAAATGAAAACGTGGTACATGAATTAATGGCTTGGGGGGATGAGGCTGTTCAGGAGTCTCATGTTTTTAGATCTGAGTGTCCAGCATCTGCTAAAGCTAAAAAATGCAGAGACCTAAAAATAAATCCAGACCATACAACAATGCCCATACATTTTTGTTGATGGGAAGCTCAGCGTACGACATGCAAAGCAGTGTGCTGGAAGCTCACATCAGTTTTGCATAGAGACAAGTTTTTAGTTTTTTTGGTCAGTGAGTCTGTGTGTGTGTGTTTTTTATATATGTATTGATCTTATACTATTGTAACTCCTGTTTTTATTTTGATTGAAATTGTTAATTTGTGCAAAAAATGCATTTGTGGAATGAGTGGTAGTGAAGTATGCGGGTTGTCTCCATGAAAAAGATGGTTGATGACTCTTGTTTGGTGTCGTTTATTGGACTGGATGGCTGAAGTTTAGAAAAAAAAAATACCATGAGGCACGATAGTCTGGCACCTCCTCACGTTGTTCACTAACGTTGTCTCACACTGCAGTGGGGTGGCATCCCATTCTTCAACTAACATTTGTCACACGTCAGCTATTGTATGTGTTGGCGTGAACAGCATGCCCATGCTAATCCCACAAGTTGAGATGAGGACTTTTGGTCTTTGATGAACTTTACTCTGTGAGGACAAGCATTGTCCTCTTGGAGAGCTCGGTCCCAGTCATTGGAGACATGGGATGACCCAGGACAGGGCTACTTAATTTGGTCCCCAGTGCTGCATTAAATAGATCCAACAGCCTATGAAGTTCTGCACAATTACTCATTAATCTGAGCCAAATGTGTTAGAGCAAAAAACTAAAAAACCTGCAGGACCGGGGCCCTTGTAGGACTGAATTGAGTAGCCCTGACTCAGGGTGGCCAGATATGAGTTGGTGAAGAGGACACTTTATGTAATATTTCTTTTGGTCTAACTCACTGTGCTTTTAGACTTAAACTTCAAATAAAAAGAGCCTATGAAATATGAAATAGTGTCTGTTGCAGGGTCTGGGCTCTGAGAAATACCCTGGCAAGATCTTACTTAAGGGAAGAATTTTCTCATCGGAAGCTGATTAAGAATTTAGAGTTGGCTCTTAATTAAGGTTATACATTAAACAAATAGTTACAAGATATGCCATTGTAGTAATAGAGTTGTCTTGCCCGATGATGTGTACAGTGCAAGGGGAATTTGTCTTTGTCAAACAATCCTGATTGGTTTTGCAGACTGACATGTGTTGCCTGTATTTTTTTTATTTTTTTCATTATTATTCGACTTGCTTGTCTGGGATTTGTGCACAAACTATTCTGAGCATAGTTTTTCTTATCTTGGAAAATACTTCTTTGTTTTCACGCTCAAATATTGTACTCTTCTCTTTGAAAATGCACTCTGCCCTCAGAATCAAAAAGCCTGCAGCTGTGTTGACATTGGTCTGCTTCCCCCAAACGTGGGTTTTTACTCTGAAACACAATGCTGCACAAAGAAATGTAACTCTCCTTGAGCTTGAGTGTGTTTGTTTTACTTCACAGTGCTAAAGTGGGCTCAGCAGATCACTGCAAAAGCCTTATGTCACAGAATGCTGTTATATGAAACAATACCAGCTTTATAAAAAATTAATACACACATTTCCTTTTTGTATGTTTGTAACACTGACTCAGTGTGAATCATATAGAGAATTAATGCACATTCATATTCCAAATTTTACTCCTGTGTTTTTTTGCATTTCTTTGCACCTATTTTAAAACCTTAATCATTTAACTTTCAGCATACTTGTTCTTGAGATAATTAATGGGGAGCTACTTAAAAAATGTCAGATTAATAATTGATGCAAATTTGAGCTAATTCTGACCCCATTGCATACAATATGAAATCTACATACACATCATCATGACTGAGAAACTAACATCTGTAAAATGACAAAGGGAGCCCTCTTCTGGACAAACTTCAAAATTTTCAATATCTGGGGATTTAAAACGTAAAACACTTACTGATACATGAAAACATGTGTGATGATAAAGACATGCACTGTTTCTATGTGATGATAATCAAACATGTATGAGTATGACTTCTGCTTAACTGTGAGGAGCTAAATGAAGCATTCAGATTTCTTTTGCCTGAGATGTTGAAATATGAAAGTTCAGAGGTACTCTGGGAAAAATAAATAAATTAACATATATATATTTCCCCATAATAAATTTCATTTATGAAAGTGAGATATGTGACTATACTGACTGGTTCATATTACTGAATACTAGATCAGAACCTCAACTATTGATTAACTTGATACTAGTACCTTTGACTTTTTATATTCCTGATAAGTAACAATAGAGAACCTTTATGTATTTCTGACAGTATTTTCATTTGTAACTAGGTTGATCAAAGAAAAACATCATAAATTTATATTACATGTAATTCACCACTTGCAGCTGTCAAAGTCTGTCTAGCAGGAAAGATATAGAACATGTTTCAAACAGCCTCCTTGGCAAACCCGTCAGAATCCAAGTGAGCATGGGATGACAGAAATCAATACTGATCAGTCTCTGCTCTTTCTTGGGAGAACACCTGTCAGACATTCATCAAAACACATCCTACGCTGCTAATCCTGATCTGTTCCCATTCCCTGACAGTTGTGCTCATCTCAGTCATACTGTCATTTTCTGTCAGCACGTCCATCCAACTGTCTGTGTCCCTGCTCGTCTCACTCTCATTGCAATGCATCCTCCCTGAGCCCACTGAGTGGTTTCCACTTTCATTTTGGCCGGCAGCTGAGACCCAATAGTGTTTGCCAATGGTTGAATCAGACAGCTGGAGCGAAACATGTCAGTCTCCATGGTGACAGGCTGCATGTCCTGCATGCTGATTTCTAGTCATTGAGAGTGGTTATAGAACTGTGGGAGAGCCGTACAGTCCTCTGATTTTTACATCGACTGTAGTGTCGCATCACCTTCACAGTAAGAAGTCTTTGTTTTTCCGCAATACATTGCAACACTGTGATCTTATCTAGTATTCACAGATTTGTTAGCCATTAAATGGGCAAGCACGTACCAGGAGACATTGACCCTTTCAAAAGGATGCCCAAATATTTGTCTAGTACTGTACATAATTTGAAAATGAAAAATTCAGGCCATTTTGTATTTGGGCTAACATCATACAATTATTCTTGTCTTTTAAAGTGATTTTCCCAGTTTGTCCTCAAATAACATGAAAGGCTTCTCTTTCTATATATATTTACAGTATACAAAACTCTTTGTTTTATTCTTTTCATCTATCAACCATCTTTCAAAGCAGTTTTATTAAACATAAACAGCCACTTTCTTTTCATGTACACATTTTTAAACATAAAATCAAGCATAATAAAGAGTCAGAATAAGAATTCGAACAAGAATAAGAATAGTATTTGACAAAATGTTATTTAAATTGTGGTGATAAATACAGAAGATGCTAAGCTATATAGATTTCACCTCTGTTTTTTTTTTTTTGTTGTTCTTTTTTACCTGAAGGCAAGCTACAAAATTGATGATAAAACGTTATAAACCATAATAGACAATCAGTATTATATATTTTTTCTTATTTATATGGGGAGTATAAGACAAATTTCACAGCTTTATAACACTCTGACTTCTGAACTCCTCTCTCATCAATCAACTCTGCTTGTTTTTTTTGGGTTGATACGGTAGCGTTCTGTGAAATATGTCAGACACCTGGGGTCTGTTGCACGAAGCAGGTTCAACAAACTCTGAACTCTGAGTGGATTTATTAAAAGATTGGGAATCCTGAGTTTTCAGTCCCATAACAGCTGGTTGAGTTGGTTTAATCAATTCAGAGTAGTTGGTTCGGGGGGTAATCAAGCGGTACTAAAAAAAAAAAGACAACAACATTGAGCAGTGATTCGGTGACCATGTGGGAGGGGGGGGGGGGTGATGAAAAGGATGAGATATAAATTTTAAATCTTAGAGGGTGGGTGTTGTCTGGGGGTGGTAGAAAAAAAAAAAAAAATAAGGGGGGAGATGTAAATGGTCTGTTTAATCACAAAGAATGTGGATGTTTGGGAGGGTCTTTATTATCTCTTTTTGGTGGGGTATATTTTTGTGTGTGTGGGCTGTGTGCTGGGGGGGGGGTTGAAAAAGATGTTATTTTTAACAAGTCTTTTATTTATTTAACTTGGAAATCCTGGGAGGCTGGAGAATAAAAAAAATTATTTTTGATTTTTCAAAAGACCTGCGCGCAATAAAAAAAAATAAATGAGAAAAATAGGGGAAAAAAAAAAAAAAAAAAGCGAGTAAAAGAAATAAACCATTTAAAAAAGAGAGGATGAAAGTGTACTAAGTTATTTAAGGGAATAAATTTAAGTGGATGTTTTTAGTGGTGTATGATATGGTGATGTTAAGTAATTATTTGTTTATTGATTTAAAATGTTATTTAACATTAACCTTCATTCAATATAATAACTTAAAAAATAGAGTAAGAATCGATTGTTTTTTTTTTTTTTTGGAGAAACACAGGATCTTAACATATTTGCTGATGAGATTTAGTAGTTGGGTCTCTTTATGAGAGTAAAGATCTCTCTGGGGGTCGGTTTCCCCTGCTTCCTTGGGTGAGTTGCTTGTGTTGGTTCCGAGTTTGGGTTGGCTCTCTTCTCTACAGACCCCTGGTAATCACAGTGTGTGGATATTTGCCCCCATCCATGCTTTTTTTATGAACTGAAATGGCACCAATATAAAATACATCTGAACCCATCTGCAGCAAGCAGCATGATCGTTCTGCTTTTTAAAATTTGATCCTGGATTACAAATTGCACTTTAAGTTGTGTAAATGCTGCATAAACCTCTTTCTAATTCAGCCTTCTTCATAACAATGACATTAATGTTAAAGGGTATAAACATAATAAGCTTAATCTGTTCGAAAGATTTGGCTCAAGATGCATGTGGGCAGGACGGCATTCATCATGTTCCAAGGCTCCACCTCTTCATAAACCCTCCTCTCTTCCTTTAATGTACCATATTTTGTCTGTTTTTCACTGAAAGTTGGGTGTTGGAGTGAGAGAGACCGAGTCATTCTGTCATCAGTGCCCCTAAATCAAAAGAGAACTCCTTTGTCTTTTCGGATGATGAGCGGTGCTTCCTTCTCATCATGGAATAACAGCAATGAAGCATATGCACTGAGACTGCTATTACATTCAGAGGTGATGGAAACTCGGGATTAAGACTGTTCTCTGTGACATTTGGCTTCTATTTACCATCCAAAGTGAGTGAGGAAAGAAAGACAAGCTTAATGTGGAAACTGATAACATGAATATAGCTAAGCTAAATCCATGAGTGAAAAGCTTTTGGTTGAAACTAATTCACAGGGATAATTAAATTCAGTGTTTTCATTTAACCAGTAAAATCCCATTGAGATTAAGCTCTTTTTTTTTTTTTTTATCATGCTCTTCATCATCATCACAATGTTGCTGTACATTATCAATCATCAGCATTGTGTCATTATTAAACTCAAACACATCATCAGTTTTTGTCTTTGTCAGGTTTTATGGGATTACTATTGTTAAATCTGAGGGATTAAACAAGGTGATAAGCTGTTCTGCACGGTGCTCTTCTCATTAGAGGATAAAAACTACACTGACAAGCATCTGTGCTGAAAAGAATCATGTTTATGGGTTTATTTGTGTGTTTGCAGGAAAGGTAGGAAGAGAAAACCCCCAGAGAGAAACAAACTAGATCAAGGTTCAGAGATGATTACCACAAAAAAGGGCAATCAAAATCCATTACAGCCTGCTATTACCATGGCAGCAGCCTGGAGCTTTTTGTCACCAGCCTTTCGTCCCTTCTATGCTCTATACCACAGTAATCACTCAATGCCATTTGGTGAGATGTCTGTAAAGTCTGTTCGTGATGACAGCCACCAATCAAGTGACGCATGGACCAGAGAATACAACTCTGCAATCAAGCGTTTACCATCATAATTGTGTCCTAAGCAAACACGGGATAACTCATGTTATGCCCTGACACTTATTCCATAAGTCTGTCCAAATTAATCAGTTTGATGTGTGCGTAAAGTAGAAATTGACACATCAAACTGACATGATCAAAAACGCCTCATTATTTTTGAAAGTGACTCTAAGCAGAGAAACTGTGATTAAGAGCCCATTACTGAGTCCATTAACAGCCTAATCTGAGTCAGGAGAAACATGTCAACATTAACCTGCCACACACTCTAGTAATGATGTGTTTATGCATCTAGTGAGGCACAAATGCTTTTAAACTTTATAATCATCTAAGCAGACTAGTTTCAGACTTTGATGCCAGTCTGTTTCCATAAAGCTTTTACTAATGTAGTTCTTGTGTCGGTGATACCCTGCAAGCAATAAGTATGATATAAAAGCATTAAAGCACAAAGCTAGATGTGTATTAAGTTGCAAAAGCACTGAAAAGCATGAACACTACACAAACCTTCTGGACACAGTCAACATGTTTTCTCAGAAATTTCAGACAAATTACCAAAAATATCTGTCTTAAAGAAATCAGTTACTACAGTAAGGCATGAGATACTTTGTAGAGTTAGAGGAGGACTGACTGTCAAAATTCAAAAATCTGAATTACAATTTTGGGCACGACTTATTTTCAAGATAAATGGGAAAGAAAATCCCTCTTCGCACATCACTCCTGTCCCACTTTTCTGCATCAGTAGACACCAAAACCACACTCACAAAAGGTAAACAGTGTGACATGCATCACGTCAAGATGAGTATTCATTTCTGAAGAGAAATTTCTGAAATTTAATTTCTAATCTTCACCATGTGCAGTGTGTACACCATTTTCTTAAAGTGTCATCTTACAAATAATAATCTATTAGGAATCTTTTAAAATTGAATATAAGAAAATATAACATAATATTATTTAGCCTGACAAAGAGAAAAAAAAGTTTACACGCAGTTCATATACACAGTTTATATCTGTATACAGTAGAGTGCATATGGGTTTGGAGATGGAACGATTTCTATGCTACTTTCAATACATGACAATAAAGCTGAACATGAAATTAAGTCACATTCAGTACATCCCTATTTGTCTTTGAAGTGACAGTTTGATAGGATGTTCCTAAGCAGCTTGGCATGTATTAGCATCTCATCACTGAACTGTCACTCCCGACTGGACAGCGCTCCAGCTGAAGTGCTACATCCTGTAAGACCCCAGGGCAACAGAGGGGCAGCAAGAAAATCCCTCCTTTCATTGTCCTCTTTCATATCTTTTCCCTCCCTGTTATTCCTCTTCCTTTCCTTCCCAAACTGATTAATCTTATCCTGGGTTAAAATTAATGGCACTATCTGTTACTTCAGGGACAAAGAAGCCTCATCTGGCAAAGACATTGTAAAAGAACTCTTAGCAGTTGTGGATTTCTCACAAGAGCATCACCTAAAAGTCTAATAATTACCATGCATTAGCATATATTAGTCCCTGTCAAGGTCAATGGCTGTCCAATTCAACTGAGTGTTCTAAGAATAGGAGCTGCGAGACCCTTGGAGAAAGACTCATAGAAAAAACTTTCTTTGAATTCTTGCTCTTTCCAGGGGATCATCTAAAGCTTTCTCTTCACTCTGAGACATGGGCTGTTGTGGGGCCTCTGGGTATTTATTCTCTTTCCCCCCATCAAACGAAGCTACTTTGATTGGATTTGGAGGGAATTATGCACAATGCTGTGGAAGAAAAGTGAAGGCTTTTTAAAGGTATTGAACGGTAGACTTCACTTCCACATCTATCTTATTCCCCGAAAGGACTCAGAACAGCTCCCAGGCAAATCTGGATGATGCTGATCCGCCTGCGTATCAAACCAACCTGTCGTTTTAGTCTGTGAGATAACACAAATATTGAACAGTGTATGGCGTCCTATATAAAATCATGGAAAGTATTTGATATTTCATTTCCCCAGACGGACAAAATTCTGAAGTCATAAACGAAGCTACTCTGGATCTTAAAGGATCTGCTATTAAAGATAGCATTTTTGTCATTGGGTTTTCTCACTACCAAGGTGAATATGTAAACAGAAATGCTCATACAGCACACTAATTAGCCATAAACTAGCATACTGAGGTGACCTTTAAGGCTACCTAAACAGCTCTGACCTGTCAGGACATGAACTGCTCAGACTGAGTTATGTAGTTTGTAAAAACGCTTTATGTTGGTGTCAAATATTGAAGTCCAATCAACGTTAAAGGATGCAGATTTTCAAAGCAAAACATTGCACTGCATCAGGATGGTCAGTATTTCTCACTCTACCAATCAGTGGTTTTATATTTTGTGCTGGTGGTTCCACTGGTCTTCATGGTTTTAGACTATATTTACATGAGCAGGAATAATTTAACACATTATGCATAAATAACTATGTTTCCATGAAGCTGGGCAAGGCTACCGACCCTGCATTAGACTAGGCAGGTAGAGACGATGGATGGATGGATGGATGGATGTTTTCAGCTGTATACATTGAAAAAAAAATGTCCTTGTATTAGCATTACTTTAGAATTACATCAATCATGTCCTGACTGCAGCCAAAAACAGAAAAGCTAACCAGAGGCTGAACAAGGTGCCATTTTTCTTACTACATGCTTGGAAGGGGATGGTGAGGCAAAAGGTATTTAGTTAGTTGCAATATGTATTGTCACTAGTAGATGGTGCTAAATGGTCCTTTTTTTGACTGATGGATCTTTGACACAGGCTCAATGTTGTTGTGGTTCTGCATTCCAGGATTAATAACAGTTTTAATTTGGATGAAATAATGATCTTTGTTCTCCATCAGACAGACATTGCTCCCTTCAGAGCAACAAGAGGAACCCAGTCTTCCAGTGTAGAAGGCCCAAGTCTTATAACCTCTAGCTTACTTAAAGGAGCCACTATACCCCCCAAGATAAACATCTGCCCTGAAATGCTCTGATTACCCCCGAATAAACAGAAACACAAATGCTCCCCATAAATGTTAAGAATGATTCATTCACACAAATGTCAGAACTTTCTTCATGATTGCTTATTTGACTCTCCCATGACCTGAGATCCCTTTGTCTCATTGAAGCTGGTCTCCATCAAAGTTGACAGTCTTTTCTCTTTCAGCAAACCCATAGAACCAAAAGCGATTGTATCCTCACACCAGGTCCCTTTTACCTCCAGCTTCAAAAGGGACACATCAGGAAATCAGAATTTCAAGAATGTGTTCCTTTTGCTTGCATTAAAGATTTGACTTGATTTTCACTTTTCTAAAAATTTCGTATAATCTGATTTGATTATATATAACTTGATTCTTCTTTTGACATGATTTTCTTCTCTTTAATTCTATATTCTTCTTGAATTTTTTTCATCTTAATTTTGATAATGAAATTGATTTGGTCCCACATTGAAATGCACACTACAGATTACCAATAAGTCTCCTTGATAAAGAATCTGATTTCATCAGGCAAAGAAAAAAGAAGATATACTTTATTAATCCCAATTAGTGTGATAATTAGGAAATTTGTTCTCTGCATTTAACCCATCTCAGGTTGAACCTGAGAGCAGTGGGCTGGTATTTAAAGCGCCCAGGGAGTAGTTGGTAGGGGTTAAGGAGAAAAGGGGCTAAGAAAACGGGGTTAAGCACGAAAGTCTTTAAGAGATAATAGCAAATTCAAGGGTCATTCCTTTAAATATAGGTAGGGATGTATACAGAGTACCAGCATCGTCTGGTACCGGTTCCTAATCTTAACGATACCAGGGTACCGCTAAGATTCTGGACAAACGATACTCGTATTGATACTTTTTGTTCATCTACCTAACCATCGTTATCATTACACAGTCAAATAATCACAGAGATGGAATAAGACAGACACAATTCCCTTATTCTCCCAGCTGTGCTTCACCTACCTTTATGTCCTGGCTTCTTCCAACACCGTCTGAACAAATGTTCTCCACCACTGGATCTTTTAACATCTTGTAATGTCTTTATTATTTACTCTAAATTGTGTTATAGTATCAATAAGAGAATTGATAAATACCGGTATCGATAAGGAGTATCGATATTGGTATCGGTATTGATAAAATCATAACGATATACATCCCTACATATAAGCCATTGAATTTGAATGAGAATGAACATTTTTGATATAATTAAATATGTGTCAAACTTTCTCATCTGTTTCCAACAATTTAGAATATAAGTTTTGAGATGTTTCCTTTTCAGCCACATAGATGACTTCAAGCTCCTACATGTCATCTTGTATGTAATCAAAGAAACCTGAATTACTGATTGTTGTTACATCTTTATGTGGATAAAGGAGAGAAAAACAGTCGCCTGTGTAATTTGATTCTATGCGTTCCCTGCTGAAACCTAGTCACCCCCTGTAATGATCTATCGCAGGAGTTTTCAGTCCAAAGTGGTCCAGGACCCATTCATATTTTAACACTGTATAAGTGTGATGATCTCATTTTTGGTTATTTATTTAATAACTAAACCAAATTCATCTGCCTTTAACAGTCTGAACCTAGTAAAATGTGGCATGATAAACATGAATATCATAATATAAAAATATATTATGAGATCGTCATAAACAATTTCATATCACATGTATAATTCATGGAATAAAATCAGACTCCTACAAAAACAATTCAGAATTAGGCTATGAAAAACACAAGAGCTATAACATTTTACTACAAAAAGAGGGACAACAGAAAAAAACTGATGGAAACTGATTTTTAAAAAGAGATAAAATAGTGCAGTAATAGATCATATTAAAAATAAAAAAGGCTTAATTTAAATCTGTAAAAACCTGTTTCTTATTTGTTTAGACAGGCCATTAAAGCACAAAATTTCAGTGAACAATTTATTCAAACTTTTCTTAGAATTTTCAAAAGAATGTCCTAACATTACAGACATTTTCTCCATCAATAGCTGATTTTCTCTTGTTTTTTTCCCCTTAAAAATCCTTTCTTTCCAACAAGTGTTAGATGTTTGCTTTCTAGATGAAGCTTGCAGATGCAGGTTTTCGTTCTAGTAATTGTGTTTTGTGTCATCTCTTTTGTTCTTTTCACATGTAACCTAAGCTTGTGAAGGCTAATCTTTTGTCTGCGTGCGAAAGATCTTAACAATAGACTATAGTTTGAACTAAGAAAGTTGTTTTCCTTTTTGTTTGATAATCGATAGGAACCTCCACTTGTCATCAGAACTGACCTTTTGATTTTTATAGATTTTTCTAAAGATTACTGCTGGACCCAAATGCAGTAGCCTACTTCCCCTGTTAAGTCTGTAGTTTTTAAAGGGGAAACTCAGTAACTTTTTTACCTCAATAAATGCTTTTCGGAATCCCCGTGGGGCTAAACAAAGTGTTTACGGAGCGATTCAATGTTTACCCCCCTCCCGCCGGGGCCTCTGGCCTGCGAGCAGCTAAAAACAACTTTGCCTGCGCCGACCCGAGCAGAACTTGCGACAACAGAAACCGCTGTATGGTACTCAGGTCCCCTATTTACAGAGCTGCTTCCAGCGCTGATTTGATCCAGATTACCAGCGCTAACTCGAAGAAAACATTTCTTTAGCTTCACACCACCTAAACACGGCTCCTGGCTCTCACAACCAACTCTTTGCTGGACCAGAGTGATTCACGTAGCTTGCGCTGCCTGGGCGCCGGGTGAAGCATCACTGCTTCAGGCTCAATAATCACTTGTCACGTCCGCACAAAGTAAATAAAAGCTCGTATTCTTACCTGCTACTCGCCAACACCAGAGAAAAATATAATCCACGGCATATTTACCCGCAAATCGCGGGTAAAACGTCCCGTTTCAGAAGATACAGGTCTTTGCTTTGAGCAGAGGGAGACGAGGTGCTGCTACCAACACAGCAAAGTAGCATCAACAAGCTAGTAAAAGCTTAGAAATATATCCAGGGATCAAAATAGAAGAAAGACAGGTAGAGAAGCCGTCTGTGTGCTGTGGGGGTGTAAGGGGGGGGTTGAACACGACAGTGAAAGGACGCCACTAGGGGGAGCCCCGAGCTGAAGTTACTGAGTTTTGCTTTAAATTTGGACTCATTCGAGCAACTGTTGTGAACCACCATGTCTCTCCTTTCTGGAACTCTGCAGGACGGATTCCAGAATCTCAAGGCAGCTCCAGATTTACTGCTCCACGCACCGAGTTCCTCCAGAACACTCTGACCCAGATTGGCCGCTGGATTGGGGTTGTCCAGAGAGGACCTGGCGTACCAAGTATAGGATCCAAATCCAGTAGCACCTTGAACAAATATACTGGTGTCTGACAGTTTAATCTAAATCTTAACCAAATTGTTTAAACTTGAATTCAATCCATGTTTAGTGTATTCATTCTAAATTAGATTGATTGACAGACTCTACATCTCCTCCATGCGAGAGTTCATTAGCATAATTAAGTATTCAGAACCATCCTTTTCCCATTGAGCAATAAGTTTTCAAGTTTTTCTCTCTCTTAATCTCATCCTCCTTTTAAGTCATTCTCATTATTACAAGTGTCAATGGTACATTTTACACATACATAACTCATTCACAGCCTACATAAAATGATCTTCTCCGCATGGTGTTTTTATCCTGCAAACTCAACTGATCTGATATTGCTGGTTTATCCATTCTTGTTAATAAATATGTGTGATCATTTTATCCGTGGCTGCCATGATTTCTGAAGGCAAAATCCATATGAACTGACTTCTGTAAAATTTACTTCCTCTCAGATAGACTGATTTATCTCTGAAAATGCATTTTCAGGCTTTCTCATTCAGGCCTGAGCTGAAATAGGTCTTTAAGCTATATTAAATGAATGGGTGGTGCTCCTAAGGCTTTAATAAACTGCGGTACATCACTACAATGTATATACCAAACCAATAGGGTCAGTTTCCTGCACTTGAAGTAGTGTTATAAAATGGAATAGTTTTCATTAGGAAGGATTTAAAAACATGTTTGCTAGCATGGCTTTACTCCAGAATATTTCAGTCCAAAATATTTTAGATTATCATTTATTTAAATTAAAAAATTTAACATTTCAGCACGGTCCTCCTGTTTGTTCAGCAGAACAAGGATTACCACTGGGAAGGGGATGGAGAGGTGCAGGAGTGCACAGAGAGGTAAATCCAAGTGATTTCTAAACAACCGGTGCCTGTGTCAAGATGACAGATGGCACCATTTGAGCTTAGCATCAATTTCACCTGATGGCTTAGCAGCTACTGGTAAAATGCCAGAGGGTTGCCTTCACAAAGAGCAAAAGGAGGTGAAATAAAACACTTCACTGTATTATCAACCATTGAGTATA
Organism: Atherinomorus stipes; assembly: GCA_023101725.1. Classification (NCBI taxonomy): domain Eukaryota; kingdom Metazoa; phylum Chordata; class Actinopteri; order Atheriniformes; family Atherinidae; genus Atherinomorus; species Atherinomorus stipes. The sequence goes on from JALJCO010002464.1 coordinate 126,152, forward strand.
AAATTCAAAAGCTTAAAAAAAGGGCAAGCTTTCCACACATCACTCCACTCTTTATCACAAAATAAGGACATGTTCATCTGTAGTCAGAGAAGATCAGTTTGCATTACTACAGAAACTTTAATAGTTTAATATGTCTTTACAAAAGGAGCATTGTGTATGTGGTTTACGTGTCTAAATATTTCTACATCAACCATTTATTAAAAATAACAGGCTTTAAAAGTCCTTCTTTGAACAATGCAAAAGTACACTCAGAGCATGGGGGTCTGAATTCTTTTTTACATGATACAATAAATACAGAGTAATCCTGCAGCTATTTCCTCTTCTTCCCAGTGTATGGACATTTCAACAGATATGGTGTTTACAAGACAGGGTTATAACTTTATGTCCTACTTGTAATTATTTGTCAGTCACAAGAGAAACATTAATCAGGACAAGAGCTACTGTCTATTTCTCTCCAACTCTCAGTCTAAAACTGATCTCTTGACGTGAGTAAAGACTTGACACTTAATACAACAACTTGATTTTAAACTTGTATTATAATAATTTCTTTTTTTCATCCACCTTTCTTTTATAGTTCAAAAGGAACCTGGTGCACAGCAAAGCACAGACATCAGTTAGCACACTTTTAAGATTAAAGCCTACCAGCCATTTTATTTGTGTCAACAGTATTTCGTAAAGTTTATTTCATGGGTAAAAAAACAAAACATGAATTGCATCTTTGGCTATAAGGTAATCCTTGGGTCACAGTTGGGTCAAGAAGCAAGTTCAGACACAGTGACCCCCAGCTTCCAAAGTAAAGTTTGTGACTCACTTCTTACCCACTATATGATGACTAACCGCAGCTGCTAATGCACATTTCCACCAACCTGTCCTCACTCCCAACATGCCACATGGGCCAAGACACTGCAGAGTTTGATTGATAAGTGTCACTTGAAGAAATTTTGGGTTGTAGAGACGTATAGGGAGGAGTGCGAAAATAAAAAGAAAAGAAAGTGAAAAAAAGAGACAATCTCATGGCTAAACTTGAACAAAAATCCAATGCCTGAGAACCAGGTGACCACCCTCATCCTTCTACTCAGCCTCCTTATCAACTTGTAACCAGCACTGTGGAATGAAACTTTATGTTCAATGTTGGCTCTTTTTCTATTTTAAGAAAAAAACAGTATCCAATTTACCGATATTGCTCTTAATTTCTGATATCTGATATCAACCAATACCTAACTATACAGACAACTGTGAGGTTGTATCTCTTATATTTTGACTTTTTGAGTGAGAGGAGAAGTAGCTGAAGAATTAGATGTATACCATATTTTATGTACATTTTTTTAAGTCACACCTTTTTCATATTTTGGCTGGTCCTGCAGTTTAACACATTTTAAGATGTTAATGAGCTATATGCACAACTCTACTACTTCCTCAGTAACCATGAGGACAATGGTCAGACACGTCTGGATTAATCAGTCTGTCCAGTAATGAAAGACAAGAAACAAAAGAGCTGTCTTAAGTTCAGGAAGTAGTGGAGTTGTGCATAAAGGCCATTCATACATGAACCAATGAGGAAACATAACCGTCTAATGCCACAAGGGGGCGCTGTAGGCTCGTGACAACCATATTCTGCACTGAGAGCAAAGATCCCAAAATATTGTTATCTCAACGAGAGAAGTTCATTTTGAACATTTGGCTGTACTGTCTGTGCGGTGGAACAATTCCTCAAAAGCATGTTTTTCCTTTATATGTTCATGATTATTTACAGCCATTAACAACAATTTGCTGACATTGTGCACGTTCTTTTTGCATTATTGATGCATGGCCTCAAGTTTTTGACGTGTCATTAAAAAAAATATAAAGTAAAAACGGATACTGATCATTTTCGACATTACATTTTAATGCCAATATCAGCCAATAATAATGGTAAGCTGATAATATCAAACATCTCTATTTTATGTCATTAGTTAATAATAACGCAGCTAGTTGTCACCTACCACTAATGAAGATTAACAGGGCATATGCATCTGTTGAGTGATTTATTATGGATCAAAAGGGACAATAAAGGTTTATGTTGAAAACTGACCAAATGCCAGTTCGTTTACATCATGTTAGAGAGAAAAAAACACAATAGTCCAACTGAAATTGTCCTAACTTGAAGTTTTCAAAGCCAAACTAACACATTCAGATATTGCAGTTCGCAATCTTATTCCTGCATGTTTATATCCAACAGGACTAACAATGCTTAGTGTGCATGTCATTTGTAAAAGAAAAATACAGCATACACTGTGATAAAGTGGAGAAGATTGGGTTTGTTCACCACTTGTCCCTTACATTAACCTTGATTTAATTTTTGTTCTCTGCTATTTTTTTTGTCATGCAGCTTTGCTATACTTACTATCCCAGCTTTGGTCGTGCTCTCATAATATTCAGATCTAACATGATTCTTTTTGGATGCACCTTGCAGGATAGGTGTTTGGGAGTGGCTGACCCAGCACTTTCTTATCTCAGTTTTGGGGAACTTCCCAGATTAGATCACTGGGTAAAACAAAGAGGAGGATTTTGCTTTTTGTATTTTCTTTGTATTTTATTCATTTATTCATTTATTATGTATGTTTGAGTTATTTGGAAGTAATGTACTAGATTCTGGAAGTCCTTTCAGGTAGTTTGGCTTTTTCGTTAATTCAATTAGTTATGATTTTGTAAAATAAGGTAATGGGTATGTTGCTTTTGGGGAAATAGTTTAGTCTAAATCAGAACAGATGTATTTTCAAATGCATGTATAAGCCGTTAGATTTGGGAGCTCTCTCTCAAGACAACATACAGTGTAGGTGAAATGAGAGACAAGTTTCCATGTTCATATTATGATACAGTGGACAAGGAATGGAAAGTTAAATGTTCTCCTTAAAGAAATTTCAAGGACTACTGAAACTACCTCTATATCTTTGACCCAGACTGAACACAAGGGATGTGAAGTATAGAGCTTAGTTGGCTGCAAGCTGGATTATTTTCCATTTACAATAGTCCTTGTCTGAGTTAGTAATGGGAAACAGATTACTTAAATTGCAAAAAACCCCACAACATTACCAGTTACCAAGAAAAAGAAATCAGAGTACTCTAACATGACATACCTAACACTCTTGGTGTGTCAGACCAACCTAAAAAAGCCTGATATTAGTACCTATTAAAGGCATTCTATGTTTTGCAGCAAAGTCTGACAAACTTTGATCATTAAACTGATTTCCCTTGCTTTATAATGGAATAAGGAAAGTAATTTGATAAAAAAAAAAAAAAAACAGCTGGGTTATAATTGTAGTTGAAGCTAATGTGCAGGGAAATGTACTGAGTGTGACAAGATTCAAATAAAAATGCATTTAGCAAAGACAGTCTAACAATTCTTCATTAGATACAACCCTCTAGCTAATATTCAGCCAACCTAACAACTAAGCTTCACTCCATAGTGCACAGACCTCACTTTTTCCTCCAACAGGGAACTGATCAAGTTTCTTTCTTTTTTTTTTTTTTTTTTTACTACTATTTTTGCTCATTCCCAACATGTTAAAATCTTAAGAGTAGCAACAAAAGAAATTACATGAAGGAAGCACAGAATATTCCCAGGAGTTGTCTCATTGTTTTCTGCAGAACATTTTAACTTTTGTAGTCTCCCTTTAGAGCTCTTTGCCACCTGTGAGTGCCTCTAAACTGAAGAGAACAGATGTGCACACAGACTTGTACCATCAGCGTGGCTGACTCATTTGTCCAAATGAAAAAGCTGGAAAATGTGAGGTTTTGTATATAAAGGCAACAATAGCAGCTAGGCTTTATACAAGCTGTGTGGCTGCTCTAAAACATATTAAATATCCACTCTTCCTGATAAAGAATGAGGGGCAAAATTCCACATGGTTGCATTATCTGCGGCAGTTCTGATTTAAACAGATGAGGTAAGAAGTGAATCCCAGGCCTCACATGTATGAAAGGGTAATTAATTGATACCTAAAATCTGGAATCTCTCCTGCACTTATTAGTTTGCATCTGTTGCAAAGTTCACTTAAGTTCTGGTTTATATTGTATGACTTAATGACACACATTTTCTGGTTTTCCACATTTGCCCATACATATCTGTAATATTGGAAAGTTTCATCTTCTGCTGCTAAAGATATTTCTTTATAGTTGTTACGGAAGTCCTTTACAAGCTGAGTTTACAGAGAATAATATATGAAAATAGTATGAAGCGTTAAGAAGGCTACATGGGTCTGTTAATTTGTGCTTCTAATCCTATTTTGTATACATCTGTAAATGGACACTTAAAACAACATTATGTAGTTTATAATGGTCCCTGTTAGCCGTTACTGTGGGGATTTCACACAAAAAAGATTCAGTTATGAAGGATTTGTAAGTGATCACTGCAAGTGAAATTGAGTTGACAGCGAATGAGATTCAAACATGTTTGAAACTTAGGCAGCATCCTGTTCTCTTTTTTGCTCTCAGTAAGATTGCTCAAAAATACCTCAATAATCACTGTCCATACTATGATTCAGCTGTTTAAATAAGTTCCAATATACTGCTTCTACTCTAACATGAAATTAACACCAGTACTTTCTAAATATTTCAACATTCACTTTCTGTTTTCAGCCGCATAATGATGCAGCTCTGCCCTAAATTGCTCTGTAACTAACTGGTGGATGTTTAAACTGACCTGATTAACCCACAATCTCGAGCTTCTTTTGCCCTCCATTTTCCCATCCACGTTACAAGAGAGGATGTTGTCTGGAGAGAAACATGGAAAGAAACTTAACCTAAAAAAATGGTGTCTGAGATTACTGGGTGAAAGAGCAGGCTTATTGTCTCTGTCTTTAACTAAAACGCTGCCGTACGGACAACTTCTCGTCACATTCAAAAGTACTTGTAAATGATGAATGCAACCAAATCCCAGTGTTTCCTTATTGATGGAAAAATATATGGTAGTCTATATGTCATTGTCAAGTATCAGAACTTAGACACCCTCAGGGACCCTAACTGATCCAAAAACCAAGTGAGAAAGAGAGAGAGAGAGGCCGAGAAAGAAAGAGGGACACAGAGAGAGGATATGTGTTGGTCCACATAGCTGAATTCAGGTTTCCAGAAGTCCAAAGTACAGCAGGATGGGTGAGTGTGAAGTTTGTCTTTGTCAGCTTCTATCAGAAAGTGCAGGCATAGACTACGCCCACAACCACAATGTTTCCAATCGTGGCTATGATGGCAATCCAAAGCCAGATGGCATCACTTGACATGGACTGCTGCTCATCTTGCTGGCCATGTACGGAGGCTGCTGAGGCTGCGGCGTTGACGCTGGCGGAGGAGTTGAAGAGCGAGTGCTCGCCACTGTAGTCATCATTGGGTGAGGAGTCCATGAAGGCTCCCGTCATAACTGGGATCTAGATGGAAAGGATGGAAGTGGAAGAGAGAGGTTAAAATACTTTCAGATTTTATGATGAATCCAATCAAAATGAAAGTTTAAGGTGAGTGAACTGAATATATCAGGCAGTGCTTTCCAAATAGGAACCTTCTTTCCTTCTCCGGGACGTTAAGATTTTTAGCAGACTGGGGAGAATTGTTACTGGACCAAACTTAGAACCACTTGGTACTAACACGCGTATAATTTTCATAGATGTCAGATAACTGTGAAAACTACTTTACTGTATTTGTGGAGCCAAACGATTCCTAACAACGCGATGCTTTCTCTGTAGTGTCTTGACATTTGAGGTTTGGTGAAATCCCTCATTAACTCTCCTGAATGCATCACCATGACATTTTGCACACAATCTTTTAAGCTCCCCTCAGGGTAAATTGTGAAGACATCTGGTGATAATTTACATGAACATATAAAATCCAAATGGACACTAAAAGCTGCATAACTATCAACCAAACAGCAGCACAGAGTCTTGCCAAAGTCAGCCAGCAGCATAATAAAAATCTACGAGTCACATGCCAACAGGTTTAGAAATATTGAACCTGTCTGATTTTGACACAAGTTCCAGAGTGATGAACTCTGAAGCCCTGCAGCAGTTTACTCAACAGTTGCATAATTAGCTTTCAGATAATCTTCAGTCATGTCTTAAAAGCTAATTTGTCACATGGTTTAAGTGAGTTTGTAACAAAATTTTATGATGTTGTTCTTCCATTTTTATGTACTGCAGTTCAGTAGCAGATAAAAGAGCACATAATTATTCCTGGAGGTAGTGCACGCAAAAGCAGACTGGGATCCAGCCTGGGGATAGAAGTATAAAACTTACTGATTCATGACCAAAAACTGTTTACGCAGAGGCAGAAATGTGCATAAGCCATGCTCACTGGGTATACAAAGCTGTAGATATACATGCTTGTTCTTTGAATAAATGCCAATCAGTACTGAATTGTATGAAATGATTTTTTTTCAGCAATTACTGCATTTAAACACTCAATAACATGTGAATGAGAATCCTGCACACACTGCTTTTTCTCAGCATCGATGGAGAGTTTTAAACAATATGAAAGTGAGAATTGATCTTGGAGCTGAAGAAAAAAAAAAAAGTGTTATATTTGGGAAACTAAATTCATGAGTCAGAACAAAAACTGTTGAATAGGAAAAGTATCTGACTTTATATAAAAAAAAAATGCTTAGAGTAACTGACCCAGGCATGATCATTATGCTTGCCTAGACCCATTTACAGCACAGAAAATGGGGAGAAAAATATGACAAGCAGCTAATCATCAGATTCGGCATGGATCACATTTACACTCGGGTGGCTTGATGGCCGTCTTACACACAAAGTGACGCAGATATTCAAACATTAGCGTACTGGGAAACTTATACATGCCTGCAGACATGTACAATACATCAATGTTTATATATCAATATGTCTACCAAACATTTTAGCATCAATTTGTCATTATTATTATTATTTTATTCATTGACATACCTGTTTCTACTTATATAATTCATCTCCAAGGCAATTATTCTTTTTACTAGATCATAATAAACAATCATAATAGTTTGTTGTTGTTTTTTTTTTGCCAATTTTGGTTCCTGATCTATTCCATATTTTGTCTTAACAAATAGATTCAGATCAGATTTCTATTGGAATTTTATTCTGAGCATCTGTGGCAATCATTGTCTTTTCGCAGCAAGTGGGAACCATATTTGATCAATAGTTTAAAGGTAGGGACCTATCGTTGACACCTGATAGCCTTGACCATACATAATTTTGTCCAAACATCACTCGGAAATGAGAACAGTGTTACTTTTATGGAGAAAAACCATGTAGGGGAGAAAAAATACACTTAAGAATTTGTGCAGTGAATCAAACCTCCAAATAAAATGTTTCCTTTCGTGACAATTGTACAATATCATGCGAGATTTATTCCAATTCTTCATGCATTACAGTAACAAGTGTGCGTGTTATCTTGAATTAAATGAGAGAATAACTGCTCACGACATCACAGGGCTTAAGGTTTCTCACAGTCTCACACACCAAGTTTGTGTTGCATGCGAAGCAAGGAAGTCGCGCTTGATTAGCAATGAATATGAAATATTCATTACAATGAAATATTTCAAATGTGATGAGTGATGATTTATTGCTAGGGACAGTACAAGCCCTTATTCATATAGGGGAGTGTGTTTTTCTACTGCACACTGAATTAAGAGAAGATGTGGGAAAACAATGCTAAAAATACCTCGGAGGGATGTTGAGCGCTCACATACACAAAAAATCTCTCTGGCTTGCTTATTTGCCCACCTTCGCTTTTTTCATGAGGCACCCTGTTTCTCTCTCCCAGAAACACACCGACAAATGCGCACAGATGTAAACACACACATACACACACACTCTGGTCTTCCCTCACTCAGGGGAAACGCTGTTGAGAAAGCTTTCTGCTGCTCTCTGTTCATTGGCCCCTGGTGGTGAATAATGACATGACACATCCTGTGGTGCGCCTGCTGTTCACATGAGCATGATGGAGGCAGACAGGCATGCAAGGAGTCCAGCAACCTGGGTCCCCCCCCCCCAACTCAGTAACTGTAACTGCTGATTCATCCACTATAGCATAACATTTCCCTTTTTTATTAGGCAGTAACACACACATTCATAGCTGCAAGGTCACACAAAATCAACATCAGAAAGTAATAATAATAATTAAAAAAAAAAGTATGCTACCTAAGAAACCTCATAATTTCAGATAATTGCTCCTCACGCAGAGAAATAAAATTACTGAAATTAAGTTACTAACTACGAAAATGAAAGGAAATGGGGAGATGCAGTGGTGTAGTCTAGTTGATTCTAGTCGGTATACTGTGGCTGTGCCTCCCCCCCCCCCCCCCCCCACCCCATTAAAAAAAACAAAACTATACCTGTTCTAAATGGTCCCACTCAAGAACCACCACACTTATCAGGCTATGAATTAAATATGCAATAATTCATATAGACCGTCTGTTGTGTCTGAAATAAAAGTATTGAACTGAATTTAGATAATTAAAAACTGGTTCTGTATTATCTAAATACAAATGTAGACTATTATAAGTAGTATGTGCATATATACATATGCGTGTGTGTGCGTGTGTGTGTGACCTGGAGGTAAATAGAAATTCCAGTAATTATAACTAATGATACAAGCGTTCTTTTTTGTATCTATATCATGAGCAGCTATAGGCACGGATGAAACCCATTAATGAACTGTTTACAGACTTCAGCCACTGCTAAGAAAATGCATAAAAATTTAAAAAAGGAAGCAAAAATTATACTATTTCAGTAGTTTTATCTTTTATCTCATTCAGACATCAGTTGTCAGGTCATCCCTCAGTTCATCAGTTCACCCCTCTCTGCGTTCTTAATATTCTATTTATTAGTGATTTAATGTCCTCAATAGTGATGTATCCATGAGGTGAACAAATTAAAATTGATATTCAAAATGTGTGGAGTAAGATATTTGTGGGGTAAGCCTTTATCTAAATATTTGATTGCCAAGGTTTACTATTTTTAGCAGTCATAGCGGACAGAAATATATGTACTGTATGTGTGCTCGCTTTACTTACATCAGTACATCATTTTTCAAAGGACTGCTTCTCTGCATTTTCATCAAAGCCCACAATTCTCATGTGGATTAAACATGTGGTTGGAGCAGCAAGCAAGGTTAAGCACTAATGGAACGGAGGGGAAAAGAGACTTTGAGAAGCAGCATCTGAACATTGAGATGGGCAATAAAAGTCATCTCATGCGAATTACTACCAGGAAAGCCACACTTGTTGATATAAATGGACAAGTAGCATCTGCAATAGTTACTGATCAGTTTCCAGTCAGACGACTTGCTAAAAGCCTTATTTCACTAAAATACTCCAGCAAAAGTGAAAGCCCATTTCATGTTTGACTTTTTGTGTTTATTGTTTCACAATGTAGAAAATGAGCAATGACCTGAACAGTCTGGAGGCTCCAAGAGCATCTTTGTTTGTGTTCATCTTCTTCATTATAAAGGATAACAACCGATGACAACTTCAGATTGACCAAGTTCCTTTAAAGTGGACTTCCAGATTTCACTACTTTACTGTAAATGTACCTTGGTGAGTGCAGTGGTCTATGTCGTGCTATGCAATTATTAAATTCCCAACATCAAAATGAATGGAAAGCTCATGTTTAAATCAGCTATTACATATTTACTTTTCAACTGGTCTCATTAGGGATGTTAATTAATAATTGGACTTATTAACAAAAACAAAAACAGCTCATTAATCTTACTTTCCATTTCACCTTTTTTTTTCTTTTTTTTTCACTTTGGTTTTAGACTATAACATCTACATGTGGGAAAGTATCATGAAGCCAGTCATGGACACAGACCACTTGTGCTTCTGACCATACATTATTTTACTCATGACACAATTAATTAGGCATCATTAACATGCTATGGAAGACAGCAAAGTTGACTTTACTTTCAACATTTAATGATGCATTTCATTACTAATTTAAACCAAAGAACAATCCAAAAACTTAGTGGCATCTGGCCTTTAACATCTGGAGTATGACTTAATAGTTTCCACGGTAAATGGCTCAGTTCCATGTCAAATAACTCAAGTCTCATGTATTTACGTATCTGCACCAGCTCAGCATTGATGGGAATATAACACCTGGGTGGAGAGCTCTTTTCTCTTTAGACACACATTTATTGACCATATCTCACATGGAGGCTTTGAAACTGACAGCAAGGACATGCAGACAGAGAGACTAACCAACTTTACCAGTGTTTCTTAGACCTACTGTGTTATAGTGTTACGGGTTAATCAAAGCGCCTGTTAGCGGTTTTAGTTTTAGTCAGGCAGCACTGCCAACAGCAAAAGGACCAAGTTAGGGTCCTGAGAGTTCCCAACATAAAAAAGAGTTTGTTAGCGGTACTAGTTGGTTGTACGCCTGTGAGAAAATGGCTTACAGTAATAAAGAAATGCTGTTTCGCTCATAACTTCGTAACAGCTGTCGTTCTTGAACACTGTCACGTCATTCCACACTGCATGGGCCGACCCTAGAGTTCGGTCAAAAATGCTACACAAATAATCTTTAAATGTCATGGTCATCAAGATCTGTGGTGCACCTCATCAGATGGGCCACCATGTAATCTCATTCCTTCAATTTCAGTTCAGTGGAAAATGATTTATCCAGATTGTTTTAGTGGCTACCTGTGTTTAAAGAAAAAAGTAAACACCCTACTTTCAGTGCAAAATAGCATTAGAGAGACCTGAGAGCTGGTTAGCTGAACCAGCAGCAGAACGTTGGACATATCCTACAATATAATTGTGTGTGCATTCAAGGCTGGGATAACAGACCATGACCAGAGCGTGCATTGAAACACAGCTCTTTGACTAGGGGTCATCAGTGTCTTAGAAACCAATGTTGATCAAGATAAACAATGCATACTTAATCAGGTCTACTTATTTAAAATGCAATATCTTGGCTCGACTCTGACACCTGCTTTACCTCCAAGATGCAAGCTTAACTGGGCTACGTGAACATCATTCATCAATTCTGTTAGTCTGCATGCACTTTACATTGTTCACATATTTTAGAAAAGACATAATAATAATACAAAATGGGTTATTAAAAGAAAATATGAAAGGCCAATAATGTATTAAACAGCCTTTCATTATGAAGCATTGTCTGGGTCCCGTGGGTAGCTGCAACCTCCCTACTATTAAGGTTAAAGCCCAGTTACAAATGCAAACACAGATATGAAGTTAGAATTTTTATGATAATTTTGTTGAGGTTACATTTACCTTTATTTAGAAATACAAATACAAAAAAATCATAACTATTCATCATACAATGGGAACACTCAAAGGCAAGTATTAGCTCAAAATACCAGGAAAAAAGGGAAAATTTAAGCCAGTTTTTTACTGAAGATATGTAGCATGGGTGTGAATTAATAATTAGGCAAAACTCTGTTACATGAAAATCCCATCTGCAACACGTTTAACCCCAAGAGACATAAAACAGTAGTTTATGTGGGCAGCAGCGAAGTTCTTTGAGATTTGAACACTTTAATAGAAAATATTTTGTTATTCAAATTAAGGTCAATAGGCAGCTGAGCATGTCCAGGCAGTGTTGTTGGGAAGCCATAATATGTTATAACTGGGCCAATTATGATTTATGAGGGGAAAAAAAGTTTGTATTCTACTGACATAAAGTGACAGAGCTCATAATGTTTTTACTGGTAAATTCAAAGTGATCTTTAAAGCACAACAAAAAATCTATCAAGTATTTATAAAAGTCAAATATGATTTTGTTCTATTCTGCTTTGTTGCATTTGTTTGCTGTGAGCTACAACAGTAATCTACCTGAAACTGTATGCAGTTTAGTATGAACAGTGACTGGGATCCATCAGCAGACAGAATCACAGAATAATCCTATTTAAGGACGACTGAGCTGGACCATCCAGCTGTTATCTGATCTGATAGCTTGCTCCTGAATAGACAGAAAGTGGTTAATCTCAAGCAAAATAGAACAGCACAGAAAAAGTGATTGTCTTCACTTGTAAAAAACAATGTGGGTTTCCAAATATCTGTGCAGTTTGGAGGCAAACCCTGCCTCAATATTCTCTCTCTTTACAGGGAGGGAACAAACTCACAGGGCTATAAAAAGAGTAGAAAAGACTGTTACACTTTTGAGAGTGAGGACTAGATTATTCAAAACAACTAGGACATTGTTTTATGTGAAAGACAAGCACTCACTGAATTTTGAATGTTCTGCTCTTAAAGCAGAAAATTACGGTAACTCTGCCCAGCTGGGTGGGATGTAAAACTACCTGCATGGCAAACTGGAGTAGAAGGAAATAAAGAAAGGAAATAATAATGAAAAAAGCATATTTATTGCAAAGTATTTGAGATTTACATTTTCAACTATTTAACAGCCTCTGAATCTGGTTTTGATTGGTTAAATAATTTAAATGATTAAGTTAAAAAGTACAAAATGAACAGGTGGAAAACAATTCCCATATAATAACCAACCATAAGGAAATATGCCAACTTGCAGATTCCACACCTTCATTGTTTTGAGTGATGACTACAACTGTGCAACACACCACACAGCAAAACCCCAAACACAGCAGACAACACCGTGGAAATGTGCAATCCCCCTGCTCTCCTCTTCCAGCTTTGATTTATTCATCCCAGCTGCTCCTAGAGTTGTGCCATCCTACATGGATGATCGCAGTAATTGCAAAATAGAATGGGCTCTAATTGCCTCCTGTGGGATATTGCCACCACTAAGTCACCACTTGACACAGTTTTGGCAAAAAACAAGTAAAACCCAGATGAATGTGTCTGGACTGCGGGGAAATCAAAACATATACATAACCACAAAAGTACTCAAGCAAATATGAAACAGAACAAGGTGGTTTGGGACATTTTCTGGTAGTGAGGTCATAGTCTCAGATGCAAGTTGAGTCGTTTGTCCTTGTGGAGAAAAATAAAACGTTAACTTGTATTTCAGGGAGAAAACAGCACAGAAGTGGATCCCTGCTGTGTTAAGAATGGACGTTATGTTTGACATTGCATGCACAGTCAATGAAAACACAAATCGACCATCGCAGCCATATCGGCTCTGTTAACGGCAGAGCGGAAATGACTCTGCTTGATGCAACATTTACATCACTTCTACAAGATTATGAGAAGTAATTCCCCCTTTTAATTTGCATCTGTTTTCCACATCTTACGCTCTGAAATAATAAGAAATTCAACTTCTCTTTTTCAGTTGGAGACATGGCCCCTCGGATCCTCCAGGCATTGTTGCACAAATCAGTATCAATTAAACGTTTCAGACATTTGAATGTAAGGGCTAAATGGCATCACAGACTTTTGAAAACTGTTGCAGAGCTTTGAAAAGACTTGGTTTAATGGGAACTGTTAAAATTATGACTTTTTTTTTTAATATAACTAAAATACTAAATAATTGCTCAGACAAATACAGAAGGGTTGTAATTAAGTTTATATATTCTACTCACCTTAATTGAGAAACTTTAATGAGCTGAGTAGCAGGTAAAGTGCATGTCTCTGGTATTCAGACTAAATTTAAACTCTAGAATCACTGAAAAGTCATGAACACATTTAACCACACACATCTTGCTTAGTAATGCTCTGATTCAATCAGAGCTTTTGTTAGCCAAGCGGATGTGATGGAATAGCGTCTCATTTAGCAGCAGACAGCGAATGTATTTGCACACAGATGTGACTTGTTGCTCTGAAGGGCTTATTTGCTTCTCTGCGCCTCCTTCCCGGCCTTGCTGCCACAGGTGTGCATCACAAACTTAAATTAAAATGTCAAATTGAACTCAGAATCCAGCGACAGTCATCTGGGAATAGATTGACACAGCCAGCTCTTCTGTTTGAGGAAGGGATGGATCTAAGCAGTGACAAACAGCCTAGGACAGCTAATCCGTATTAATGAACATATGAATAGATATTAGGTTTTAAATGCCACATTGTGACTGTCAGAGTAAGAAAGTGACAAGAAACGTGATAAGTGACAGGTTTTACCATCTGCAGGCAAATTAGTGAGTGGTTGTTATGAGCCACACAGCTGTGAATGAGCTAGTTATTGCAAAGCATATTGCAAGCAGCTGATGCCGGTTCAAGCCTATCATCACCACTCTGGCTCAGCAAATGTCACACTTCATTGTAAGATTAATGCTTTGTTGAAAATATATTAAAATGAATAATTAATGCATATTTTAGACACTAGTAGAGTTTTTTCACTGACAAGAATCCTGCAGCATCACTTTACATTTAGCATTTAGAAAAAGCAATGGCTTTGAAAGCTTGTTAACAGGAAGTAGAATGATATCAATTTCTGTTGCGCAGCAGAAAGGTAAGACCTTTTTCTAACAGGCTCTGACAACCTCAGGCCTCAACACAGAAATCAGGGAAGTAAATAAACTGGGATTATAGTATAGACGAACTCAGAGAATTAATCTCATGTCTAGCGGCTTGAAGACAAGCGATGCCACTCTATATCGGAGCCATCTAGAGCAAACAATAGATTTGACCTGTCTCACAACAGATGGTAGCATCCTGAACTGGTCATGCCATAAATCTTGAGGATTTGAAGGGGTCTTGTTCACCAGCTCAGTGGTGTTAGAGTCTCTGGTTCCTACGAGTTGAATTTACAGCTCTGCCTTCATTGATTTTCCCCCGTCTCAGCGGCCCAGCAGTATTTTTAAATAAATCTTATAGCTCAATAGAACAAGTGTAGCCCGAGTGATATTCGCTTGACACCCGATCAATCTGTCAGCTCAATGGAAATTTGGCAGGACAGAAGAAAGTTTATGATACTCCTTTAATATTGTGAAAGACCAATATATCACTTTCATGTATTTTCTCTGCAGTGTACCTGGGCTGAAAATGATGGATTTTTTCACATTATTACCACTCATGATACTACAAAAAGGGAAATAGATAAAACAAAAACTTGGAAAGAAATATTTAAAACTTCATGAAAGGAAAAACACATAAAATCTGTTCCCATCTGTTTCTCACTGATACTTGTCTGCTTTAAATGATCAATTTTGTTCTCTGTTTGTTTTTTAACCAGATGAGACTGCAAAGCAGTACCAGTTGATCACAGGGAAAACTATCTCAACAGATGAGGAAAACGAAAAAGACAGGGACAGAAATTTGTGCCTTAAATGTGTGTATACACATCTGAGCCTGTCTAAATGCTTTGTTATCGCTCCGTTGCTCCTGACATGTTTTTTAGTGTGTGGAGTGCTTTTATCTGTGACTCCCTGAGCTGCAAAGACTCAGTTCACAAGGGAATTAAAAGACAAAACCTAGAGCCAAAAATGACAGCTCTCAGCAACATTTGAATGCAGTACAGAAAAAGGGAGAAAGGGAAGCTGGAAACTTGAAAGAAAAACCAGGATCCAATTTTCCATGTTGACAAACTTAAAAACAAATCAAAAAGTTTAGATCAAAGAGAAGATTGCACTAGTGAAAATCTGACAACTTACAAGTCCTTTTCATTTTCATTAATAAATAATTATAATACAAAAAACTTCTTCGGCCTCTGAAATCACACTGATGCAGTTACAGAAACTGGAAAAAACATCTTCTCTTGTCCATGTGGTAATTATGTTTATGGCAGCCATACACAGCATAGCTTCTGGGCATTTCCAAAGAAGAATAAAGAAGATTAACAAGTAACAAAGCAGTTAATCAAATGGCACCCCTATTGAGCGAACCAATGTTTTCACCCACTAGCTAACTGGATGTGACGAATTTGGCGAAAACTCCCAGATTGCGCTGATCCATAGCTGATATTTGTACCACTCACAAAAAGTAATGGATAGCACACATACAACTGTTCAGTGCTAAAGTATTTGTTGCATAACATGCTCTCTAAGATGCTTTACCACAAAAATCCAAAAAAATTGTCTGAACCATAAATGAGCCTCAATGTTCTAGTTTCAATGACAGCTTGTTTCTAAACAGTCCTCTCCATCATCCTGTTCGCATTCAGACATCAGACCAAGACGATGCCAAACACCTGACATGTTAGTGAGACATTGACAGTTTTTTATGTCGTGGTATATACACTTTAATTATATACTTATACTTAAATACATTAAAACTCATCACTCATCTTGCAGGTCAGTTTCTGCTGATAATCCTTCACTTATTCTAACAAAAACCTGCCCGAAATTACAGTTTCATAGACTAACCATGATGACATCTTCATTTTAAAATCTTTAGATCTGCAGAAAAATGTCTTTTAACCAAGGCCAAAGAATTCACGTTTCATATGAACGTATTTTAAACATGTATAAAGTGAACCATGTACAACACATGTTCTACTGTACACTTCACAAAGAGCAGATCGTGCTACCTTAACTGGATCTTTTTATTGTTTAATATGGTATAATGCAAGTCATCTTCACACATACCTATCAGATTCCCAATGTCATGTCAATCTTTCTATTTAACCAATCTATCAATCTAATTTATCTGTGATGTCTGATGAATATGCTAAACTGAAAAAATTAAAGTCTGATTAAAACAGGGGGACACATGAAAGCAAGATATTGAGGAATGACTTGCGCTATCATGGTCTTGAACTGGAGCTTCAAAATGTAAAGTGCTGCATATAGCAGGGCCATCTGTTACCCTCCTTCCTCCTAATATTGATTTAGTGGTTTGCTCAATTAAAGACTTCATAATGATGTTTGCTATGTCACTATGGATGGATGACACATGGCTCCGGGGAAGGGTGTGAGCTAATAATGCCAATGGCATGGTATGGCAACAACACTTGGTGCTGTTAAATACATGGAAATGGTGTTGCTTTTGAACATAATTTGATATTTTATGACTTTTTATTCTTTTCATTCTTTTTATTAATAACATTCACCAAAATGTGCCCAGAGCAAAATTTCATTTATATGCTGATGACACTGTGATGTACTGTACAGCCACCACCCCAAATCAGGCACTTACAGACTTGCAATTGGCTTTTAATGAAGTTCAGAAAAACTTTTATGATTTAAAGCTCCTGCTGAATGCAGACAAAACTAAAGTCATGCTTTTTTCAACCATGAAGGTGAAGCCACTGAACCTGCCCCCAATCGTCACTTTACAGGGTTCTGACATTGAGTCTTTCATTTGAGTCCAAAAAATGTCTGGTTGCCGCTACCTTCTTGTCAGTTTTAGATTATGGAGATGTTTTGTACATGCATCCCTCGGGTCAGTGTCTTCATGCCCTGGATGCTGTTTACCACGGGGCCTTGAGGTTAATCTCTAACTCCAGATCACTGACTCGTCATTGCTTGTTGTATGAACGTGTTGGTTGGTCCTCACTGTCCTTACGCAGGATGAAACACTGGTATGTTATCATCTATGAAGCTGTCACTGGTCTGCTTCCCTCATACCTGACAACTCTTCTCCGGCTGAAGAGTTCAGGTTCTTACAGTCTTCGTTCTTGGGAGTTCTTATTACTTTCAGTCCAGAGGACGAGAACTGAAATGGGAAAAAGGGCTTTTTATGCAGCTCCGTGTGCCTGGAACCAGCTGCAGAAAGACCTGAAACTGCGTGATTTGGTCTCATTTGATGTTTTTAAGAAAATGCTGGATGACCTGGACGTACTTGAATCTGTCTGTAAATACTTTGCCTGATTTGTGGACTTTGCATAGTTGATTTATTGGTCATTTATTTTAGTTATATTTTTAAACTTGTTTTATAATTTTTATTGTTTTGGAAAGCTTGTTTTGTAACTTTTACTTCTCTGCTGCTGTCTTGGCCAGGGCACTCTTGGAAAAGAGATTTTCAATCTTAATGAGGTTTTCCTGTTAAAAATAAAGGTTAAATAAAATAAATAAATTCTACCATAAGGAAGTTTGTTCTTTTAATCTTGTTAGGAAAAAAGAAGAACTGTGTCTAATACAGACATTTGTGTCCACTGGCCCCAAGTGTCTCTGCACAGCTATTTTGTACAGCCACTATTGCTGTATCCTGATGTTGTCAACATCTGAGATGATTTTTATTAGTTTAGAAAGACAAAGAGGCATACATTTTTTCTGAGTCTGTGTCACAGTGTCAAGGCAGCGATGCTGGACTTGACTCTACTGCTGACACTGCACTGTGGAGTTATATCTGGCTATGCAAGACTAACCTTGGGTTAGGATTTATGGTTCTACATAGCATACCAAACTGCTGGAAAGGCATGCAGACAAAAGCAAAAAACAGGCAGAAAGAGTCACAAACTCAATCTGACAACATAACAACTCAACTGATTTGCCTTTGGATGTTTTAAATCAGTTTCTTCCCCACTTATATCACTTTCAGTCTACTAAAAGAAACAATTAAAACTTTTACTTATGCTTTGTGCAGTTTCCCTTATGCTAAATTTCTTTTGTGTGTAGCTTCTTCTCCTTTTTAACATGGTAAAGCTGCTATTTAATTTTGATAATACAGCCCATTTAACAGGTAAAACTTTCCCAAAGGAGAAGGATCATTTAAGAAATTCTGCTGCGAATAATTGAAAGATTTTTTAAATGTGGAAATCTTTCTTAATACTTTTGCAAACAAGTCTTTTACTGTAGTAGAAATTAAATTGTTTATAGAAATTGAGATGCAAAATCAGTCTAATACTCATGTGCTCATATCTCCATCTATAATCAACATTAATTGGATCTTTTCTTTAATGAATGTAACTGTCTAACCTGATAGGGAAGTATAGCATCTTAGCAGCTTATGTATTGTGTGTGTATGTGTGTGCATTAGTATAAAGCTGACTGAGTGAATGAGATCTACATGCACTCTGTGTATCTGTTGCTGACATCAGACACCCAAAGGCTCCATCCATGTTTACTCTTTCACTGTGAGGAGCAGAGAAACTTCAGGCACAGAGATGGAGGGCCTTCACTGAATCTCTGCTCAGCGAAGACTTGGCTCGAGGTGAAGGGCAGCATGGGTGGCTGTGATATGACCCCACCAACACAGACCGAGCAGAAGGAGAGAAAGGCCTTGAAAGACTTACATCCCTGATTTACCAAGCAGATGGTAATAATATTGTATATGAGGAGACATTTTTGCTGCTATCGAAGAGATGACAAGCTGCCTTTCCTCAGGGCTTCTCAGGCTCTATGATTCATGGTACCAATTTCTCCTGCCTGTGTATATATATTCTTTAGAGTACTGCCATCAGTACATAATCATCACTAAAGGGAATGATTGTTATAAATATGCTGATGTCCAGTTTTTCCCAGTGGCCATCACTGTGGAAGCAAAAAGCTTCAAGTTTAGCTCAACCGTAACACACAATAATACTTGGATATCAGGGTTTTTTGTGATTATGTGTCAGTATTTATATTACTACACACACATACAGTACACACATCCATTCAGCTGCCCATCTAAGAAGTTTCAGCACAAAGAGATGCTTTACTCTTCAGGGAACAAATCCAGAGATGCATAAAGAAGAAAAGGGAGAATTTCTCAGCGCTTTATCATGCTAATATTTTGTGCTGTGAAGACTATTTGGGAGTCCTGATACTGGCAAATATAAAAGGCAGAATGTTTGAAGTTTCCAATTGTGCTGAATCTACTGTCATGTTAATACATGCTAAAAATACGTCTCTAAAAATGTCAAAGTTACACACAAAACAAACTGCAGCAAGAACAAGAGAAGTCACCTTAAATGCATCCAAGTCAAATTGCCTTGCGTCATTTTAAAAAACAAACAAAAAAAAACAAAAAAAAACAACAGCAATAAACAGGGCTGAGAAGTGACCTGCTTGCGCACCTCAATACAGCAAGGCTTCTGCAGGCATTGCTCAGTCCTAGGTGTCAGACCTTTCTCTCACATCCACTGTCTCTTTCCCATTAGCTCTCACTGCTCTGACCTTGTCATTTTTTTCTGCTCTTGAATCTTCTCCTGGCTCCCCAAGGCCTCAGTGACTTCAGAACAGTACTCACTTCCCATCTCCTATGGAATGAAAAGTAATTTCCTCAAGGAAATTATCCCCTCTTCTCACCCTCTACTTTCTGAATTGCATCTTGTATCATATCTCCTTCTGTATTCACTCACTCTAAATTTCTATTAGCTTTTTAATTTTGTTCTAATGCTTCTGCATTCGTAGGAGCAGTTGCTTGTAACAAAGAGGTCCTACTGTTGCCTCTCACAACCCTTTAGCACTCATGTAAAATGTATGATTATGGTAATACAGTCACTGTAAATCATCAACAAAAGATGATACATCTCCGTCAAATGCTTGTTAATTTGTATTCACATGTTTGCTGCTCTCCCCTTAATGACCTGTCTCATTAATTTCTGTACCGCAGAGTAAGAGTGATCTATTTTCCCACCAAAGCACAATATATTATTCATAATAAATAATATTAATTAATAAATTCCCTTTTAAAATGATAAATAACGCCCACAACAACTTAACTTGCATGTTAGTCAACAACTGAGCAACCTAAACGTGACTGCTGGCACAAATCCTGCATAAATACAGTGTTTACTGTCTTGCCTGTTTGATCTATTATTTGAAATCTGTTTTCAATAAGTTTTTAAAAGCACGAGCTTTGACTCAGAATCATAACTAATGGGGGTGAACTTGCAAAGTATCCTTCTTCTAACTTCCCTTTAATGGAACAAAATCCATGCATAAAATAAATTACAAAAGAGATTCTGTGCTTGTTTTCATGACAGGCAGATAGTTTTCCCGATGGGCCAATTTTGGTGTTAACCTTTTTCCAGCCCTCTTCTAATGCAAACCCCTTTGAACCAACTTGCCTCCTGTCAAGCACAAATTGCGCACAACATGTTAAAGTGATGAAATTCTCATCACCCCTACTGTGTTTCACACAATAGTGCCCTTCCAATTATTTTCCCTTGATCTCTTCCTCTCATGTCTAATAGTCTGCCTGCTGCTATCAAAGGATGCAAATCTCAGGGGGAGCATGATTAATTATCACCCCTGTTAAATCTGAGATGTTGTGAAAAACTAATTCCTAGTTTCGTAATAATCCTACGCATCTAAAAGATACAATTATATACTCATAAGAGTCAGTATTCACACTGTTAGTGGTTCTTTTTTATTGGTATTCCTACATGTGAACATTGAAGAATTCGTGAGGAAAGTGCAGACAGTTTGGTCCAGACTTTTTCCACAGTTGCTGTTCACACATACACTTCACAATGGGGGATTTTGTGCTTTAGATGAGTCCTCACAGCAGGAAAAACAAGGGAGTTTGCAGGGTAGCAATTGTATAGATCGCACAGCAGGTGGTGCATGATGCAAAAAGTACACTGTGGAAATAGTTTTGTTTTCAGCAAGTTAACAGAGCTGAAGGTTTCTTGGTGACTGTTTTTGCCCTGATAAAAATACCATGTGTATGAACATATCTAAAACCCCAGCATGCAAATGGTATGGCAACATACAGGTCAGCAGAAAAGAGAGTGAAGGGATGGATTTTACTGAGACTGCCCTCCATAAAATGTGCCTATGCTGCATTTGTGCATGCAAATAGACATTGCAGGAAAAACAGTTAAAAGAATATGCACTAGAATATGCATTTTACTTGGGAGTGGGCTGAGAAAACCTCCACGTTTTTACATGCCATGCCATTCCTCCTTAACATTTTAAGCTGCTGTTCATGAGTGAAAATGGCTTTTGATGTTGCTAAGTAACTGAGGTGGTGGAGTTGTTGCAAACAATCAACAATAGTCTCAAAATTTTAAAAAATATTTTTCTCACATTCCTTCATTTCTGGGGATACAAATTGTAAAAACATGATGCTAATTGAGCTATTATCTCCTTCATCTCACACTATTCCAAGCCAGGATGTCATAACGCATGATACAACTATCTAATTCTAAGTTCTTCAATAAATTGTCACTACTTTAGGTCAATCTTTAAGGTGTGATCTCATGGCATATCTTGTAAATAGCAACCACTTAAAGCACAATTGTCCACGCATATTTTCCTGTCTGATTTTGTGGTCTTAAATAAAATGTTAATTGATCAGGTCGGGATTAAAGTTAAGGGAAGGATGCAATTCCTTGAAAGTACATGGTATAAAATAGCACAGTCGATGGAAAACCTATAATATGCAACATGACAATGTCATTCATTTGCAGTTTTATGAGATTAAGCTACATATCTGATGCAATTCAAAACGACTGTTGAGACATAAAGCTGATTTCTATGATTCCCATTTGAATTTTTTTGATAGCATCTTCCATGTTGTAGTTCAAATTGGTTTAGAGCCTGTTGTGAGGTGTTTCAAATATACTCCTGCCTCATATAAAAGTAAAGCAGTAGTGCTCCAGTTATCTCTAACTGTAACCTTTTCAGATCCATGGCAGTGTCCCAACACATGTCAAGCTCCTGTGCTATTTCCAGCATTGCTGCTGAGAAAAACAGCTCCTCCGCTTGCTCCCTTCTTGTGCATCTTAGCTCCCATAAAAGTGTCTTCTCATCATTTCTCTCGGCTGCTGTCTCTGGCATGTAGACTAGTAGATGAGGCTGACAAACATTCAAAGCTATAAGCCTAAAACCCTATTTTAATAAGAAAAGATCAACAAATATTCTGACTGAGCAGATTCGCGCTTTAAATTATGATTACAGTTTACTCATGATTTTCAGTTAATCTTGTTTAAAACATTTTGAAACAACATTGTTTATTAGTACAGTGTGGTTATGTTTACATAGAGGAAAAATGCTGGACAGACATCTAGACGTTGTTTCACTTGATGCTCATCATTTGACACGCTGTAATGCAGCTGTGAAAGTGTGTTTTTGGCTTATCTTCGGCTGGTAATTAGAAAACAGATAATTGTTTTCCTGAAAACTGGCCTTATTAAGCAGCTTTCCGGCTGATTAGATTATCTAATAATCACCGCTGCTGACATGTTCCTCACAGCTGCAGCTACCTGTAGCTTCTCACAGGACTCCGTCACATTCATCTCATCAACAACAGATCCCAATTAAAGGAAAGACTTGGCCAGTACATCCATATCAAGCATAGTGTCCATTTCTCATAATGTTGCTTCAGTACAGTTTAAATTCTTCCTCATCATATTATTAAACATCCAAGTATTTTAAAATGAGATATACCACCATGACAACATAACTGTTGTGTAGGTTTTATGGACGGTATGTTACAGTTTTTATATTTTCTAGAAAAGAATTTTAAAAATATATTAGTGATTTATCTTGCACAGCTCTGTAAACAGCATGGTCATATTAGTTACAGGGATTTCCTTATGAACAGTGTACTGGTGGTCACCATTATCATGATACTTATTACAATATATACATTCCCCCAAAGAAATGCACATTTGTCTTATATACAGTAAAGGGTCTCTCTTTGGCCCATGTTTACAAAAATATGAAAATGTGCAAAAGTAGCATACTCCTGACTGTCATGGGAACTTAAACCGTTTAGTTCAACAGGCATAAAACAAAAGGCTAAATAAAGCACTCATATGACAAGCTGCTTGGTCTCATGTGGCAGGATGAAACATAAACTAACACGAACTCATATCTGAGTCTTGGTTGACTTTTTCAAAAATCTATTTATAGCGGTAAGCCAATGTACTTGAGAGAATTTGTAGAAATTTACTGATATGGTACACAACACAGCACAGTCATAGGAGTCCATTAATTGTGTCGGTTTCACTGTATCTAAACATGCTATAGTAGTTTACCGTAAATCCTCTAATAGTTCCTCTATTCTATTACAAACTGTCCCTCCATTAATTTCTGGGGGATAGCGTTGAGAAAAGTAAATAATTTCCATCCCTCTAATACAAGCCTCCTTTTTTTCCCAATGAGAGGCTGGTGTTTGCTATGACTGCCCCAGAGCGCTAATGTGCACAAAGACACGAACACAGTACTTCCTCTTCCTGCAGAGCATGCAAACACAGCAGCAACATGGCGACTACCGGTACGATAAACAGAGAAGAAATTTTAGTATGAAATTAAAGAAACCATTCTTGACTGCACGCTAACATTCCGGAGCGAAAGCTGCAAAACACTTTGATGTTGACCCAAGACAAATCAGGTATTGGAAAAAGCAACAGAATAAACTGTCTGGAGCTGAGAACAGCCGAGCGCATGTATGCGGAGGGGAGACAAAAAAAAGTCATCCAGGACTTGGAGACAGCGCTTATCGTTTGGATTCATGACGTGCGAAAGGAACACAACAGGGAGGTAATTGTACTGCACTGTTTAAGTTTTTCATGTTGCAATTTTCAATAAATGAGCCCAGTACATTTTACTGGGTTCAAACCAATACAAAATGTTGATTTATTCATTGTGATCCATTTGAAAAATAGAAATATAAGCCTCTCTTCTAATAAAAGTCCTCCTTCCGATAAAAGCCCGGTCCTCAGAGCCCTGAAACAAATAAAAGCCCCGGTCACTATTTGAGGATTTACGGTAAATTGTTTAAAGATTTTTTGTGTATTTCCTGCATTTCTGGTCAATTCTGCTGAGAAAATTGTCACAAAAGAAAATAGGACTTTTAAACTGCCACTAGCATGACAACACCATCATTGTAGAGTTAAATTAGCACATCAAAGTGTCAAGCTTACACTTGCTGTTACAGTATGCAAGTACCACTGCAAGGTACTGTAGCATCAACATTACCATTGGTTACTGTATGTAGTTTCCCTGTAGGGAGGAGGAGGTGGGTTGGTTTCATGAATATGTCACGCGTGTGTCATGTTGGCCTAGTTACAGTGGTGTTTTCAGGAACTCAATAACTACAGCCTTCCCTCCTTAAGCATGCCCTCTGACTTGAATCCGCATGATTTTCACAATATGTTTTTCTAAATGAGCGCATGAATGAGGCACCAAGCAAAGTCATCATTAGTCTATAGAAAGCATGACAATACACATGCAGACAACAGTGCAAATGTGTGAATAATTTCACGAAAGAAAAGCAACTGCAACCCCCCCCCCCCCCCCCCCCCCGCCCCCGCATTTATAAATACAAGAAGACACACAATTGAGTTTTTCCTCTTTTTCTGGCTTGAGCCTTCTGTCCATTAGTCATTGTTCTAAATAAACAGATTTCTCTGTCTGCATCCGAGATGGATTTGTATTAATGGGAGCAATAAGGTTTTCATCAGGACGCAGAATGCTGTTTGTATATTTGCTGTGAGCCTCAAATACAAGTAAAGCAGACTTACATCTGAGTGTGCTCAACTGAAACCTGTGTCTCAAAGGTTTTTTTTTTTTTAATACCTGGGTGGCTAAATAGTAATCCCAGACATTGATGCTGCAGAAGCTATGTAATGCTTACAAAGAAGCTGTAAGCCCAAATAGATATGCAACAAACACACTGCACAGCAGACTGATGTGTTGCACTACGTATTGCAGCCTTAATCCTTATTCATGTTCATG
Source organism: Atherinomorus stipes (assembly GCA_023101725.1). Classification (NCBI taxonomy): domain Eukaryota; kingdom Metazoa; phylum Chordata; class Actinopteri; order Atheriniformes; family Atherinidae; genus Atherinomorus; species Atherinomorus stipes. The sequence goes on from JALJCO010002464.1 coordinate 151,535, forward strand.
TATAGACTGGCCGAACCAAAACACCAGAAATCACAAAAAAAGTGATCAAAACGTAGAGCCTCCTCTGGTAGCTCAGGGTTAGATCCACTACTCAGACTGGTGAGGGCTTATGTGAATACAACATTTATGGTATGAAGCTTAAACCCATCAAAACATCAGTGAAGAAAGGCTTGAAGCTCAAGCTGTGAATTGATTCACAACTTCAAGTGAACGGCATAAAAAATTCAACATAGAAAAAAAAAATCAAAGTTAGTGTACTTCTTCACCACTCATGCATAAGAGGGGGCATTCCCAATGATTTCCATATGTAATACAACTGCCTGTACCGCAAGTGGCCGAATCATCTTTTAGGCATTAACATTGCATGCACTAGAAATGAGATAGTCACAGTCATATTTGCTTTATTTGAAATACCATTAGAAAAAAAATAGGGGGAAAAAAAAACTGGAGGCTTGGAAAGTGTTTGACATGAGACAGCTCAATGAAAAAAATGCCTCTATATAAATCTGTTTGAGTAAAATATCAGACAGCTTTGCAGAAAACAGCTGCATTACACAAGATGGGATGCAATTGATCTTTTAAAAGAAATTTAAGCAGAGAAATTAAAATGAATCTTTTTTAATGCATAAATTCTAAGATGAATGGGGCAGGAAGGAGCTGTGAGATTAAATTGCAACACAATCATTAAGGATATCATCAGATATGTATGCACTGGCTGACTGAGTTGTATCCACAGCTACAGCCACAGCCCTGTAATCTCAAAACCGACTACCTTCAGTACTTTTTGGGCAGTGAAGCTACATATTGTGCTATAAAGCCTCGGTTCCTTTGTGGATTGAACAAGGTGAGTAAGAGGGAAATAGCAAGAGAGCCCTGTCTGTACATTGTTTCATTTGCTTCGGGGCAGCTTTTCTTGATCAATCCCAAGGTCATGCTCAAAGAGTATGCCCCAATAAAACAGATTAAATGGAGGGGGAGGAGGGGGGGGGGGGGGGGGGGGGTAGTTCTCCGGTTGGGATCATTATGGAGGCATTGTTTGAACTAGGTTAGCTTTTAAAGTTTGAAAAAGGTCACAACTGACTTCAACTAAGAGCTTGCTCTGAAAGTTCAGAAAATGGAAAATGAGGTAAAAACCCTCTGAGTCTTTCGTTTTGGATTCTAAAGCAAATAAATGGAGCTGCATGCTTTACAATTTTTTGCACTAAACAAAAAAAAAATAGGACTGTTTAGCATGGTGAAGACTGCAAAAACACAAAATGACTCAAATAAATGGCAGGAATGGTGATGTTTTAACTGCACTCATAATTTCTCTCAGCTTCCTCATTGATAGTGTGTAATCATCTGCTGCCACTCGCCAGCTCACAAGCTTTCACTAAAGCAGAACAACCACCCGCTGCTTAAATCTTCAGAATTTCCTCCTGCGTTTCCTTTTCATCCGAAAAACTGCACATGAACAGAATCCAAATGTGTGATTCGTGTGCATTTTCATTCCAGAAGCATCAGTTTGGAGCTAATTTCTGATGAACAGATTGAAACAACACTTTTTAAAATCTTACACCAAATCATTGCCAAGTTTTGTTCAGCGCCATATCATTACAAATGATGAAGCTGTGTTGGAATTACCTCTTGATGGGTGGAGAATAGATTATTCATGTCAGAATACATAATTCATACCTGCAGAATATCCCAGGCATAGTTACATAGGAAGCATCATGCAGTTAGTGGGTTAGGTCTATCAGGGAAAGATGTTATTACTTCATATTTGGCTGTCACAGCCCATCAAGTCTCCCTTTCATTCTCTCCAGGACTTCTTTCAATATGCAGTCACTCAGGTACAAAACATTGGGGAGATATTTGTGTCTACAGTGCAAACATGCTGTAAAATAAGAAAGCAGAGGCGCTGTTACGATTCAGCTGTCTAGGGAAAAAGGGTCGCCCGCATAACACAATGGAAAAGAAGTATATAAAACAAATCCATTTTTATTTACAATAAAAACCATGCAATAAACACAAAGGGGGCGAATGCATCACCCTGTTTCTGCCCCCTTTCTATTAGTGAGTTCAAAACATGAACAAAGATTAACATTAGGTTCTAGCCCATGACCTTAACATACAAAAAAGGTACTGTAAGGAACCAAGGTAAAACAACCAAAGGGAAACGCAAGGGCAGGTTTTCTAGAACTGAGGTAAGACTTAGAATTTAACAGTATGAAAATTATACAGTTATTACAGTTATAATTATTGCAGTATTGTTGAAATGTGCTTAAATTGTTCAAAAGTACTTATCACACACTAAAATCATTTTACTAAGTTTTATTCAGAAAAATAAAAACAGGCTCAGTGAACTTTCTGGTGGCAGAAACATTAAAATAATAATGTTACAGCAGTAAAAATAATTGCTTATGTGTAATTGTTCTGATTGTATCAGTTGGTAGTAGCAGAAAGTTTTTGGCAGTAACTATACAGCATTTTTGACCGCACAAACCATGTGCTATAAACAGTATGCACGTGCACATGGCTTGCAACGTGGCAGTATACACAGGAAAGAATAAATGTATAATATTACAATTACATTTTATATTTTAACATTTTCCACTGAGTAAATTCAAATACTTGTAACCTGAATTTAAGTCATTAGATAAATGTTTTATAATTGTTCTGTGTAATATACTCATCAACATAATTTATCATATTTTAAGAGCATTTCTTTCCAGTACTTCTCAAGTTTTACTGTACAGTACTTAATGTATATTCAGCATTGCTCTTGCATTCAAGATATTAATGCAAACTTAACAGTCATGTGATTTTCTTTTAAGGGACAGAAAGTATCAAGATCAACGTGCATGAAAAAGTAGCACTACTTGTATCTTATTGACAGGAAAAATTTTGTGATAACAAATTCCTACATGTGGGTCACTTCAGAGCCATGTATAGATCATAATGAAGTTTGATGAAGGTCCCATGTCAGTTATAGTGGGAACGACCATGCAAAAAAAGCAGATTTCAGTAAAAAATTGGATTTGAGCATCAAGACCTGCAGTGTGGACGTAGCTTTTTGCTGTAGGTGAGGTTAGAGACAAGATGACTTACAGTCACAGCAACCAAAAAGAGGCAAAGTGGGGAATTATTCTCCGACCAGGGTAAGACAAGCAGGATGCAGACAATTCCAGACCAGGCAGGTGAAGGTGGTTGGTTTATGAGCTGACCTCAGGAGAGAAACTGCCAGTGGTCACAGCACCGGACGTTATCAGACACTTGGAAATTCTGTGCTGTTATCAGGCAGCAGACAGAGATTTCTATTGTCTCTCTTCAGTTTCTGGCAGTTCACCAAGTTCTACCTCCTTCGGCTACTGTGGCAACACCTGTCAATTATCCAGTCTCAGTCTGTCTGTGAAGCACATTAGAGGCAATGGTGGCACATTTACTCAAGATTTTAATTTCTGAAACTGTGGGCCTTTTGTTGTGAACTGAAATGTGGGAGCCAGTGTCACAGCATGTGTTACAAGCTGGCTGAAAAAAGTGTTACAGCATGACCTGCACTCCATGGCAACATGAAATCACACTAACAGACCATAAGCTGACATCTTCCTGGCTACAAAATGCCATCCTCAATAGTTCTTATTCCATGCAACAGACAGAGGGAGAAAATTGAAAGAGAGAAATATAAGATCAACTCTTTTATTCTCGAATTACTCTGCTTACCAGCAATACCTGCTTGTATAGCTACAGTACACATACAAGCCAAAAAATCAAGATTTATGCTAATGTATGACAAATAAGAATGTTTTAAGGACAAGAACTTCCTGTAATTTTTAATCACTAATTATCCATCTTATTTAAACCTATATTTCAGAAACAAGTCCAAAGCAATTATTTTCAGTGTTTTAATTTACCAAGATCAACTTTGACATTTTATGCCAGACACACACATAAAAAATTAGGAGAGGGGTAAAGAAAGACAGGAAAGTTTTTAAATTATACAAGTTAACACTGAAGAATTGTACTATAACTAGATTATGTCGGTGACAAGTGAAAGTTTTAGGGTTAGATAAGGTTGGGTCATGGTTCATCACTTTCTGTTAAACTCTGTCAAACAATCAGTTAATTAAAAAATATTTCAAATTGCAAAGAACTTGAGTTTTTCAGCATCTGTAGAGCATAACTTTGTGAGATTATTCAAAATCTTAGTGCATGAAAGTCAAGCAAGGAAACTGCTGTTAAATGCATATGACATTTAAGCCTCAGGCAGCACCGCATGAAAAGCGCTGCTCAGGAGAGTCTTGGAAAACAATGTTCACTCAGTAGCCCACCACTCTGGGCAGAAATGTAACCCAAAACTGTATTACTTAAGGAGGAAGCCCTATATGAACTCTTAGCAAAAGCACTTCTACATCCTCTGGACGTGGGCTGATCTCAGATGGCCAGAATGACAGTGTGCATGTGTTCTGTGGTCAGATGAGTCCAAGTTTCAAGTGTACGCAAAGTATTCAGACCCCTTTAAACTTTTTACTCTTTGTTTCATTGCAGCCATTTGCGAAAAATAAAAAAAAGTTCATTTTATTTCTCATAAATATACACTCAGTACCCCATCTTGACAGAAAAAAACAGAAATGTAGAATTTTTTGCAAATTTATTAGAAAAGAAAAACTGATATATTACATGGTCATAAGTATTCAGACCCTTTGCAGTGACACTACTATTTAACTCAGGCTGTCCATTCCTTCCGATCCTCTTTGAGATGGTTCTACTCCTTCATTGGAGTCCAGCTGTGTTTAAATAAACTGATTGGACTTGATTTGGAAAGACCTCACAGCTCACAGTGCATGTCAGAGCAAATGAGAATCATGAGGTCGAAGGAACTGTCCAAGGAGCTCAGAGACAGAATTGTGGCAAGGCACAGATCTGGACAAGGTTACGAAAGAATTTCTGCAGCACTAAAGGTTCTTAAGAGCATGGTGTCCTCCATATTCCTTAAATGGAAGAAGTTTGTGATGACCAGCACTCTTCCTAGACCCGGCCGTCCAGCCAAACTGAGAAATTGTGGGAGAAGAGCCTTGGTGAGAGAAGTAAAGAAGAACCCAAAGATCACTGTGGCTGAGCTCCAGAGATGCAGTAGGGAGATACAGGAGGTAAAGTTCCACAAAGTCAACAATTACTGCAGCCCTCCACCAGTCAGGGCTTTATGGCAGAGTGGCCCGATGGAAGCCTCTCCTCAGTACAAGACATATGAAAGCCTGGAGTTTGCTAAAAAAAAAACACATGAAGGATTCCCAGACTGTGAGAAATAAGATTTTCTGGTTTGATGAGACCAAGATTTAACTTTTTGGCATTAATTATAAGCGGTATGTGTGGAGAAAACCAGACACTGCTCATCACCTGCCCAATACAATCTCAACACTGAAACGTGGTGGTGGCAGCATCATGCTATGGGGATGTTTTTCAGCTGCAGGGACAGGACGACTGGTTGCAGTTGAAGAAAAGATGAATGCGGCCAAGTACAGCGAGATCCTGGAAGAAAACCTCTTCCAGAGTGCTGAGGACCTCAGTCTGGGCCAAAGGTTCACCTTCCAACAAGACAATGACCCTCAGCACACAGCTAAAATAACAAAGGAGTGGCTTTGGAACAACTCTGGGACCATTCTTGACTGGCCCAGCCAGAGCCCTGACTTAAACCCAATTGAGCATCTCTGGAGAGACCTGAAAATGGCTGAACACCAACGTTCACCATCCAACCTGACAGAACTGGAGAGGATCTGCAAGGAAGAATGGCAGAAGATCCCAAATCCAGATGTGAATAACTTATTGCATCATTCCCAAGAAGACTCATGGCTGTACTAGCTCAAAAGGGTGCTTCTACTTAGTACTGCAAAAGGTTTGAATATGACCATGTGAGATTTCAGTTTTTCTTTTTAATAAATTTGCAAAAGATTTTCACATTTCTGTTTTTTTTTCTGTCAAGATGGGGTGCTGAGTGTACATTAATGAGAAATAAAATGAACTTTTTTTTTATTTTGGCAAATGTCTGCAATGAAACAAAGTGTGAAACATTGAAAGGGATCTGAATACTTTCCGTACCCACTGTATCAGCAGGACAATACTAGACCTCGTTCTGCAAGACTAGCAACAGTGTGGTGTCATAGCAGCAGTCTGTATGCTTAACTGACCCGTCTGTAGTCCAGATCTGTTTCTTGTAGAAAATGTATGGAGCATCAAAAAATAGAGAATCAGATAACAACAACCATGTTGAACACCTGAGATTATACAGTACATCATAATCATATCAGCATATATTATACAGTTAATGAGTCTTCTTGCAAAACTCCAATTAGTCTCATTAGATCCTACAACTTGAAAATGTAATTAAAACAAAAGGTGATGCAAAACAATACATTGTGACTTTTTTCTAAATATAATGAAGAGGGTAAGTGAGTGTACATACAGCCATTTCTTTATTTTTGACAGCGAGATAAAGGTTAAAACATGTTTTTTCAAATTCCAGATTTTAGCTTTAAATGCATTTTAGAAAAACTTAAGTTTTTGAAAATGGGATCTGTGTAAAAAAGAAAGGAAGAAAAAGAATTTTATTCATATCAGTCTTTTAGAAGACACGTACATCTTAATTAGGGTTGCCACTTCATTAAGTTTGCTTTGAAGCAGAAGAAAGTTAGATAGGTTTAAGTAATAAGTAGTCACAAAGACTTACAAATATGGAATACTCCTGACCTTGGGAGTATGTGTAGGTAAATAATTATTTGACTACAGCATTATGTGACAAAATAGTCCTGATTAAACACCCCACTCAAAATGAATAAATAAATATTGAACACCAATAAAGATAAAGACCAACTGAATTATTGTTCATATACTATCATTATTGTACACCTGTTACCACTGGATTGATCTGATGTCCTTTTATCGCTACACTTGGAGAATGGAGGGAGGGGTTCTGTACACAGTCAGCTGGTTACAAGGCTATTCTGCACTCGCTCTGAAAACAGACCTGCAATTTCCTGTTAGTCAGTTGATTGCTGCTATTGATAACATAAAGATTTTGCATTAAAGCAGAAAAGAAGTGAGCATGAGGTCCTCATTTAAAGAAACCCTGTAGTTTCTACTCTCACTGTAAGTTGTTTAATGAATCTCTAGTTTGATTATGTGGAAAACAACATAAATACCAGTCAAGCTAGGCCTGCTAACAAGATGGAGCACATCCTTTCTGCCCTGAAAGCTGCTATCTCCTGTGTATTCTCTGTTCTTTCATTACGCCACACCTCCATTAAGTGAGAGTAAACTATGAAGTGGCCCTGCTGTAAAGAGCCTGACCTCTCCTTCAACCCAGGAATGAAAATCATCTATTAATGGAGACGTGTCAAGCAGCATGACATCTTTAAGGCTTTCTGTGGGTTTTTCTCATTAGTAACTTCTTCATGTTGCTCTCTGCCCCTCTCACTGCACATAAATGTCCCTCAGTGTCCCTGCAGGCTGCTGTGCAGTAATAAAATCATGCATATATGACCATGTTGTGTTTCTGTTCATTTATTCTGTATTTTGGGATTAATTTCAAAAGTAATGACAGAAAATATACTCATTAAGGGATATACATGTGACGCACAAGTAAAGTTTCAAGAGATAGTCATTTCTTAGAAGGAAAAGAGTCCTGTCCTTAACACAGAAAGGGTTACCTACTTTTCATCAACTTAAAACTTTTGTTTCCCTTGTGAATACGCTGCCTTTTTTTTTTTTTTTTTTTTACCTTGCGTGTTATTTCTCCAACCTGTTAAAATACTGGAGGGCCATAAAAGTGGAAGACTTAGTATTGAGAATCTTGCAAGTTTTCACTATCTCAAGACGACAGCTTTCATAAAAAACCATTTGCAGAAAAAACAGACCAGAGGGGAAATGAACTCTTTGAGATGAAAAGGCTGGTGTGCCATTATTACTCTGTTCAAATACGCTTCCATTACAGAGCGCAGGGTATTTTTAAAAGGGACAGTCAGGGCATAAAGACTTTGCAGTGAGATAACATGATTATGTAACTCAATACTCAGGGGTTTTTTGCTGCAATTGTGAGCAAAGATCGTCGTGATTTAGACCTTTTGCTGGCTGGTATTTCAGAAAGTGAGGTTAATAGGAAAATAATGTAATTCGTGAACTATTCAATCTGCGTTTCTGTAATCTTGCTTCATATTGTCGGGCGGTGATCCACAAACAAATCTTGCAGTGCCTCTAGCATATCTTTCAAACTTTAAATCATCTGCTCAGCTTGTATTGACTTTAAAGCACTTACTCTTTAGTGATACAATTTGGCACCAAAGTAAACTAAAGTGTTCTTGACAGTTCTCCTTCACGCTGGAAAGGAGGGATGGGGTGTTGTAGTTGCAGATAAATACAAATGGATCTGTTTGTTTCAACTGTCCGCCACTCCCTCTATCCTCATCCTTTCACTGTTGTCTGATGTCTTTAACACAAGAATAGATGGACCATCCTGTCAGGTAGGATGACTCACAGCCTCAGCTGCACTAAGTGAATGAGTAATGACAGTAATGTATGTCACTAAAAGACAAAGCATATAATGTGTGAATGCTAATAAAGAAAATGTTTCTTAACTATGAACCTAGCCAGTGATGTAAGATAATAAAGTGTTTTTAGGAAATGGAAATGAACATAATGAATGGTGTCTCGCTTTTCCTTGAATATAAGATCAGTTACGTTGCATGTGTGTCAAGGGGGAAATAAGTAAAAGGCCAGAGCCAGTTGGTCACCGTGGAATGGACAGACAAACCCTTCAGGGTTTTGCTGCCCTGTGTGGCAGATCTGTCAGCTGAAGCAAGCCTGGGTCTGGCAAAATGCCTGGCACAGCACTGAACTGAAGGCACTGAAGCCTGTCTAAAACACATCAAGGTTCACTTCAAGATCAGTTAGTAACACACTGGCTCATTTTTTTTCAGGCCTCAACATCTGCCAATTTAATATTCTGACAGTCACAGCCTTCACAAGGTACAAAGGCGTTCACAGTGTAATTTATCCTCACTGCAGCTGGTGTGAAAAGGAAATTGGGAGGAGGTGCGTGTTAAAAATACGGATGCTAAGAGAAGTTATGTGAAGCACTGAAGTCAGGGATGCCGTGTACCACATCAAAGTGTGTCATCAAATATCTTGATAGCGCTGCGTGCTGCTGAATACGTTTCATTTCGTGCCTCGGGGTACTGAGCTGTTCCACTGAGAACTCGGGCATGATCATGATTATTCAATAAAGTTCTCTGAGATTCAATTTCTGTCTTTGTTTATTTATTTATTTATTTGGTCTTTATGATCATATGACTATATATAACAATTCAGGCAGTATTACACAATGAATGAAACACATAAAGAGGGCGACTTAGACCAATGAGGATTATGTTTAATTGAAAAGATAAAGAATAAATCGCCTCATTGCACTCAGCTTAGCATTCAAAAGTTTCATTATGACTGTCACATATCAAGTCGTGTTTTGCAGTGCTTGAGGATGCGACTGCTTTCTGCTTTATCAACAACGCCCTTTTAATTTCAAGCCACTGAGGCATCACTGCCAAATGCAAATCATTCACTAGACACATTGTTCGGCCAAGAGCTAATTAGCATTTCTGCGATATACCACAAAGCTTTTTCAATAGAAAGATGAGTGATGAATGAATGCAACCTAACAATGGTCATTTTTGTAAGCAGTCTGAATTGGTGGTACATCTGTGTTTTGGTACACATTATACATGCTTTTGCCAAGCCAAGCAAATGGTTTAGTTTCTTTGGGAAGTTATGTTGTAAAAAGATATGTAACTTTAAATGTATTTAGTGAGTTCTGCTCAAAAACTCAGCTGCAGTAATGACCAGCAAATCCTCTGAAGTATTTATTCTTCAATGTCTGCATGGAGAAAATCCATAATTAGCTCCTCTGAGATAGAGTTCTTTAAAAACTTTCCTCATCTCTTCAGGAGACAGTTATGGCAGCATCCGTCATATTTTCAAGACAAAGTGATGGCGAAGGTCCAATGATTTGCATTCAGGAAAGCTTCACTTGAGATGGATGGGCAAGAAATCTTCCTTTATAAAGTCTGTCTTGAAAACACAAGGGACGTTTGCTGGGCTTCTTTAACTGCCTATTACCAAGTGACAGACACTGGAATGAATCTTCCTTTAGTTAAATTTATCCTTTCCAATCTCAGAAAGCTGCATTTTTAAGAGGGACGCTGGAAAAAACTGGAAATCCAGCAAGGATTTGATTCTCACTACCTCTCCTGCTGACTCAGAGGAGTATTAACTTTGAGCAACCCTTCCTCCAAAACCCTCCATTCATGCTTTACAAACAGGATGGTAATGTGCAATGAAGACATATCAGTTCTGCCTTGAGCATACAGTGTGAAAAGAGCTTTAGCGCAGCTCCAGGGTATTCAGAAAAGTATTTTTAAGGTGGAATTTCTTCAACACAACAAATGGGCTGCCCATGCAAATCCACAAGCTCAACTTGTACATTGCATTGACCATTATAATTAGTTTTATTAGCTTTTGAGGAAACATGCTTTAGCTGTACAGATAACTGGATTTTCAGTATTTGGGGGGGGGGGGGGGGTGGGGAATAATCTCCATACACTCCCCCGAGTGCCAGTGTGTGTCTGACATAGAGTGACAGAGAACCTTGTTGACTAACCATTGATTTTATAATCAACCTCTAACAAGCTGGAAGAACCTGTCATGTCTGAAAGGCAACAGTCTGGATCATTAGAAATAGTCTGAAACTGAATCATGAAGTGAAGGGAAATGTGGGAGCCAGGTTAATATTTAAGAAAACTTTATAATCCATAAGATTTTGTGCTCTGATGCAGAGTTGCAATCTCAAATGTACGGCTGTGGCCAAACGTTTTGAGAATTTTAAGAGTGACACAAATGTTCATTTTCACAAAGTCTGCTGCTTCATTGTTTTAAGATCTTTTTGTTAGATGTTACTATGGTATTGTTATGGCTGGGTCAAACACCTGATTGCAGGTATACTGAAATATAATTCAAGCATTTCATACAGCAGGGGCGCAGATAGAATTTTTGAACTGGGGGGGACCAAGCTGTCAGCAAATGATTTCACCTCAATAAGTTATCTTTGTGTAATTTGGGCTTTAACTCAGGTCGCAATCTCACATAGCTACTACCACTCCCAGGAGTGGTAGTAGACTCACATACAGTCTGATCACGCCGCGATATGATACAAAAATACAGATATTATGACCATGTGTGTGATCACAGCCCTACGTTGTAGATGCTTCCCTGTAATTCACTCACTGTGTCAGCTACTGAGCAGGCCGTGGCCAGCAGAGACAATCATGTCCATAATCAGTGTATTTGCGGCAGCAGAGCATTATAATTCATTGTGGTGGTGATGTTGTGAATGTACAGCAGAATGTAGCCAACCATATATTGCGCAATTTATTTCTTATGGAAAATATTGCAAGAGCTACCGGCTATCAACTTTGCCCCAAGCAGCACAGCACAGGGAGAAGTGGAACCAGCTCATAACAACCAAGAGAAACACATTTTTAAAAAAAAAAAAACTTTAAATCAGAGGACTGATTAATAAGAAAAATACTTGAATGTTTTTACTTTCAAACATTATTATTGATTAAAGTTGAAGAAATATGCTGCCTTTTTCTATTTTTTTCAATGGGCTTTATGCACATCTTCAGTACTTCCTGAACTTAGTACTGCACCTTTGTTTCCTGTCTTTAAAGATTGATGAACTGATTAATCCAGGTGTGTCTGACCATTTGCTGAGATCAGACACACCTGGATTAAGCAGTTCATCCAATCATGAAAGACAGGAAACAAAGGTGCAGTACTAAGTTCACAAAGTACTGGAGATGTGCATAAAGCCTACCTGTTATGTTTTGATCTCAAAAAATTGTTTTTGATTGCTCCTGACTTCATTTTGCTCTCAAATCTCTTTTTTTGGTTTCAAATATATTCTATTTATTTGATTAAATGATAAAGAAACAAAATTATCTCCATAGATAACTGCAACAGGCACACATGCTGGTAGAAATTTCTCTTTAGCACCCTGAGGTATGAACCTTGTGGTGTGTTCAACTGAAGATGGTGTGTGTCGGAAGTGGGAGCTCAGATCAACGTAATCATACGGTGGAGAGTGCTCCCAGCACTATGCAGCCTTATACAACAAAACAAACTACTGTAAGCAGCAGACAGCATGAATTCTATGTTGGGTTGGTGAGATGAATCTGACTTTCTGAGCTGAAGATCCGATTTCACAGAGGATTATGACTGCAATTCTGACTTGGAGTTAGGAAATTCTGACATTGGAGCATAACTTAAATGCAGCATTAGTCAAAACACAAACACCGGGCTCTCAGTGCGCACTGCTATGACTTTAACTATCTGGCGATGTCTAGAAAAGGGTTTGTTTGCGGGGATGGATTGGGTGATATTAGTTGTCTTAAGGGCCATTTATTATGCTCACTCACGTATGTAAATAGCGACGTCCGTTTCATGCATCGCCCTGCGCGGCTGCCTTCATACTTCCTTACATCTTCTGCATTCCCATGGTTCATAAATCAGTTTGTCCGCTGCCTGTCCCCGTGTCCCGGCGATGTGATGTCGTAGAGTGTATTTTCGGACACTCAGCCTCTCCTGTAAAGCTCCAGCCATGTCTACAGATGCTCCTCTGTTTGTTTGGCGTCTCCTTTCTCCGGTGCTTTTATTGGGCTATTGACTTTGCGCCAGCTGCGAATTTGCAAAACGCAGGATGGTAGGGGAAGGTCCCGCCTTTTTACACCTCTGATTGGCTAGAAGGCCTCTCCCCAATTGGCTAGTTCACTTGGCCCTGAAGTGTCATCTCTCGTAGAGCCAACCTAAACACTTCCCCAGCCCTTTTACCCTAAACCTAAGGGTCGAATGGGCCAAACAGAGACGAAAAAGGTGCTACCTTCCCCTACCATCCTGCGTTTCGCAAAGACGTGCCCTGGCGCAGCTGTTTTGTATTGTTTTTCTTCCGGTTCCTGTTCTTCTTCTCTGGTTTGTATCAGCTACACAGCTCAACACTGACCCCGTGGTTTCCGGTGGTATTGCTCCGTCTTCTGCATCGAGCATAAAGGGACCTTTACCCAGGGAAAGTGGGGGGGGCAGATCAGCGTCATTAAAAAACTGAGGGGGACACGTCCCCTCTGTCCCCAGTGCTATCTGCGCCCATGTCATACAGTAAGTATGAGAGACTTATTGACAATTACATAAAGTTCATGCAACAAGTCAGTATTGTTGTTTACCTTTCTTTTTCAAGACTTCTGTAATTCACCCTGGCATGCTGTCAATCAACTTCTGGCACAATTCCTGACTGATGGCAGCCCATTCTTACATGATTGATGCTTGGAGTTTGTCAAAATTTGTGGGTTTTTGTTTGTCCACCCACTTCTTGGGATTGACCACAAGTTCTCAATGGGTTCAAGGTCTGGGGACTTTCCTGGCCATGGACCCCAAATTATTATGTTTTGTTCCCTGAACCATTTACAGTAGTTAGCACTTTTGCCTCATGGCAAGGTGTTCCATCATGCTGGAAAAGGCATTGTTAGTCACCAAACTGTTCCTGGATGGTTGGGAGAAGTTGTCCTTGAAGGATGATCTGGTACCATTCTTTAATCATGGTTGTGTTCTTTGACAAAACTGATAGTGAGCCCACTCCCTTGATTGAGAAGCAACCCCAAACATAAATGGTCTCAGGATACTTTACTGTTGGCATAACACAGGACTGATGGTACTGTAGAACTAACCTTTTCTTTTCCAAACAAGCTTTTTGAGACTTTTGGCCATGGTTGTACAGTATTGATGATTGTTTTTTCTAAATATTTACTATCAACTGTCAAATATATAACAAGGTTTGCATAATTGAACTAATTTTGATGTCATATATTATCATGGTAAAAGAAAAACTTGACCCCCTGCTTTAATCTTTCTTAGTTATTAAAATGAAAAAAGACTGGACACGTGTATTGTGCAGTTTGTACTGTTAATACTGTAGAAGTTTATTGATTTACAATGTCATATTCAGATCATGTAGTGACTTTGCCTTTACAGTAACCATGGTATTCATGAAAACTCACCAGTTTAACCAGTTGCCTGGTTTACACTGTAAAAGAGGCATATAAAATATTGCATTGTGGTTAAACAATGTCAGTCTCCCTTCATCATTTCTGTCTATAATGCAAATGACTAAGGGTGCATTCATGCCAGGATAGTCTGGGGACTCGGTTCAATAGGGTGGGGATTTCTGAAAAATGTCACAGCTTTCTTTACTTCAGTTCGCGTTCAAACTGCAGTAACTGAAGCAAACTAAACCGCCTGTTTAAACCGCCTTAGTTCAAACAAATGCTCAATGGGGGGGGATCCAATACAACCACTGATCAATGATGAAAACACAGAAAGACGAAGAAAACCGGACTCTGTGATTAAAGTGGAAATCTTTCTGCTTCTTTTTACTAGTCCACTCCATCTCTCTCTACACATTTTCCAGTTGTGTTTCGGCGTTGTTTTGACCTCTACTTCAAACACGCGCTGTTTGCTTTGTTTTCCCGCCTACCCAAATGATAACTACCCCACTTTACCCTACTTCTTCTTGATGCTTTATTGAGGTCGATAAACGTCACTTCCAATAGGTTCGCTGCCTGTGCACTGGATAGTCTAATAGTCCATTTACAAATGAATCGAGACCCCCAGCTATCAGGCGGATCAGAGTCCACTTCTTTGGTGTTCAGACTGCGAAACGAAACAGACTATCCGTGGAAGTGAACCACGGTCCATTTAAAGTGGACCAAACAACCAGAATGTGAACACACCCAAAGACGATAATCTTTAAATCTCCTAAACACGCATTTATGAAAGTAGTGAAATATATTAATAAAATGTAATCCAAGAGTAACATGAATATACTGTAGAGGTATAACCAAAAATTTGTAGTAATAAGACTAAAGAAATAAACAGCAGTATTAACAAAGTATCAGTTTTTTCTTATTTCATATCAGTTAGGCTGTACAGTGATGTGGTGAGTAGCATCATCATCTCCAGCAGGAAGGTTTGAGCATCAGCCAGGGTCTTCCTGCATTTTCTGCCTGTTTTTTCTCAAGGTACTCTCTCAAGCTTCCTCCCACAGTACAAATGTATGTGTGTCATGTTAAATTGTGTTTTCAATTCTCTTTAGCTGAGTGTAAACATTGGTTGCCTCTCTGTGTTGGCCTGTGATGGACTGGAAACCTGTTTTGGTAGGAGCTGGGATAGACTCCAGACTTCCCTGTGACCCTGCATGGGAATAAGTGAGCATAGATGGATGGATGTCAGTCTTCAACAATCCTGCAAGCTTTTCAGGATAGTCATACTTTCTATTTACTCCCAGTTCTGGATGAAGGGTTTCATATTGATCCAAAGAGCCGAATCATTCATTGCCTTGTTTTTGTGTGAACACAGATGTATGTCATAAATGAATGGATGGAAGGAATCCCTAAGTTTTTTAATGTGGGGGAGTT
Organism: Atherinomorus stipes; assembly: GCA_023101725.1. Classification (NCBI taxonomy): domain Eukaryota; kingdom Metazoa; phylum Chordata; class Actinopteri; order Atheriniformes; family Atherinidae; genus Atherinomorus; species Atherinomorus stipes. Next base: position 167,077 of record JALJCO010002464.1, read on the forward strand.
GAGACACAATGTCACAGCTGTCATCGGGTAACCTGTGGAAGGACAGCATCATGAAACAGTTGTGAACATAATCAAATATGTATCAGAAAATACATTTAGGTAGTAATACATGCTTTAGGGAAAGATGTTACACTTCTATCATATATAACTCTAAACTCCATAAAGGTTATTATCTTCTCTAATAGGAAAAAGTCTGCTTTACTCACCTCACTCACTCTGCTTCCATCCAGAGATAGTTGAATAGATTTCAGGGAAAACCTTGGAAGCCAACACATGAATTTCAACTCAAAAGAGTCTTGAGAAAGTGAAAAGTAAGCTCAAGAATGTCCTATTTTGATGATAAGCTCCAGCTTGAGTTCTTCTTTGCAGTTATGGGAAGGAAGATTTTTTTTCCAAGTTTTTCAATTTCTGCTAAATTAATAAACTGTGACAGCACACTGAACCATTCTGCCACTGCAACACACTCTGTCAGTAAAATTACTTAAGTAACATCTGGATACGGTACACTTTATATTTCATTTGAATAAATACATTTTCAATGTGCAAATCTACCACATTTAGTCCTCCTAAAATTTCTTTGACCAAACTAAAAAAAGTCAACACCCAAACTCTGAAGGCTACTATCTGCAAGCAATGACCTGTTAAATTAAAAAGTTAGTGTTGTGGGACTCCTGTCAGAAGTGGTGAAAAATAATGATCAAAAGTCCTAATTTACTGGTTAAAACGATGCACTGATTGCAAGATGGTGGTTCACTCCATGTGCTCAGCTTGAGACAGCGAATTTCACAGCCACACACATACATTTCTCTCTCTAACATGCTAACAGCATGGAAGTTTTTCACTATGAATTAATTAAAAGTTTTCAGTTTCCTCGAAGACATTTATTATTTCCTATTATAAAAACATCCATGCAGGCTACTGTATACAGAGGACTAGTGGGACATGCTAGTCTGGAAACATTAAGTCTAATACCATCTACTTTAAGAAAGCCTCACAATTCTAACTCCTCTTTCAATCAGCAGTGAAGCTGACATTAAAAGTTAAACTGAAGATAACAGGGGGGGGGGGGGGCACACACAATAGTCTTGGATTCAATTATTCCTTTTCAATCTACGGGTACCTAATGATAATTACTGGACTGTTGCTAGTGATAGCTCAGGCTTGATCCAATTTAGAACCTACCCAGTTTGCTTTCCTACCGTTTAGAGACCACCACTGTTAATATCTGTTCCAGCAGCACTTTTATGCAGTTTGAACCTCCATTGAGAGTACTCTGAATTCTTATGCCACACATAAAGTGGCCATCGCAAATGCTGACAGGAAAAAAAAAAAAATACAGGGAGAATGACCTAAAGGGGTTCCACTGCTGCTTTGACTTTACCTCCATGTCAAAGCTGTTCTCAGTTGTTTAAAATCAGGCAGACTATATGATGCTGGCTCCAAGTTTTGTTTTGTCACTAATTTTTCTAGCCTCGTGAGACCAACCTGATCTCGCAAGCTTCAGGTTTTCACTCGCAGATCAGTCTGGCTACTTTTCGTTGAAGAGAATTTGGAGCAGTTCACCAAACGAACGTCCAATCAGCGTTGGCTTTGAGGCGGGTTGAGGTGTGACGCAACAAGAAGTGATTGCTACATAAGTCTACACAACATGGCGGCTTCAGCGGATGTAACTAGCATCAGCGTGGTTATCGCTCAAGTTCAATCGGAATTACTGCCGACATGTTTCTTGTTTGCTGAGCAAATGAGCCATTGGCGGCAGCAGCAAGAGGAGCCTGGCTTGTGGTTGTGTTTTCGTCGTCGCTCTGTTGGTACGTCATATGCTTCGTTGATCTGATTGGTCGATTTGGCCCGTCTATCACCAACATAGGTGGTGATAGACAGATGCCTTATCCAATCAGCTAACCAGTATTTTCGCACCTTCCCAAAACTACTCTAACGAATGATTCCCAGATGGATATGCGGGAGCAAATCCATCTGGCGGAGTCGGGTTATAATTTTTCAATGATTTGAGCAATCTACGACAAGGTGAACTGGTCCAGCTGTAAGTGCTGTGTTCTCCTTTGGAAGAAGCAACACTGTAACCATCAACAATTCTCTGGCTGCAAGATTTCATGCCTTCAGTGATGATTACACCACCTCCCTTTCAATACAAGTCACAGTAAACAACAATGTATTCTCTGATGGTCCATGCTCCAATGCATTTCCATCTACAGGCCCTTGAGTCAGAAAATATTTTGGAGCATCTGGCTACATAAAATAGCCCTTTGCAGGAAAAATAATGGTATGAACCCTTTGATGGTGGCTTCACGGAAAAGGGAACCAAATAAACCATAAACAGCCAGCAGCAGGAGAGAGGGTGTGTGCAGCATGAATAGGCTACAGTACCACATCAGCTCCTAATGGTAACAAACCACATGTCCAAAACAGATGCACAATATCACATGCTCTCTATGAAGCCAAAATTAGCTTTGCAAGTGCATTATTATGCTGAGCACTGCCATTTGAAATTTGCATAAATGACTAAATATAATTTGGCCCAATTAAGCTGTTAGAAGTCGACTGCAGAGGATAAAATGGCAAATTATGGAGGGTAATAAAATGAGTAGCACTATGAAATACATGTTTTCAAAGTTGAAATGATGCCTCGGTTACTTTTGATACAGACACAAAGAGACTCAAAAGTTATAGAATAAAAAAAAGATAAGCAAATTAGAGGGGATAATGACAACCTATTAGTAGTAATTTGATATTAATCTATGTAAACGCTGTCACACAACAACATAGTGCACTTATTATAAAGTATTAATAATGAAAGCATTAATGGGAATAAAGAAGGGTGTTTTTCATTTTGACACAGAGCTTATTCAGACACTCCGACAACCGCGATAGGAACTTGTTGACCAGCCACACCCTTGAAATAATCAGGTTACATCATTGTAAAGTTCGCACAAGCCAAAAATCTTTCAACAGTTTGAAGGAAAAGCGTCTCACCTGCGCGGCCATGAATGAGAGATCCATGCTGTTGCTCCGTTCAAGCCAAGGCACTCACTGAAGGATGCAAATGTGCGTGTTTATTTATTTTTATTTTCCTCCTCTTACTCCTCGTCAGAGCATTTAACTGTGCTTTTCTTTACTCGGCATCCACCGACACTGCAAGTTGACGGACTTCACGTGAGCAGCATGTCCGCGATGTGGCGTGAAAAGAAAGAAAGGAGCATGAGACAACGAAGGGAGATAAGAGAGGAAAGAGGAGAAGACGCGGAGCTGTAATGAAGAGATGTGGCTGCGAGAGGCAGCGTGAGTGGGAGAGACGGAGGAGGAGGAGGAGGCAATGAAGCCGGACTGTCACATCATAACGGAGGAGGTGCAAGTCCTCTCTCCCATTCCCACTCTTCCTCTTTGTTTTGCGAATTGTTTTTTTTTTCTTTTCTTTTTTTCCCCGTGCCCCCTCTTTCATTTAACATTACTGCCTGTTTTACTCCTCTTCCTCCATGGAATAAACATGCGCTCAAAAAGCACCGATGTAGGGGTTTGCATGGAGAGTGTGTTAACAGATAAGCTTTTAAGTGTTGGGGGGTGAGGGGGGGGGGTGCTGCTGCTGCTCGTGATCAAAGTGGAAAAGAGCTGGTTTTACTTCTCGAAGGAAGAAAAATTTGACGGGATTGGCGCAACAATTGACAAGATCTTTTTACGTTCCAGTAGTTTATATGAACAAAGGACCACGAGCTCATTTGTTCTCAGAATATTTGGTGGCAAAAAGCTAATGATCATAATTACACACCATAAACACACATTGCATTGATCTCACCAGCAGCGCATCACTCCTTTCATGCTGCAGGTTTGAAACCATGGCCAGGTGGTAAAAGGATGAGTAGGTCCAAAATCAGGTCTCTTTTTGTCAGCTAAGTCAGAACCAAATAGGCTGAGACAAGATGTCTCATCCAAAATCAAAATAAACAAAAGAAGACAGAAGAGTTTGTGTAGACTCATATCAAACTAAAAAAAGCTTGTCCACTCTAAGCAAAACTGTCACCTGGTGCCTGAATTTCCTGTTCCTTCCAGTCATTGTGATGAAAATAATCTGACCTCAAAGTAAGTCAAATCTTGAAGGTTTCTAGTGAAAGCTCAGCTGTAGACAGGTATTCATTTGCAGATTGATTTTTGATTACTATTTGAGATTAATCAAGAGAAACAGAGAACACTTAAATGTGTAATTTAACTTTGCCACAGTGTTAAATGTGCAGAAAATCATTATAGCAAGAGAATTTCTTTTGCTTGTAAAAAAAAAATGTCAGCAATCCAGATTGTTGTGCAAAAGCACTGATGTAGTTCCCATAAGTCTCATAAAGCTCGGCTTAAACCTGTATGTGTGGGTCTACTGTAAAAATAGATTAAAAAAGAAGTTGCCACATCTTGAGAAGCAAAAATAATAATTCTCGATAAATGACAAAAACATCGTATAGCTCTTAAATTGACATTTTTGCCAGTTTTGTCCCAAGTAATGGTGTATGAGTGAAAGACATTACTTGAGAACTAAATTTGACTTAATGAGTATTTGGATAGCCAACTCACTGTAAATAGCATTTTGACATTTTCATTGTCCTAGTATTTTATGTCAAATTACCAACCCTCTGGTATGATGTATAAATTAAAATACTTAATCAAACACATTATAAACACACATTCCATTTAACTCGAAAATTTAAGGCAGCCCTTTAAATATTTTACAGTGCAGGTGTCCCATCGTGATATTCAAAACCAAACTGTGTTCACGGTTGACCAAATAAAGGAAGTGCAAGCATATTCAATTGAGTTTTCAGTCTCCAGAGTAATTCCAGGGCTTCACTTAGGCCTAAAAGCTTATGACCTAAACTAAGGACATGCTGCTGGATTAACTAGGCCTTCAGAATAAAACAGGCTACTATTATTCATTGGAGAGTCTCTTAGAAGATCTAATTAAGAAGCTGTACTTACAGTGTTGGCAGTGATTTATTTAATGGTGACCCAGCCTCAACAGTATATATATATATATATATATATATATATATATATACATATATATTTAAAGGGAATTGCAGTTATCATTCAAAGCATTTGTGAAATTATGTGTACATGTTTGTTTTAACATTTAGGACTTTGCTTATTCTTTACGTCAAGTTTTGGTTAAACTTTGAAGTAATAAATTTGGAAGTGATCTGTTCTTTTGGAACAAAGTGGAGCATAAAAGTATGATCAATATTTGGCTGCAGATCTGGTGATTATTGTGGAGTGGACGATTGGAGTGATGACTTCTTGGCTTGCATCCGTAGCTTTAACCTATGTTGTGTTTTTTATTGTTTACCATAACCCCTGCCTGCCATGGGGGGAATGAAGCAGATCTCCCAGATCAGCACTCTGGATTCCTCCTGTATCTTTATTTTTTTTTTATTATTTTGCTGACCATGCACACAAGCGACATCCATCCCAATCCTCCAGAGTGGGGGATTTTCCATCATTCTCCTAGTTAACAGCTCTACTTCCAGTTTCCATGGCCCAATCTGAGATTTAATTTCTGTGAGCTTTTTGTCTTGTTTAGAACATGAACAATTTGAACAATTTGTGCTAATACAAGGAGTCATAACAATAGTCTAGTTAAAATGTTGATGCACTTATGAATATGGAAATTTCTGAACTGGCCAATGGGTAAATTTCCTTCCCACTAACAAGCTCACATGTCTTTGTGTTCCAGCAGTAAAAGGAGGCAGGGATGTCTACACCTCTACATCAAGCAGAAAGCTGCCGAACATTTAGTTAAAAATGGTTTGATTTATCAGAGGATCTTCATTTCCATAGACTAAATTCCTCATCTGTAAACTTGGTTAAGAAACTACAATGGGAGGAACTTCTAAAAACAACTCCTGCTTTTGCCATGAACAGTAATAGTATTATTTTATTGAGGCTTAAAGAGAAAAAAACTATCACTCTGCTGAGATGAAATCTAGATTTTTTTTTTTCCCACAAAGGTTGAATTCTTTAGTAAGACTCGACTTTGATGACTGTTTGATCTCATAAAACCAGATGGTGGAACACTTGGCCCCTAGTGACTCTGTGATCCAGTTAGCAAAGTAGCACATATCCATTTCCCCTCTGATGCAGTGACTTATTACCAGCAGCATGTGTCTACCAACAGAATTAGAAATCAGACTGATTAATGATACAACACTGGTGAAATGAATGGCGTTATCAGAACATTTGAAATAATTATCACTCCAGTTTAATATTCAACTAGTCTGAACAGCATCTCTGGTTGTCCCCTGCATTAAACCTGAGCTCTGCAGATCCCTTTATTATGTTATGGACATGCCACTGGGCATTCACCAGCCCCGATTTCCTGCTGTATAATCCTGTTAAAAATAGATGGCTAATAAACATCAAACTGGGTCTTGTCATGCTGTAATATTCCAGGTTGATTGTAAGAGTTAGAATAATGTCATGCCACCTACTGAGCTGGCCTGCTCAACATTTATGAGTGCCTGTAATGTGACTGATGTGGTCTGTCACCCAGGCTTTCCCTGCCCACAATGTACATGCTTGTATTTGTGCAATGCCATTATTTATGTATACAGAGTCTGCGTGTACGAGTGGATTCTTGGGAGCTTGGTCATGCCTCCCCTATTACTCCTAAATATCCTTAATCCTTTGAGACTGCTGTTGTAATTTTGACTCTGACAGCTGCATGTCAGGACCTATGAATAAAATTACTTTTGTTGAAAATCTATGCATAATCAACCAAAAAGCAATGTATCAAGAATCGAGCAGGGCGATATTTGAGCTACAACTGCTGGAGAAGTGATATATAATGAAAACTCCACCACTCCCCCAAATATAACCTGATTTATTACTTTGTCAAAGGAGATATGAGTAAATTCATGCTTGTCCTCCCACACTTCGGTGCAGAAACACATTGTGAACACAGCGTGCATTCACACCAACTTCATGTGCTATATAAGGTCTCATGCCTCATGTACTCAATATACAATATGTCTTTGTTTGCTTTTCTCAACTGATGCATAGCCAACAAGGCAGGTGATTCATAATTGATGCTCAGCTGGATATATTGAAATATATCATGTGCTTGTTTGGCTAAGGGTAACCCGCCAGGACGCATTCTGAGCGCTTCTTTACACTGTTTCTCTCCACAATTCTCAAGAGTGTCTCATCGGAGAGATTTCAGCCTCCCTCTTGGAACTGATAGCATCCTAGTTGGTTTCTTATGTGTCCATGGGGTCATCAGTCACCAAGAAGCCCCCTCCTTTCTTTATTTTCAGTTGGCTAAATAATCCTCTAGTCCACCATCTAACAAAGCAGAAGACATGGTGACATTTCTGCTTCACACCTACTGGCTTTTAATTAATGCAGTTCAGTTTTAATATAGTCCAAAGCTACACTGGCCTCCCTGTCTTTGTTTCTGAGACAGCAGCTCTTAATTATTCATTTATCCTTTATTTAGCCAGGAAGGTCCCATTGAGATACAATATCTCTTCTGCCAGGGAGTGCTGGTCAAATTTACAGGCCAGTCAGATGTGATAAACCACACTGGCACCAGTTGGGCCATTGTCCTTGATGAAAATGGACAGTCTATAGCCACATTGTCCACCAGTGACACAGGTGTGTATGAACGCACTGCATACAGTACATGTTGCATGTGCCACTGCATTCTATAGTATGTGTCTTTATGCAATATGCTTGTTTTTATGTGTATAGTTTGTTATCAGCATGCCATGTTTTCTTTTTTTTCTTTTTAAATTCTTTAACTATTCAGGTTGCATCTACTTTAGTTAATCAAACGTGTGCAGCTGGTGTTAAAGGACACCTTGTGTGAAAATACATTTCTCACCTTGTTAGCACCTCCATATGGTAGTTTTTTTTCAATGCAGGAGGACATTTAATGAGCGGAATAATAAGCAAACACCATGGCTGAGTGCCTTCAAACTTTAGCATATAAACAACAGTTTTATAAACAAACAGGATGAGTTTCATACAGAGCAAGCAAATAATCAAGCATATTCATGTGCAGAGTGGTTCGCACTTTTAGAGGTTGAAATCTGGTACAAAAAGTTAAAAATTTTTTAAGGCTGACATGGGAAAAATCTAAATATGGCGTTGATTTATTCAATTCTAAAAGAGGAATATTAAAATTTGGGCAGCTGACCAGGTGATGAATAGCAATTAGTGTTTCTGTCTCAAGATTTCAAATGTGTATTATAATTGTTTATTGATTCAAGATTTAAAATTAGCTGCTCAGTATAACAAAAGAGAGATAGTAAAGCAGTGAATCAGAAAAAGCAAACAGTTTTCTGTCATTGCATTCTAATAAAAATACATTCCTTCCACACAAACCTGCTAGAATGTACCATGTTGCAGGATTTTACATGAATGTCTTCTGTCTTCTGCTCTGCTTAAGTTGATGTGTGAGTTAAGCTCAAAACTATATGCTCAGACAAACACAGACTTGCAACTCTTTGGCTCCGACCATCTTTTTATAGCTTTCATACCCTGCCCACTGTTTATGACGGCACCACAAGACTGCAGCCTGCAAGAACCAAAGCGAATGTGAAGAAAATGAGTAAAAGGTTGTTTTTGCAGATAAATGCACATCCACACTTCTCTGTATGTTACTGATCATTTATTTCTGGATGCAACCTTCAAGAAATAGTTTTTTTCATTTTCTTTTATTTATTATTTATTCTTCCCAACTCTGACACTTGGTTTAAAATCCCAATAAGGACAATAGGGCTGGCTGTTGTTAAGAACCTCACTATTCAATTTGATATTGATTCTTTGTGTTGCAATTAGATTTGATATCGATTCAATATTGACTTAAATGCTTTGATGTTGATTCAGTAAGAAGTAGAAATACACACATAGTTTGAGTTTCTGTTGTCAGTCTCTAAATATTAATTTTCATGCCCATGTGATGATACAGTATGTGGTATATGTCCCCTCACATTTTTGAGCAATAAAGCATGTGAAAATTAAAAAATGGTTGCCATTTTCAAATGCAGCCTCCATCCATCCGATATAAATAACGTGCATGTGTCGGGAGGTGAATCAAGAAATGCATCGATTCATCATTATTTTTACTTCCCACTACATTTTTAAATACAGACCGTAATACGGCTAAATGCAGTTATTCTTTTAAACCACTCAAACAGGAATGAATGATGCATTCAATGTGGACCGTTGTTTTTTCAGTGGAGACCTATACTACTAAAGAATAAGATAACCCAGGACTTGACTAAGCAGGCATTACTTTTTCATAGTATTAATGCATTGCTGTATTTGATCTTTTCATGGGATGAAATATAAATAAGGCTCATCTTTTAATGGTACACTCCAAAAAAGCAGACTTGGGACTCTTGAAATTGTCAGAATAGAGACTTAGTCTGGCTTAAAGTAGCTGCAATTGTGCTGAGGTTGAATGTAAAATCCCAATAAAGCAGATACATTTTGTGCCCTTTTCCACTGACAGGAAAGAAAATTAATCTGCGTAAGACATGATTTAAGTGCTTTGTGTGTTGCAGCTTTGTTGTACTTTGATGTAAGCAAACTTTTCAGGTGTCAGAATGATTACCTGTTACATCAAAAACGATGTGATGAAAACGGATGAGTTTCTCCATTTTACATCAAACAGATTCCCAGAGGTTACCCTCTATTCAAACATGTATGTGTGATCAAAACGGTTTATTTTGTGTTATAATACAACAGAAGAAAATCTTCTTAATTTATGAATTATTAATTCTGAGCTAGCCTTGCTTCTCCTATAAGCTGGGTTCATGCCAAAGGCCAGAACAAAGTCTATAATCAGCCATGATGTGAATGTTCAAGGCAGTGATTGTGAGAAAAGCAAGTGTGCAGATCAGTTTGTGGATCTGCGCAGGTGGAGAAGATATCAGTGCAGTCGACTGACCCCTGAACATTTGTCCTTCAGCTCTCATTACATCAGCCCTGCCAAACACTCCCTTTTTTGCAGCAGCAACATTGAGATTGCACTTCTTGCCAAGGTCTCTGACAGCTGCAGTGGTTTTGCATGCACATATCCACATGCACACACACACAAATACCAATAAACATACCTGACCTGAGTAAGGCTGTAAATTTAAAACCCATTTTTATGCTTAAATCTGCTAGAAACATTAATAGTGTTAATAAATTCAACACCTCATCTACAAACACAAGTAGGTAAGATAATATTTGTGTCATGTTAGTGTAATAAGTATAAGGCGAGACACTACAGGCACATAGGGCAAAAAATTTAAGAAACTGGTATCACCATGAAACGTTCCTGGTTTATTCCTCACATTAGGGCTATACTTTTTTTGTATTGCAAGTTTTCTGAAATTGTTTGTTTAAATATGCAAATGAAGTGTTATATAACCAAAAATGGGCTAATTTGCATACATTTATAGGAAAAAAAAAACCTGGATTAAGCCTGGTTCAAAGTTCCTTTCGAATTTTGTTCACATATTAAATCTAAGATTTTTTACAGAGGGGATTTTGGATATCTCTAGCTATCATTTCACAATTTAGAAAATACTGTCAACAACCAGAAAAAACTCATTTTTTTGGCATATTTTTGGGATGAAATGTTCTATAAATCAGGCTGTGAATGAAATATCAAAAAATCCTTCTGTAAAAACTTTAAGAATACAGTCAGGAGCAAAACTTGAAAGTTTGGTTTCTGTTTGTTCTCCTGAAATTGAGATTTTTTTACCCAGAGAAAGACAAAAAAACTCATTTTGAGGGGCCATTCACACGAGGAAAATTGCGGGTAAAAAAGGCAAGCAATTTCATCAGAAGTGCCTTTCGTTCACACGGCAACGACGTTATTTTGGGCTGAAGACGCAAAAATCTGAAGAGTCATTCCAAAATGGAATTCCTGAGGACGATACACTGTTGCGCCCTCGTCTGCACGGTCCAAAACGTGGACCCACAGACCTGCTGACGCCGTGCTCACATGGCATTCGCGTGACGTCACACAATACGGGAAAAACAACAATGTCGGGCTACGGAAGCCCAGCAGATCTCCACATTGCGAGCTTGTAATTGAGTGTCGTTTGGAGAAGTAATTCTACCTCCTCATCTGTCCACACAAAGTTCCTCCTCATCGCCGCCATAGTTGTTTTGATTTTGAAGCGAACAGAGACGATTGATTGTACGCATGCGCGCGAACATGATGAAGTTCTGTCACAGCACTACCGAAAGGCCCGGCGTGCATATCCAATCAAATCCATACACGCTTGCGTCCTCGTATGCGCGCAGATTTCTTCGTGATGATGCTCGTGTGAATGCGGATAAAAAGATGAAGACAAGACGCCACTTTTGCGTCGTCTGTTCTGATTGTCGCTATGTGAACGCAGCCCCAGAAAACGGTAACTTTAGCCGCATTTTGATGGGATTTTGGTGCATCAGACAAAGTATCTGGAAATAAACCCCTAAAATGTTTATTTTGGACAGTTTTTTTTACACTAGGCTGAAAGAAAACATGTTCTAAGAGGACACGAAAACAAAAATCTCAAAATTGGCCAGGTGATAAAAAAACAGGGTTTTTGCCTGGAGTTTCTCATGTGCTGATATCAAATGAAAAAAACTCAGGAATGATGATCAGCTCACTATCAGAATTATCTTTCTAAAAGTCCACAGAAAGCTTCTGGTGCCAAATTTAGTTTTTTAGTCCATTTCTTTTGTTCTGTTCTGAGTAGTATAACTAACACCTCAGAACAACGTGGATCAAACAAAATCCTTATTCTTGTTTACACTGGTCCAGTGATTGAATAAACCCAGAGAATTATGTCAGCCCAGGTCACAGGAGAAGCGAGAGAACCCTGACTGACTGCCCACCCCCCATCCCCCCAAAACAACTTTAGCTTATCAGCTGTCGATAATAATGAGGATTGGTCTAAAGGATAATATGCGAATTTTCTTTAAATGATCAGATGGTGGAGGAGGAGGCAGGAAAGTAGAGGAGAGATGGCTAATGTGTTAAAAGCTATAATCTTTTATCTGAACATGATATGTTAAGCACAAGTTTAGATTCTCCCTGGGCTTTTTATGTACTGTAGCTGTAATAATGACCCTGGTGCTTGTTGTCAAAACTTTATTCTATTGTTTATGTTGATGTGGTTGTTTGCACTTTCTGTTTTTACTGTTGCAGAGAATATTGATATTTTCATATGGGAAACTGTCATCTTAGTTATTTACTGACAAAATGGCACCATCATTTTATATCAGATGAACATAATCACTTAATATGAATATAGGAGTTCTGTTGGGACTGTTGAATAGAGTTTTTTGATGAGAGTAGGAGAAAGAAAAGAACAGGACTGGTGGCTTGTAGCTGTGTGTGGATGTTGGTTCATACAACATTGATAAGCTTTGGTGATTATGTGACAGTGAGGGATCCTGTCGCTATGCCTCAGATTGATCATGCACCCTGGCTACTTGGCCATGGGGATGTGCCTTTGGCTGACAGCGTGCATGACTCTCACCCGGGGGTCTGGGGCTCGAATCCCACCTGGGCCATCCTTGCCTACCCTGCCTCAATTACTTAGCCTGTGTGTATGTGTGGTCTTACATGTCCGTGTACACATGCATGTGAATACATGCAGTTTATGAGCTGGGGCAGGCTGGGCGAGTATATGACTCCCAGTGCAACTCTGCGGCTGCCTGATAATACATATCAGATTAGTCGTAAATCCTGATGTGATGAGACAGGGAGAGGACCAATCAGTGCACAGATAACAGTAACCATGTGATGAGCTGACACACCTTACATCATCATTAAGAAAATAAACAAGCCAAATCCTGGTGGTTAATTTAGTGTCTGTTTCATGTTAGTGGTGTGTACGATGAACAGATATAAATCAGTACATGTAAGCATGTAATTCCCCATTCACTGGAATAATTTCCTCAAGTGAAAATAACCTCTGGATAGAAAAGTTTAGGCTCTCTCTAAGTCTTGAAAATTTGTACAGGTCAGAACACTTAGAATGAATATTGGGCCTCAGTTGCTTTAACTGAACTAAGTCATCATAAATTGTTCAATTTATTTAAAGGGACATTGTGTAACAATTGTATATCGCGAGCAGCTCCCTCGTACTTTTCATGCTGCGTTCATGTGAAACCGGGCAGACGGACGACAGCCGCTGCATGTAAAGGCATAAACAAGCCTCTATGTGAAGACGTGGTCTGTCAGTTACAGTGACTTCAGTCCCCATCTAATATGTTGTCATGGCGATGTAGTATTGTTTTCCCTGACCCATGTTTTACCGTCTTTCTCTCGGCTTCTGTGATTAAAATTACAAGTGGTTTGTTACCGACGGCCGTCTGCCCAACTGCACATGAACCCAGCATCAGTGTAACAGTCGGTTACTCCTCACTGCACTCGCAGTGACTTTTCAAAAACATTACCTCGAACTGCGCTGACACCTCCGGTGTCTCCGGTGAGTTTCTGTTGTTTCCTACTGTCACACTTCGACTGAACGTAAAAACATGGCAACAAAACTATAGTTTTAATCAACTAGACCAGGGATCTGAATTATATGTGTAACTCATCTACATGTGTTAAAATGCGCAACCCATTTTGTTGGGTTATATTGACTACTGCTGGGTTGGTCCAATAGTTACCCGGGCTTTGGGTTAAAAACAACCCAACTCAGGATTTTTGGGGTGTAAGGGAAGTAAGAGTAGGGTGTTATTAAAGCACTGAGGACAGTTTCCCTAACAATGAAGAAGAGGCTCCAACAGATACCTGGAGAAAGACATCTCAATCCAGAAGAACACAATCGTAGGAACAGATACAGCACAGGACCCTCGAGCTCCCAGACCTCTTTAGAGGACCTGAGTTTAACGGGACCTGAGATTAACAGCCACCCAGGGTAGATGGGGGATGGGTGAGGAATTTTTATCTAAATTTATATATCTCACAAGATGCACTGCAGAAGTGACTGTTATCCACATCTTTTTTATTGGCTACTTCTTTTTATCCAGAATTTATGTTTAGTATAGTTTCAAATATATCTCCTTTCATTTAATGCAGGGCTTGTGGCATCTTCACCCTCAGGAGACTAAGTGAGGAGGCAAAATTCATCTATTTTATACTTTTTGGCTGGGCTCTTTTCTTATGTCCTCCATGTGCTCTCACTCATCTTAAATTAATGGAAATGAGCCGCCACTCCAAAATCTACATCTATGATCATCTGATTAATTTTGCGAACGTCTGTCTGGGATATTAATCATAGCCTCAGGCTCAGCTCACCCACTATAAATAAAATTGACTTTCAAATGTCCTCTTGCCATTTCCGTGCTCTTCCTTACTCTGATCGCTCTATCCTCTGTGGTATTTAAGTGGACAAAAACAAATTATTAGAAAAACAAGGTTTTGCAACAGGTTTGATCCAGTCCAGACACACGAGCACACATTCATCAGTCAGTCTCTCAGGCCTGAATGGCCTGGCAGGCCGCCACATACTTGGCAGAGTGCAGAAATGTGCACTTGTTTGATTTTTAATAACATATGCTAAACACGATGAGTTGACTTCTGAAGTATTTCTTTACAATAAAGATATGGAATGTATGTAAATGCATATTTGTGTGACAGGAGATCATCACTGAACACTAGATGACAGAGACACCTTGGAGGCTCAGTTGACCAGGTGCATGTCATGTAGTGTTAGACTCATGTATGTGCACCGAGGCTTGGATTGCATGTCATCATGTTCCTACTTATTCGGTAGTCTTTGAAGTAATGCTGCAGCTCACAACGATCGGCCCAGTCTCACAGGAAGATATGTGAGAAGTATATTTGCCAAGTTGTTGAAAATGTAGCTGTGCCTGTCGCCTTCAGTACCACAGAGACCCCTGACAAGTAAGTGAATTAGCAAACAAATCATAGGCTAATAGTTAGCATTGAGCTGGGAGGTGTTTTCACTCACTGGTGTTGTTGTCTGTCTGTAAAGCGTTTTTATAGTGAGAACTGTTCCAGAAGTAATCCCCGAGAAAAAACACTTCACTGCCCGAGATTCATGAAGTTGTCAGGAGTGGAGTTCACACACAAAGTTGAGTTTTTTTTTTTCTGCTCCTGAAGATATAATCCAACCACTTCTGGCAAGTCAGTTCATCCAGTACAACAAATAAACTCCCA
Source organism: Atherinomorus stipes (assembly GCA_023101725.1). Taxonomy (NCBI): domain Eukaryota; kingdom Metazoa; phylum Chordata; class Actinopteri; order Atheriniformes; family Atherinidae; genus Atherinomorus; species Atherinomorus stipes. The sequence continues at coordinate 182,258 of JALJCO010002464.1, forward strand.
CGCCGAACGCAACCACATTTTTCCCAACTTGCCGTCCTCTAGAACTTAAACATATAAGAAAAAAAAAACAAAAAGCTTTTCTTATGAACTCTGGAGCAAACGTCTTTTAGCTGATTGTCTCTGAGGAAATCTTCCCACAGGCTTTGTTTCTTCCTCAGAGAGTGTGGATAGGTTAGGATTAGGATTAAGTTAGGTTTCTGTTGAACAAAGAGGGCATATTGCTACGATGCTGCGCATGCGTATTTATAGCTTCATGATTGGTGCCACCTCGTTGCGCATATCGGTGGTCAGTCAGTCATGTTAAGGAAGCTAGAGCTTGGCCTGAATATTCACATATATTACTTAAATATGCACAACTGAAGAAAAAAATGACTTAAATGAAGTGTTTTTTATGAGGAAATAACACAATAACATGCTGAAAAGCCTTAAAAGTCCCTTTCTCATGATGCAGCTCCTTTAAATTTGGGAAAACGACTTGATTTTTGCAGATTATGAAGCAAGTCAGTTTGGATACAGTCGAGGGAAAAGGATCTCTCTGGAAATAAAATGTATAAGATAATGCAATGCATTCAGGGTGCTTTCACACCTACACGATTTGGTCCAATTAAAGCGGACTGGAATTTGGAACACCTGCAAGTACAGAACGTTTGGGCAGGGACCAGTTTGTTTTGGTGGACTAAAGAACCGTACCGAGACTGACCTCTGGAGATGGTCTCAGTATGGTTCTATGTGGACTCCAGTTTGGTTCGCTGATGGTGAGAAGAGAACGCTGTGCGGCCTCGATTTGGCCCATTTACAGCAGTTCCATTCATAATAAATGAAACAGAAGCTACCGGAGAAATCGCTGAAGATGTCTTCGAAATACAAGCTGTTCAGGTTAGGTGCTTTGCCCATTCGTGTCCCCATCTTTTCTGTGGGGGGAGAAAAAAAAAACTTGAAATGCTTTTGTGCCGTAGCCTATGCAAGTTTCATGCTGTAACAACAGCAGTATTTGTGCTCGGCTTCCATAACACTTTTTCAAAAAATCTAAGTAATATTTCTTAAATTTCAAAAAAGTATAATAGTGATATGCAGGTGTTTCCATTGAATGGTATAAGCCATAATTCTCGTAAAATCCCATCGTGCGAGACTCCACTTTGAGGAGGATGGACATATAAACATTTAGTGTTTTAGAGCTGCTGCTGCTCATCAGGAGATGAAAGCAGCGGATGATAATTCAGAGGTAAAGTCCGTATGTACGGAGCCTCTGATCACATCAGCAGGGAAAAAAAACACTCGTGGTGACTTACAGAACAGATGCCCAAAACGTAACACAAACTAAAAAACCCTCTGGATCAACTTCTGGGGTGTGGATGTCTCGTATTCCACTTTTATCGGCACCAGTTCCTGACTGATGTGGTGATGCAGCTGTTGATACGAAGGTGCAGTCATACGATGTTATCCGAGGTCATGTTTTATTAAATCCTGGTGACATATAATTAACATGTGGGAACGAGATAACCGAGTGGTGGTGTTACAAATGTGTGCAAACGACATAAACAGCTTGTGGCCAGTCGTTAATACATGAAGAACTTAAACCATCTGTATAATGTCCAAAATTAACTCAGCTTGCTGAGTTATGGAGATTTGGGGATTTTTCATATACAGGTACTACCCCAAAAATTAGAATATCTGGAAAAAGTTCTTGTTTCTTTCTGTAATTCAACTTAAAAGGTGCAATTTACATATTTTATAGATGGATAATATGCAAATCAATATATTTTACGCTTTTGTTTGTTTGGATGTTGCTGATTAGGACTTGCAGCTTAAGAAAACCTCAAATTCAAAAACTCAAAAAATTAGAATACTGTGAAAAGCTTCAGTATTGTAGGCTCAGAGTGTCACATTCTAATCAGATAAGTAATCCAAAACATCTGCAAAAGTGGCCTGAGCCTTTAAAAAGTCTCTGTCTTGGTTTAGAAGAATTCACAATCATGGGGAAGACTGCTGATCTGACTGTTGTGCAGAAAACCATCATCGACTCCCTGCACAAGGTGGGAAAGAAAAAAAGTGATAGCAAAAGAAGCTGGATGTTCTCAGAGTGCTGTCTCAAGGCACATTAGTGGACAGTTAAGTAGAAGGAAGAAGTGTGGAAGAAAACGGTGTACAAGCCGGAGGGCTGACCGCAGCCTGGAGAAGATGGTCAGTGTTAAGTTTTCCAGTCTGTGATGACCTGGGGTCCATGTCAGCTGCTGATGTTGGTCCTCTGTGCTTCACGAAGTCCAGTATAAATGCAGCCGTCTACCAGGACATTTTGGAGCACTTCATGCTTGCTTCAGCAGACCATCTGTGATGGAGATGCAGACTTCATCTTCCAGCAGGACTTGGCACCTGCCCACACTGCCAAAACTACAAAAAAAATCCTGGTTCAACAGCCATGGGATTACCATGCTTGATTGGCCTGCAAACTCACCTGACCTGAACCCCATTGAAAATCTGAGGGGCATTGCAGGGCTGGACTGGGACAAAAAATTGGCATTTTGAACCAAGACTGGCCCACCAGATATCAATGGAATGACGATGATGCCTCTGAATGAAAACAAGTGCTTTTACACTGTCTTGTTTGGATGTACTAGTTTAATGTAGCCTACTTGTCTAATAAACTTAAATCTAACCTTTCCTCCCACCATCTAAAGACATGTACATTTGGTAAACAGGTCTCCTTAAAAAAGAGACAGCGTGTCTCAATGGGACTTACCTGTATAAAAAAATGTTATAAAAAGATGAATAAAAACCATCCTCCCAGTCCTGTTATATAGAGTAGCCTACTAAGTGGTCTGTAGGCCTAAAGAATGAACAAGATGATAAAAAGATAAGGTATAATCAGCAGGATTTTATAATGGCCAAATTAAACAAACATGAACCAGGTGAAAAATGTAACCAATGAACTCTCTCTTTATCAAACCTGAACTTATTTTTTTTTTAAGTACAAGTAGGGCAGCCCCCGATACTCATGCCATTTAGTCCACTATTACAATCTTAATCCAAACAGGCTTGCTAAACTGGATAGTCTAGATACCTTCAACCTTAAAATCAGTAGGCCTACTCCCCTGAACTATACAGCTATTCATAGAACTGGGTAACCTCTCCATCACAGCATGTGATAATAGTTAAATGATTTAAATATCACAGCTGCACACTGTGAAGTCACGTTACAATTCCAATCTTTATCACAGAATAATATTCCATAAATGACTGAAATATGGCGATTGAAAACAAGCAAACCCTCAAGTCAGACCAGTTATTTTATTTTCTTCTGATGCAGCCGTTTCACAAAAAAAGTTATTTTTTTAAAGGGGCGGCCAGTTCCTGGGGGGGGAAAAAAATCTTCCATTTTTGTGGTCAAGGTAAGACCACTAAATGAAACGGCTTGGTTAGTAAGCACTAACAGGTGTGAAAGCACCCTCAGAAAGGAACAAAAATATTTAGAAATGAGTGGAAATATCCTCTTTTGTTTTGTTTTTCAAAGTCAAAATTACCTAGAGTATGCCGCCAGACTAATTTTAGGGGGTTTTTTAAACCATGATGAATAAAGTAACTATTAGTAACTATAGTTCAGAGAACTTGTACAGCCTTGTGTCCCCAGCAGGTCCCTGGAGGTCATGTGATCTGCTGGATATGCAACACACACACAGATCCTTAGCAACAGTCACTCCTGCTCTCTGGAACTTCCCTTCCTCTGAGATTGAGAGCCATGGATTTGGTGATCTCTCATTCTTGTTTCTTGTATCTTCTTGCATCTCATGTTGTGATTTTTATTTTAATTTTTGCAATATAAGTAAAATGTACTTATTGACATTTTAAAGATAGTATGTTATGTAACTCTGTTGTATATTCAAGTCATATTAGTGCCAAACATGCACTTTTAAATGAAAATATTTAAAAAAATATGCAAATATATTTTGGCACTACCAAACCATTGGTTATTTCACCATTAACAGATATTGGCATGTTGTTTTGCTTCTGTGATAGTTCTTGTCTTCTGTTTAATGGTCACTGGTTGTCCTCTGTCATGTGGTTGACTGGTTAGCTTTAAAAAGGTACAGCACGCAATATGAGCTGGCCTTAGGGGAGTCAGCGTATAGGGACAAAAGGAGGAGAGATGTATGAGTTGTGCGCTGCAGATGATTGCCAAGAGCAAAAAAGCATTTTATGACAAACACCCAGTTTGTTGTCAGCTTTCCTCTTTGTGCCATTATCTGTATGATCTCTTCTTTGTGGTTTTCCTGGTCACTACTTTCCTCCCGGTGCACAGGGAGGAAAGATGATGTCTAATTAATTGATGTTTTCTGAGAAGGTTTAGTGTTTCAAGGCAAAGGTTAATTCAACATCATTGTCATAAAAACATGGCTGAAATCACTTTAACTCCAACATAATGCAGAACATTTTGCAGCAGATTTTTCTGCCATTTTGCCATGAAGCTGCCAAAATACATCCATAGGAAATAGTTTTCAGATTGGACAGTGATGTGTGACTTGCTGTGAATCACCACAAACCTTGAATCTGTTTGACAGACATACAGAAAATACATCTTCTGCTGCTTCTTTCCAATCCCTGTCTCAGATGTCACACTCTGGTGAGTTTGTGTCTGAATGAGGCTATATGTGTTCCTGCAGTGCCATCACTGCCAGCACTATGGTTTTACTTCCCATATGACCTGCAGAAACATACTCTCATAGTCTGACACACCCGGGTCAGAGGTTGAACTGAATCATGAACTGCATTAAAGGACAATGAGTCAGTCATCCGTCTGATCAAATCTTCAACAGCAAATGTCATCTTCTGCTTTCTGAGTTTTTTGGTATTATTTTCTTTTGTCACTCAGTGTGTGTTTTGGATTCAAGATAACCGGAAGGTGGTTACAAATGTCTGACTTTATTAAGAAATATAGGGAAAGAATTTTTCTCATTCCCCCAAAACCCCAGAGATCCTCAGTGACTTTATGTCTTGTCTTCATCTTAGCTGGTGCTCACTTTCAATACCTGCACACCTGTTCTACCTGATTTACTTTCAGTAAGACTCACACTGTATCAATTACTCAGTCAGAGCCTCTGTTTTACCGCATCATCTGGCTTTCTGGATCTGTCTGGTTTCTGAGGACCCCTTTAAAATATTGTTTGTGGTTTTCTCATGCAGTTGAGTAAGCAGTCTGGTTTGTCTGTCAGTTTTACTTATATGTATGTAAAAGCCTTTGTTTTTTTCTTTTGATCATCCTCAATATAACATCTTTGGAATAAGTCCTGACAGCTACTGTCAGGACTTATTCCAAATAAGTAAAGCACTTTTTTTTTTCCCAAAGTAGGCACAAAATTTGTGCAAGGAACTTGATGTTTTTAGAAAGTGAATAAATATGAAATGTTGCTCAGTTTACTTTGACCAACTTATTTAAAATGGAAAAAGAAGCTTTGAAAATGGTTCTTTTTATTATAGAAAATGCTGCAGGTCTGGTTGTTGATGTTTACTCATTTCCAGTGGGAATACAAGGCAAGGAGACTTATTTGTATACTTCATTTCATATCCAAAACAACCCCAAGTGCTGTACATGAAAAATCAAGCAGCTAAAAAACATTCAAATTAGAATAAAAAAAGAAACATTCATATGTTAAAACTGAAGTATTCAAAGAAAAACTAAAGAGAATAAAACAATAAACACAATGAGCTAAAGTAGAGAAACAAACAAACATCAGAATACATACAGTGGGTTTCATATGATACAAACAAATATTCATAGAAAATTCACCATCAGTGCACAAATGCAAAATATTCAGAGAGAAAAAAGGAAAAGAACTCTTTCTTAAAAGGCAGTGGAAAATAAATATTTACATGATTTAGAAGAACTAGTTTGGAGCAGACCACAGCAGCATAAAAACGAAACATTGATTTTCCTTGTTTAGTTTCCTCTTTTTTGCACAAAAAAGCCACAAACCTGCAGTTTAAGGTTGGATGTGTTGTGATGGTTTGTCTCTTGCACTTGAACCAAGCAAATACAGTACATGTTAGTTAAGGGGAGTGGTGGTCAGCAGCTGCACAGTCTCCCAGAACAATCAGGAACAGATTTCAAAATCCTCCTGCACACATTTAAGGTCATCCACAACCTCGCCCTCCTTTATCTGTCAAATCTCCTGCGCATAGCCACCTCCTCCCTCTCCGTCCAGTCACCCTTCTCCATCCACCTCCCTGCAACTAGCCGTTTCAGCACCATGGAGAAGCCAACATTCAGCAGCTCCATTCCTCATTTATGGAATTCACTCCCTCCTGACATCCATAACATGGACTCTTTCTCCCTGTTTAAATCCAGACTCAAAACTCACCTCTTCAAGATAGCATACTTTGTTGTTACTTTGCTCCACATTTTATGCCTGGATTTCCCAGAGGAAATCCTCACTGGGACCCTGAGCAATCCTCCGATTGCACCCCTGTGTGCTGGAATAAGACATCCCACTGCTCCGAGTGAAGATATAAATTCAGATATGTTGTTGGGTTGTGAGTATCTTCTTAAGCCATTCAAACACATATTCTACTGCTGAAATAAGAAAAAAAGTGAGGCAGTTTATCCCAGTTCACAGTTATCATTTGTGCTTCATTAGAATTCCCATGACCTTTTCGTCAGGAGAGGTGTTCAACAGCACTTCTCTGCTCTTACTGTCTGCTCAAACCCATAAACAGTCGCTATATCCTACAGCTATAACATGTACCTGCCAACACGCCTCCACAATCCCCTGCTGTGCTGTCACCTGCAGCCCACGACTTAACCTTTCTCTTCTCATTCCCCACAGCTGCTCCTCTTCCTCCTCTCTGTGCCTCACATTCAGATTGTTGCTTGAGTATGCGATGGTGCATGGGGGAAGCAGAAGGTTATGGCTCTGTGCTGAGTGATAGATGTGCAGTGCAAAGTGTCACAAAGCATTTATGGAAGATCTGAAGGCGAGATGTGACAGGTGCTGATGTGCCCACTCTTGAGGCAGTGCCCTTCAAATGGTGTAAGAGGGGAGGTTACTTTTTCTACAACTGGAAACTGAACAAAGTGCGTCATGAAAGAGCTACTAGGTTTAAAAAAATAGAAAAAAAGAAATCCTGATGAGAATTCTCATTTCATGACCAAGCAGCTGGTTTGGTTAGTGCTTCCTCAGTGATGCTGCACACAAGGCTCTGTGAGCACGAGTGTGTGTACTTCAGACACTTATCAAGAGTCTCATCCTCCTTTTAAGTTTCCCTGCCTTCAGCTGATTTCCCTGTAGGCTCACCTTTACCTTTCCACACACTTTATTGTTTTCTCCTTCCATTTGTGGCCATGCTTTTTACCTTCACTTGAGGCTGCAGGTCATTACAGCCTTGTCACTTTGATCCTGCGCACCAGCAAGCCTGCTGTCGTGTGTGTCCGGGACAATTGTGGCTGTAAGAAAATGAAATGATGATACACGTTGACTTAAGCGCTGTGCTGCATGGGTAGGAATCCAGCAGGAATATTAATTGGATCAGCACTTTATTCTTTCTACACCATCACTGTCACTATAACTGTAAATGGACTGCTGATTATTGTTTCTAATAAATGTGTTGCTTAGAACATAAATACAAGCTGTTATGTTTATTAATCTTTTAAAGGCATCACAACAGGTTATAATAATGTCTTTCACAAGTATCACTGTCTGCCTGCTGGAACTTGTCACTGTTGTAAAAGTTACAGTCACTGCTGGTTGGAATTTCTACAGCTGTGTTTTTTGCGTCTGTTTTAGAAACAAATGCTAACATATTGTGGGCAGCTATGGTCAATAGATTCTTAAATCCACTTTTGAGCAAGCATCACAGCTTATAAACACAATTTCTCCAGCTAAGAGTATTTCAGTTCCATTTGAAAGGATTTTCCCCATTTTTTTCTGCAAATGGCTTCTGAAATTCTGGTCTATCTAAAGATTTTCATCTCAGACATCATCATTTTTACATGCATCTTAGATCATTATTGTGTATAGGAAGCCATCCTTTTCATCTTCATCCTTTTTAACAGCTGGTATGATGTGGGTCTCCATAATCTGCTTAATCGAATCAATTCTTCCTTCTATAAATGAGCTGTTTAACACAAGTCTAAAGCATGATTGATCCACCTTCTTGCTTTACAATAAGAGACGTACAGTCGTGCATGAAAGAGCCCTTGATTATATAGGGCGCCTGTGATGAGGTTTGCCTCAGGGCTCCACAACTGGCACTAATAATAGCATATACAGGGTCTTTTATTTGCAGAGATTAAAGGCCCTGAAAGGATCATTGCTTTACAAAGAATTCAAGGAAATGGTTTGAGGTTAAGCTGTATTTCACGTCATGTTTGTGGCAGGAGAGGTGCTTTTAGCATTTCATTAAAACTCAATAAACCACACTCACTAAAACATTTTATTTTACTGCTCCTTGGGGGTTTCTTTGTTGTTGTGACTAACTTTTAAACTTAAGCTGTTGTAATATCTTTCTGCCTTTTGATTTTTATCACATCAGCCAGTTCCTGCACATATTCTTACACACACAGCGCCAACTAAGCTGAATGACTTAGGACACAATTGGGTGATGACGTTTGGGGGAAGCTTCAGAAGTCAGTAATGAGCTTGTGTGTAATCTCATCTAGATGTAAATGAATTCTGGTACAAGTTGGCCAACTAATTTATTCATCTAAATCTAACACAATCAATTTATCCCTCATCTCACTACCAGCACGCTGCAAAAATCTGTCTGAATAGAGGTGCGCTGCAAGAATTTCTGATTTCTCTGAGTACTGTTGGCAGAGGTTTTCCTCCCGTTGGGGGAAACATAGAAAATTAGAGGATTTTCTTTTTCTATTCAAAGACGAGATTGAGAAGTTGTGTGGCTTGTGTTATTGATTCATATTTAATATGAGAAACATGAAGCCGGGTGGCTGAGAGGCTGCCTCAGACGAAAGGAGAGGTTGCGTGATCCGTGCTGTTGCTCTTGCTTTGTATCCTTGTCGGCCTGTTTCCGGTATGCACTTCTCGTGTTTGCTGCAGCGGTGCATGAAACACGTCGCCGGATGAATACGACCAAGAATTCACAATGTACCTCTCTCAGTGAAATATGCGTGTGTGGACATATGTATGTGCATGTGTGCTGTGAAGAGTAAATGTAAAACTGGACTTGTTGTTGCACTAGTAAAGTGTACTTGAGCTATTTTTGGAAAATTAAAAGAAAATACAAGCGTTTTTGCATGCTGGAAGTCAGTTTGGGAGCTACTGTTGTCAAGGTTTATTATCTAACAGGAAAGTTCTAGGAAAGCTGTCCTCAGGGAAGGAATTAAAGGGAAAAACAAAACAAGTCAGAATGCAGGCATAGCCCCCCATGTGTTGGTTAAAGGCTGAGCGGTCGCCGGTCTTAAGTCCAAACCAGGGGAAAGCAACAACAAAAGATTTGATTCAACTCAATTCATTTTAGTTAAATTCAATTCAATTCAGCTTTATTTGTAGCTACAGCTCCAATTCACAACATCATCTCAAGGCCCAGACAAATCAGTTTGAGCCTATTCCTAATAGCCTAGCTAAGGAAGAAAGATTCTCAAATCTTAATTTTGATTCAGTCCCCCGTCCTGAGCAACAGTGGAAAGAAAACAAAAAAACATAAAAAAAAAACCTCCCTTTTAACAGGAAAAATCACCTCTAGCAGAACCCAGCTAACAATCTTCTGCAACAAGTGCATCTTTTTGGCACAATCTTCCCCATCTTCTTCTTTGTACCAAGTGTACAAGTTTATGTACATGCTGTATGTCTTATTCTCCGTTTGTGGTGTATTTCTGTGGCAGATTGGTGTATATGTTACAGTACCTATTTTCCGTGGTTTTGTGTGGATGCACGCATTTCTTGAAATGCTTCCATCTTTCTGTACCTAAGTCTCCTTGTGAATGTAGCCTTAACAACGACAAACCAATCATCAAAACTAATGAATAGTGAAAAAGATGTATGACTGCGCAAGTTCCAGCTTTTTTCCAGAAGTTCTCCCCCTCTGGCGACAAGTGGATGTGATGCTTATGTCGTGCAAACGCATGAGCTGCTTCGACTGTGCTGGTCTCTAATTTAACTCACATTAGACTTACGCTACGGACACACTGCATGCGGAAGCGTGCCGAAGCGCAGCAGTTTCATTTCGGCTCCCTTGTTAACAGACGGTGTTGACCACATCAGGCGCTGCGTGGTGCGCTGCGTGGTGCGCTGCGTGGTGCGCTGCGGCGCAAAGCGTCAAAATCAGTGCACACCACGGAGTGATTGTTTTGGCTTCTGTTCTATTTACTGTGCGAGTCACGGCCAAATTTGTCAAGCCAGGAACGAAAATAAGCAGGAACACAAGACAAATCGCTAAAAATAAAGCCATTTTCAAAGTAAAAACACTCAGATAAGCTTTAAAACCTGATCTCTTTTTAATAGATCTAATTATGTCATTCATGTCTCCATCTTTATTGAAAATTGAAGTGGAAGGATTCACACAGAAATGTTGGCTTTCTGCTTGTAAATCGTTTAAAAGCAGAACAGGAAAGGTACTATTGTGGAATTATCAGCTGTAGAAGTTCAGCAGAGAAGCAGGACTGCTGCCGACCGCGCACGTCTGATGTGGACAGAAAGAGGAGCGGTGTTGACGAGAAAATCGGTGCACTACGCTTCGGTGCGCTTCCGCATTCACTGTGTCCCTAGCGTCAGTCTGAGCCCAGAGTTAGAGTCACAACGTCTACTGAAGTAATAGTTATAAATCTGCAAGTTATTTAAGGTTTGATCGTTAAGTAAACTGACGGACTGTATGCTAACAGTAACAACAGGCTAATGCTGGCTTGTAGTTCAGATATCTAAATTCACAGGCTGAGACTACGATTACCAATTACCACATCAACTAAATTTAACAAGTTGACAAGACTGTATCTCTTCCCTGGAAACAGTCATATGGCTGTCATACTGCCACATTTCCATGCTAAAAAGTTAGCATTGCAATATTATGCATTCTCATTTCTGTCATACATCACATTTACCTTGTTAGTGAGAAGAAACTCACCTGTAGGTCCCGTTTCATTCCCAGACTGGAAAGGAGCTCCCTCCATTTAAAAAAAGAAAGAAAAAAAGCTTCTCTGTTGTTTACTCCCATCTTACTCTGGTGCCACCGATGTTGTGTCAAAAAAAAAAAACCCTGCTGTCGGGACCGGTCAGACTCCAGTTTTGTTTTCTTCGTCTCACAAGACAAAATTTTTCTTCTTTGTCTTACTGAGTCTGAGATGGGGTTTGAGAGGCACCTGTTCTCCATCTTTTAGCTAGTGTTGCCTCAACATGTGCAGACCTGCCGTGGCGGAATGCATAACACCGGTGTAGCCAGACAAACGAGAACGCGCAGCTCCTCTCCCCTGCAAGCGCCCCCTTGAGACTTCGTACCTGAACCTCTCGAACTGAGCGTACAGAAACAGTATTAGAGACCACCGCAGTGAAGAAAGATCAACTCATTCTACACATCAAGCAATTGTAAGAGCATGAACTTGCACAATGCACCTTTAACACTGTACATTCTTAGTTCTTTTAACATTTAGTTTCACTCCAACACAAGCAAAGCCTTGTGTATTTTGAAATTTCCTTGTTAATAAGGTCGGTGAGATTTTTGACAAACACCCAATGTCACATCTTCTTTATGCACTTTTTATTGTTAATTTCAGTTTTCAAATTCAAACTGGAACTATTAAGTTGTTTCCCCACCTTTAAAAAAAAGAAAAAAAAATGATGAGACATCATGAAGTAATTTTCAAGGGTTGGGTTATGATCTTCATTAAGTATAAAATGAGTTGAGTTGTTGCGATACATTCTTAGTCAGTTGTTGCAAGTTCATTATGCTCAAGTGGAATTAAATGTCACAGCTTCGACTGTATGTTCAGAAATAATTAAACTCAACCCACTTTCTTACTTATATCCAGCCTCAGAAGAGGATAAAGGTCATGTGTGTTTGCCCTGTGACAGCCTGGAGTCCTCCTCTAGAGGAGTCCAGGTATGTAAGGAATTTGCATATAAGACTTGCCTGTTGCTGCCATATTTCCTGAAATATGAACTCTCAATAAACTATTGATTTTTGCATTTTCTTGCTGTCACTGTACCGTCTGGGGACAATGATTTGATCAGCGTGTAGTTTCACTGGAAGGCTAATCTTGTAGACCAGATGAATGGTAAGTGGTCTCTAAAAGGCTGTCAGTGTAGATTAAATGACTGCTCTCTGAAAAGGTCACCAACCTTGTGTCTTCCACACACACACACACAAACATAACTACTATTCCTTTCGACAGACTGAAGGATAAACATGGAGGTCATTGCAACCTGATCATGTCGCCAAGCTTCGATGTTAGATAGGCAGCGACCATTTGTCTGGGCTGTTTGCTATCAGATAAATGGAATAAAGCAGGTGATAACAAATGAAAGAGATTACAGTCTGAGATATAAAGTTGGAGTCATGATACAAACTTCTGAAAAAGATCACAAGGTAGATCAGAGTCACAGGAATGTAGGGCAGAGAATAACCTTTATTTGATATGATAATTTTGTATGAAAATCTTGGAAACTCCCTTTAGTGCATGTGGTTGGTTATAATGACAGAAATCAAATCAGAAATTTGACATATCATGTTTTTTTTTAAGTTTATGCTTCGCATTTTCTTTTCTTTTCTTTTTCTTTTCTTTTCTTTTCTTTTCTTTTCTTTTCTTTTTTTTTTTTTTGTTTGTTTGTTTTAAAAATAATAATGAAAAATCAGCTTAACCCCTCAAGTCCTGTGCCTAATTGGGCTAAATATGTGCAAAAATAAAATGAGCATATATCTGTAACCATAAGGTTTATATAACTTGGAGTCATAATAAAGGCGACACTTGAGAGATTCATCAAGACATGTGAATATCAGTTTATATGTTACTGCTAAGAATAAAGCATAAAGAAACCAAAGAAGCAAAATCAAAGATTGTATTTAAACAAAAATTAAAATCATGTCACTTTAATGAGAAAATATAATGAAAGAGGTTCATTTGTTTTGCTCTGTGGTGATTAAATGATGGTAAACAAAGTGCAAAATATTCCCACCTGGGGATCGAATCCCACTCGGGCCCTTTGCTGTGTACCTTGCCACATTCTGGCGTTGTCGGCAGGATGTGACGCTGGTACGCACGGCCTGCGTGAAGCACGAGGACGTGCCTTTGGAAAGAGGGGGAGAGATGTGATAGTGTGGGGTCCTGTCGCTATGCCTTCGATAGATCATGCACGCCTGGCTGACTGGCCATGGGGATATTTTGGCTGACTGGTTAGTGCGCATGACTCTCACCCGGGAGGCTGGGGATCGGATCTCGCTCAGGCCTTCCGTTGCACACCTTGCCACACTTGATATTGTTAAGATTAGGAACTTTGACCGAACAATATTGGTTCTGGGTATACGTCAGGTTGCACTTAAACTGTTTTTAGGTCAATTTCATTAAATGTTTGGTTCACTAATAATTTGCTTGATTTTTCTTCTGTCTATCCCTTTCTCTCAATTTCCTGAGATTTGTGCTTGTTTTGATTAATTTGTTTGGTTGAAGAATAGAATAAATGAATAATTGAATGAATGAATGAATGAATGAATGAATGAATGAAAAAGTTTCAGGCCTGCAAAGAAAAACAAATACTTTTAGGCTGAATGTGAATATCGCTTTGGAATAATGCCACCATAGCTAACTTCTCTTAAATTATATAGTTTGCTAATATTATACATGTATTTGCAAAAACTAATTCTGATAAAGTAAAGCAGAAAATGTTACAAAAGTTTGAAAAATGACAATTTAGATCTATTCGAGGTCTCCATATTGGCTATTTAGTGAATGGCGACATTTTTGCATCAAGAAATAGGATGGATTGATTTATTGATTGATTGATTGATTTGTTTTTTTATCTGTCTATTTGATGAGAGAAATGCCAAATGTAACATTATTTTCCTTATTGAATAGAAAATGAGTGTCTCTGATTTAGCCCCAAAAAGCATCAATCAATTAAAGAAAACAGTGGAAAAAAATTTAAAAAGAGAGAAAAACAGAGAAAAGAAAAATTATCATGACAAAACAACAAGAAGAATTTTTATCGTCCTCTGAGAACATCTTCTTCATGTTCTTATCCCAAATCCAATGTCTGCGACCTAAATGAGCAACTTTTTTTTTCTTTTTCTGGCAAAATAAAGTCATGCAATTAATGATTATGAATTATTCATCTAAACACGAAGATGCACTACATTAGCAGCTCATCCCCACAGTGATACATTCTTGGCCTGACTTAATGGAATAATTGGCCCTTGTAATTCACATGAACAGACACTTTAAAATTACAACTCTAAAGGTTGTATCCATGTAAGACACTATCAACTAGACACTGAAAGAGAAAACAGGACAATTGCAAGGTCATGTACATTTAAGACGATCTACTAAATTGTTCAGCTGGTATTGATGACATATTTATTGTCAGCATTAATCTCTATCTCTTTGTGCTGCCGCTTCTCAGTGTTTGATGTCTTCATTTTCATTTGCATGCTGAGAGGTATTAAGTGGTATTAACTTGGGAATAGCCTCATTAAATGGTGTTTTGACATGTGTGAGTTATTCTGCTATCTCTGTCAGCTTAAATTAGCTTTTCATTACTTAGCTTTGCATGGCTTACATATGTGTCAACAAACCTGATATCCCACCAGTGTTAATCTGCAGCTGGCGGATGAAGGATGCAGTTGCTGGGATTCCTCTGTGAACTGTGTTTATGTTGGATTGAAACTATGAAGACCTTATTACTCAAACAAATGTAGAACTTATAAAAGTTAATCTCAGAAACAGATTATCTCTTAATATTAATGAAACTTTATCTGTTAATCATACTGAAGAATAAGAAAAAAATACTTTTTGGTAAGGATGTTGATGTTTCCAATACATGAGAATGCATGTATCCATGTGTTCTCTTTTGGGGTTTTTGGCTCTTTACATCGATGAAAAATTAAAATGGAAAAAACATATATAATTTATTTGTTACGAAATTGCCGAGAATATTGGTGTCAAGAGGCTAAGGCATGTTTAACCTTGAAAAATTCTTATATCACTTTATTATACTTTGACACAGTATATCTATTTATTTCTCAATATAATCTTGTATAGACAACAACTTTACAGAACAAACCTCAAGCACCTTATTTTACGGAAAAGAGATGTTAGAGTTATTATATCTAAAACCCTTCCGAGCTCAGACCCTCTGCTTCACAACATTGCTGCTTTGACTGTTAATGACATAAATATGTATCATTTGTGTTCAAGTATAAAATTAACCTTTAATCTCACAATTTTTGCTGTATATTCGTGTCCAACAACCAAGTCCATATTTATAGGAGAAGAAATTCTTCTCATCTCCACACTGCCTTCTTTAATCAATCATCAGATTTTATTTATTTTTCACCTCATTTTGGGGACTTGCAAGCGCGGCGCCATTTGACTTCCGGTTTTGTCTAAATTTCCGGTTGCTATATCACATCCATAGCTATTCATGACGATTTCCACCAGTGTTTCACTGACATAAAACAGTTCTTTAACCATGACTACGATTATTTCTGCCATTTGAAAGGTGTCACAACACATCCTACTGTACAACACATTTGAATCGATCACGGCAAGAAACGGACCGAATATTGCGGGCAGCTGTTAGGGTTTCTGACTCCCTATAAATACAATAAGGAGCCCCCTCCCCCCACCATTCTCTCTCTTCCTCCTGCTTGAATCCTTTATCTTATAAAACAACTCTCCTTTTTTTTCCCCTTTTAAATCTCACACTGTCTATTTTATAGTACTGAATATTTTAATATCAGCTGGTCTGTGTAACATCTCCTCTGCAGCAAACTGATCTCTGCCTGTTGAAATGATGTCAGCTGATCTCAGCGACTTATTATAATGTTCATACTAGCTCATATTTTCAAACTGAACTCATGCAGATTTATTTATTTATTTTATTACTTATATTAGGGAAGTCCCGACTTTTTTGCCGACCAAGTACAAGTACGAGTGCTTGCAATTGAGTACTTGCCGATACCGAGTACCAATCCAGTACCTAATTAATGGGGACAAGTGAAATAAGTGAAAGGCGTTTCTTTTCTTGTTTTCCTTTCTTTTCTGTGGGTTTGGTTATTTGTTTTAAACAAAGAGAAGCATCTCTACATGCTCAGGTGTGATGCAGGCATGTTGCTGCCAGCTTACTTGCTTACTTGCTGACATTTATCCAGTGTGCGAACCATAATAACTAACAACTCAACCCATACACAATATAAGCAATGATCGTTCGACCCACAGCCACTGGAACTTGTGTGTTGGTCGAGACACGCCAGCTTATGTCTGAGCGCATCGCTGTGAAAGGGTTATTGAGCTCTGTCAGTGCCCTCCAAAATAAAACTGTATTACGTAATGTAACGTTAAACAATCATCTGACTTCTCTCCTCTGAGCAGGCCGACAGTTGCAGCCGAGCTGCAGGTTCTGTGTCCACAGCTGGCAGCATCACAATGAGAGACTGTAAATAGTCCGCTCCATCTCTTCTTGTGAAACACCAGTTAAGCTAATGTTCAGTACATATTAGCATCAGGGAATTATTTATTATGACTTTATTACTAAGCTACGATATGAAGCATGAACTACAGGGCGTGACGTCTTTAATACTGGCACGTTACTGGACTCTTCTAATCTGCAAGGATTTAACACCACACACTTGACAGTAATAAAAGACAGATCGCACATCTCATCTCTCTTCTGATCAGTGTGTGATGTTCACTACAGAGCGCACCACATGCTAATCAAGTTCACTGCAGAAAATCACGTTTTTTCAGTCTTAATATAATAAATATAATAATATAATAAATCTGCATCCATCCACCCACTCTGTGGACTTTATTAACCTCCATAAGAATTTTAAAAATAATTTGTTTACTTTCTTCCCAACTAAGTCGCTGCATCTTGCTACCCGGGCAACCCTATTTTTCAATGTAACAGACGAGCCGCAGCTAGCAACCGGTAATGTCAACACATTCCGGAAGACGAGGACGTTTAGAAGTGGGCGGGGCTAAATAAGGTGAATACAGGAGCACCTTTCATACAAAGATGCAGCACAAAGTGCTAAACAAGAATGATAAAAACATGAAACCCTGTCCCTCCCACCTCAACATATAGAACCTCAAACGTGCATGTGCACACCTGCAGTATGACTATCTGAAAAAAATAAAAAGATAAATATCATTTTAAAAAGTTCTCAATAGGTACAGTACCTCATCAGTCAAATCAAGTACAGTAGTACTATAACAATACTATTTCTAATAATTGCCTTGTACTTTTATTGTTTTATCTGACACACGCATGTATGTATTTTATATTTTGTTTCTTATACTGTATTTTATTGTATGCTTACTTGCCTGTTATTTTCTTCCTCTTATTTTTCTTTTTTTGTTTTTAATCTTACCTCTCCACACATTTTAACCACAATTGTTCACACTATTTTAAATTATATCTTTCAGTACAATATTTAAACTAATTTCTTCTTTTTTTTAAGTATTTAATTTCTAGCTCATGCACTGTGTGCAGTCCTCAGACTCATTGCATTTGCTGTTTTCTAATTATTTGGTTTAACATGGTGATTTGAAGAAGACTTTGTCTGATTTACTGATTCACTTGCAGGATGAGCTCAGCTGTGCAAGCAGGTCTCTTGTCATGACTCCCTGGAAAGATGATTAACTTCAGCCCACTCAATATCTTTATTTTGTGACCATTCCAAGACCCGACCTCAACTTAATCAGTTTCATGTTGCTGTCCTCTGCCATTTTCCCACAGTTGACAGAAACTATCCTGGTAGATTTTTATGTGTCTGTTCCAAATTGCCTGCCTTCACTTTGATGTAACAGACAACGTTTAATCATAAATGGGATTTTGTTCTGAGCAGAACACTACCTGTTTAAGTCTCACTCGCCCTGTTGAATATCAATGGACTCTGTCAATGTGCTGCCAAGTGGGGTAGACACCATTGCAAAGGACTGAATACAGATCAGACTCTTAAGTCACACTTTTTTCTTGTTCCTCTGCTTGTTCACATCTGTCCTCCAATTAAAGGGCTTTAACAAATGCAGAAGGGTAGAAAATACTTGCTCCATTTTCAGATTTCCCATCCATTTTGAGAGAAACCTGTGTTTATTTCATGTTCCTCTATTTTATACTTCATATAATTAACTTAATTTAGAAGATCTGGGAAAATCTCACCGCAAAGATTTCTCTTTTCACATATCAACTGTTGGAAAAAATAAACGTGTCTGGATACTCTGTCGTTACCTTCTGTGTCAGCTAGAGGTCAGTAGCTAATAAATTTAGTTTGTGCTGCACATTTGAGCTGATTACGGTGAAATGTTGGGACAGCCTCATATTTCATGCAGCATATAATATGTCAAGAGAGGACAAAACTTCCCTTCTTTACAGTGTGGCGCAACACAGTTGGACAGTAGCCTCACATGGCTGAATTTTCTAATACTTATTTTAAAATGCACTAAAGTCCAGAGAGATGCTGTATTACATATAACTACTGTAAATAAGGGCTATCTAATTGCAACATACAGTTTAGAGTAAACATATTCATTCAAAGTGCATGAAAACACAAAACATCTTTTAATGCTTCTGCACTGATCCACTCTGTCAGGAGAGGGCAGCATGTATCTGCACAACATTTCTCCTGTCTTATCTGAGGCAAACTTCTGTTTTGGCCTGTAAAATCACTCTGGCAACTTAAATGAAGACATCCCTTCTTTTCTTTGGCAATCATCTGCATACTTGTTTTGCCTGCCTCTGTATGCCTCTGCGCCTGTGCTTAATGTTGAACAAATCAAGGAGGTTTCTGTGTTTTTCAGCCTGACAGCTGAAGGTGCTTGAGTCCAGCAAGCAGACGGCATGATTGTGACCCCATTAAAATGTGTCTGTCTGCCAAAATTTTGTAGCCTGCTGCTGCAAACACAGACTGTGGTTTGCACTTTTAGCAAACATTATTCATGCAAATGAAGCTGCGTTATCACTTACTTCTTTTACACTCATTTTTACACTTATTCTTTTGAACTTATTTCTATTTTAACAGGGATTGGAAAATCATAAGCTCATAATGCTTTTAATTCTGCATACAGTATGAGAGATTTAACTCTTTAAAGTTACTTTATTGTGTCATCTAGAATAGATTAATCTGGGCAGTTTTAAACGTCTTGTGCAAAGTAAGTCAGGTAAAAAAGATATTATTGTAATCTCAAGAGATTTTATGGTTTAAATGTAATATTGGTGCTCACATAAGTTTTAGCTCACAGTGAAGCATGGATTGCTTCCTTACGTAACGCTGTGGGCTGAGTTTTTAAATATAGTCATGCAGTTTTTAGCTGGATTATCCGGGGATTTTCATAAAAATGTATCGCTGTTTTGTGCATACTCAAATCTATCTGAATTTTGTGTTTTCACTTTTATTAAATCTTTCACTGCACGACATATTGAGTGCTGAAAAATTTACCTCTTTCAAAGAAGAAGTCTCCTTCATAATAAGTGTGATGTTCTGAATGAAAAAATGCATTCTCTAAAGTTAAAAGAAGAAATGTTTTCCTCCATTTCATGTATATTTTTAACACCGGAGACATAAATATCAAGTGCTTCCTTGTTGGATGTACAAGAGATGCTCTATAAACAGCAGAAGTGAGTGAATGAACATTCAGCAAGTGCACAGCGTGTGTGTGAGCTACCTCAACGACTGGACTGATTGAAGTGCACTGGGGTGTTTCAGCCCTTGAATACAACTGTGTCTGGTTGGTAGGGCTTTTTTCTGCTTAAACCTCGCCTCTACCCGGCCTTAATCATTTGGCCAGGGAGTCATCCATTCCCCTCCTCTGGGTACAAATCAGACTCAAAGTGAGAAGTACAGTAAGAGCAAAAGTCATTCTGCTGAGCTTATCCACTGCAGTGTAAGTAGTTAGTGAGCATCGATTTCAGACCAGATCAGATCTGCCTTGTCCTTTCTGACCAACTGTCTTTGCAACTCATCCCTGAAGATTCAACGCAAAGAAAATAGAATAAATAAAATAATAAGCAGAAAAGAAAAAGCACCTGAGGTTTACAGTAGAAAATGTTTCCATACATGCTCTGTGTTCATAAACAGGTATTTCAGAGGGAAAGTAATCTATCTTGAAGCCCCGCGGTCTGCACTCTATCGATCAGCTCAGCAGTCTTTGTTTGGACAACAGTGACAGATAACTGGGAGCTGCGATGTCTAGCCTCAGCTTGAGACAACACAGCTGCCCCCCCTCGTCTGCTGCATCTTCAACTTCTCTGCCCATTAAAGATCAGCTTGCTGTGATCTGTCCCTCTCAATGTGGCCGTTTAGTTCTTTTCATTTCAAACACGTTCTTTTACAGTTAAAACAGGAAAAAAAATGTCTCCATACGGTCTCTTATAATCATGATTAAGCTTATAAACAATGGAGAAGGTTGCATATTCTGTATGTTTAAACCCTAAAATGTGCAGCACAGTAAGCTGATCTCTGAACCACACATGAAAATCTCCCAACTTACTTTAAGACTTTCCAGCCGGCTAACAACACTGTACTTAGGCAGATCAGCCTGGATTAGAAAAGCAAAGGTTGGCTGACACTTGACAAGAGAGCCACTTAATCACTTCAGGAACACCAGACTCAAAATAAATATTAACATAATTAATCATAGTCAGCACATCACATGGGGTCGGAGAGCTGTTACACTGAAATTAATGCATACTGGGCTTTTTTTTTAAATGTTATTAATACCTCATACGCTGTCACTTTAATGGAGCAGTTTGTAATGAAGCTAAGATTATACTGAACAAAGATTTTAACCTTCGTATTAACAGAAATGATTTCTTCACTGGTGATTGGTGGGAATAAGCGCATCATTCTCTGTGCAATCATCAAATAGAAGTTTTATAAATCCTTTTATGATACAAAAAAATATTTTACGTACTGCATTGACTGTGTTGCTCTTAATGAACAGTTATTAAAGCAAAGATGACTACAAATCCTTGGCTTATGTCCTAAATCCAAGACAAATTTCTTTGCCGCTTTTCTTTTTCTAATGACTTTCTCTTCCTAATAAAGCTGTGTGTGTGTGTGTGTGTGTGTGCGTGCGTGTGTGAACTGGGCATAGACGTGTGGATTTGTTGTTTGACAGTATTTAAGCATAAGGATGAAGTATCTTGTTCTAACACAATGAAGGGAAAACATTTTTTTTATTATTCTGATTACTCTTAATGGGTCCAAAATGTCATTGACATTCACTTAAACTCATGCTTGATTTCCAACTTTGCCAGAAAATTGATTGATTAATTGATTGTCAGCTTTTCTGTGTGCACGGAAGTAAAACTGGTCTTCTTTTTATTTAATCAACTCATTGAAATAGTCAATAACGATGTAAAGTTTAGCTGATATGAATCTGGACCTGATTTTAAACAAAATTCTAAATGTTACGTGCAAGAAACTAATCAATGGCCAAATACAGGTGAAAGCTGGTTGAAAAAGGTTTCAGTGGATATGCAGAGACTCTCATTAACACAACGTTAACACAAGTTTTAACCAATACTGGGTCTGCACAATAACCAAGCACACAGTGTGCTGAGTGAGCAGAGTTTATACTTTTAAATGGTTTACCAGCTGACACGTCATTTCCCTGCTCAGAACAGCATATGTCCACTTCTGGTTTTTGTAACAGCATAAACTAATACAACATGTCAGATAACTGATGCTGACACTGTATACAATGCACTGTGAATCTAACGCCGGAAAATCATTTTTAATATCATAAGAAGGAAGACTTCAGCTGACCAGTTTATTACTGAAGATTTATGATCTTACATTAGAGTGACTGCTTTGGTGGTGCAGTACATACGTTACAGTCATGTTAGGAAGCTTTTATCTACAGTACACCGTATGTCACAAGTGTGTGTCACACTTGCAAATTGAATAAAAGAACAAAGTATAATAAATGAATAGTTAAATAGAAATAACTAATAAAAAGTAAATAAATGATTCACTTCACTATGAAGTACTACAATAGCTAAAATATCTAGTTGAATGAAAAAGACGATCAATTCCACGTTTATAGAAATGAATTGTTTTAATTTACAAATGGGATAGTAAATGATTAAACCAAATAAATATGAATCGCATGAAATCTGAGGTATTTTCTATAAAAAACGTATTCTTGAATCTTACCATTCTCCAATGTATCCACATAGATATATTGTAAATTGGATATGGGAGAGAGAAACACATGCTTAGTAGCTAAATGATAAACTTCTCAGCGCTTCCTGGAGAAACTGAGGTGGAATTGCTGAAGCTGTTTTTATCTCTTGCTTGCTGCTTTATAACCATGAATTTGTCTTTGTGCATGTACAGTATGTGTTGCACAAATGATGGAAAGTCAGTGTACTCCTGTGGAGAAAAATGATGTCTGTTGTGTAAAAATTGAGAGAAAAGTGGTAAATAAAGAATATGTTGTTTTAAGTTTTTTCTCTCTTATTCTATTGGATGTTAAACCTTTAGAACAGTGAAGTAAGACAAAAAAACTTTTTCCCCAGAAGTTCTAAAATATGTTTGAACCTTTAAAAAAATGTTTTGTTTTGTTTTTCCTTTTAAGAGACACCATTGTTGCAATGAACTGGCAGAGGTTTTAAAATTACAATTAATTCAGCAATATTCAGCTGGATTTGATAACTAGAAATTACACCAATGAAACATTCATTCGTATGTTTTTTAAACTGAGTTTCATAAGGTTTGCTGTAATATTTCTTTAAAAGGACCTGTCATCTCTTGCCATCTCTTTTGTCTCTAACTTTTTGTTCTGCTTGTCAAAGTTCCCACAGATGTACATCCTGAACTGTGGGCTGTTCCTGGTGCTGTTGATGCTTGAGCTTTGCTCCTCTGTAAACACAGAGTGTAAAAATCTTTTTTGTCCTGGACCGAAAATTAGATTGTGTCACATAATGAGGATTCCATCCGAGAAACTGCTGTCCTTGATTTTCATTTGTTTTTCTTATAAATTTATCATCTCTGGTACACTGTTTGTCATGAAATCGGTTGTTGTCAGCTTGTCAGACTCTCCTGGCTCGAGCTAACCTTCAAATCAGCTCAACTTTATTTGTAAAACACCTTAATGCAATAGCTGAAGCAAAGTGCTGAACAGAAACGCATCACAACACTTGTTTTTAAACATTTAAAACTACAGAATAAAAAGACGCTTAAACATAAAATCAAA
Source organism: Atherinomorus stipes (assembly GCA_023101725.1). Taxonomy (NCBI): domain Eukaryota; kingdom Metazoa; phylum Chordata; class Actinopteri; order Atheriniformes; family Atherinidae; genus Atherinomorus; species Atherinomorus stipes. The sequence goes on from JALJCO010002464.1 coordinate 205,608, forward strand.
TAAAAGCTGATTAAAATTTAACCAGCGGTATCTGTTCTGAGCACTCAGCATTTTTACCTTTCTGGAGGATTCACATCTGTCCATCAGCACTGTGAGGAAAAAATGTCAGTGGAAAACAGGAAACTCCAAAGAGGTATAAAAAGGATCTTAGTTAGCATATTTTTCATGGCAGAGACATCCCCTTGCGGTTGGCCCACAAAGACCTGATTCCAATCATCTCCTTGACCCTACCCCTCTGTTATTCAGAGGTAGAATTGCCTTTTTTCATGTGGAGAGGAAGAAGTGATTATCTAAAATGCTCCAGTTAAAGGATTAGATGACCACTACTTCTTGATCTAAAAAAAAAAAAAAAAGAATTGCATAAACGGAAAGGTTTTGGAGGAACTGGCAGTGGGCAGACCTCCACATTCAGTTAAGGCTGTACAGTCCACATTTGGGTGTAAGAGTGAGTGATGGAAATGAACCACATACCAGCAAAAGGACTGCTCTGATTTTCATGAATGACGGTTGGTCCATATTGCTCACTGTTTATGGGGCTATTTTCCTTTGGTTTTAGCTGCTGTTAGATTCGGGGGGGGGGGAAATTAAAGCAATATCTAAAGCTAAAATACAGGTGAGACTATTGGGAAAGGTTGTGAAGTAAAAAATTCAACCACAAAAATTACAATAGCAAATGATTGCATAAGAGAGCTTCCTTGATTTACCAATACTTGTCTAAGGTCCTCTTTGGAGAGGGATACTTTTTTGTTTTTGTTTTGTTTGTTTGTTTGTTTTTTCAAGCTGACTGCCTTGGATTTAGTTTTTGATAACATTACAATAGCATTTGATCTTTATGGACATTTCAATGTTTATGTAATTTCTGAACTTTTAAGAGGTGTGACGAAGTCAGTGGAGGAGGTATCTTCCTGTGACACTTGCACAAATATGACTTCATTCCATGCCTCCACCTCTTTGTGCAGTCACAGTGCATTTTCCTTTCAGGTTACCAAGGTCAGTAATACCAGGCTGTGCTTTCCAACCTAACCAAAGCTCCACCAACAAGTTACAGGCTTTAGGTTCGTGTTTTCCATGAAGATGTAAAAGTGGCACAAACACCTCCGATCTACCTGACACTTGACAAAACAGCAATTATTTCAGGCCTAAATATAATTACAAGTTAGGTTAGCTTTTTGTTATTATGTGTTTAGCCTTTTTTGTCCCATAACACCACAATTTTATTCAGCTTCAGTTTGATTGCAGGAAGCACTGCTAACATCCTGCTGGAAAGTCTTCCTTGGCTCCTCCTTTACCTCACAAATCCTCCTCACCTTGGTGCTATAAGACCTGCACAGAAGGTCCCAGACGTTTGTGATCTTAAGCAGTCCTCTTGGCAGACGGGTTGATCTCCAGAATAACATGAATGAAAACATTTCCCATGCATAAAAAGATTTGCAATCTCTCACAGTCAAGCTGAACCTAACACTTTGACACTTTCTTCTTTCAAGTTTTACATTTATATCAGGATTTGTCACGGCTTTCAAGCCCGTTCCCTGATTTTGATCATAGGATTTATTCCTCTGCATGAATAAATGTGAAGAAAAGCAGCTGGATATGTGCACCCTTTGTGACAAGAAATCTATACAGGACACATCTGTTGGGGAAATCCTCTCAGATCTCTAATTGAGGGAGAAGTGAGGTGACGGCCGGATTCAAGGAAGTCACGACACCAATTCTGCAGAGTTAAGTTCAACCCGCTTTAGTAGAAACAGTGATACTTTGTTTTCAGATTTTTGCGGAGCTGAGGTTTTGATCTTTACATCGGTACTTGCATGACCCAGGTCCTGTCTTTTTGTATAGAGATTTTAGTATGAGCAAGTGTCACTTGTATAAATTTTTATCTGAAGTGTAAAGAATATTTCAGGGATATTTGCGAATTTAATAACACTTTCACATAACACAAGTTCCCACACTTCCCAGAATCCATTTTGACAACCTCAGAGAGTTTCTTCAGTGGTATGTTTCCAGCTTTTTGGCCTTACACGTGCGACTGGGATGACAAGCAAGAAAAGAAACGCCATCCTTAAGCATTGGAGTAAAATCTTATGTTTTTAAATGTCTGATTAAAATCTTAAGCACTATTCTTTATTAATCTTTTTTATTAGTGTGGCATAAAACATGGCTTGGAACATGTAATCCAAGTTTGTTTGTTTTTTATCTTAAATCTTTATTGCCAAAAATTTTCCCCGTTGAGTAGATTTATTATCATGCAGGGTGCGATCCAGCTTGGAAGATACTCTCAGTGAAAAGAAATCTGTATTCTGTTGACTTGATGAGGAAAACGCCAGTGAGTTTCTGGAAACCATGCTTTGTAATTCTGCATTAAATTTTAATGTGTTCTGTTGCCACAGGTTGATTTTTTTTTCTTTCTTTCTTTTTTTTTTCTCTCTCTTTTTTTTTTTGCATGAGAACTGATGCAGCCTGCTGTTGCCAAGCATGAGTATGGTCTTGTTGATCTGGAGTGGCTTTCGTGGTGTATAGATTAATTGCTAACAAAGCTTTTCAGTGAAACCATCAAATTCATGTCAGCTCAGCTGGATAAGATGGAACGTTTGCACAGACAATCTGCTGGGTTGAATCATCCATCTGGGATGCACCACAATCTCCAGCACATTGTTCGAGAATCATCTCTCAGCTTCAAAAGGAGGAGTGATTTCTAAAGCCGTGCTTGCTGGATGCAGGTGAAACAATAGCTTAAAGGAGGCTTCTGGGTAGTGTGAATTTAAGCAGCTGTGGCTGCTCAAATAACTGTTTTGGTTCATTGCCTAAGCCTTTATATTCAATGAAAAAAAGCAAAGTCAAGCTGTTTTTAGTCTCATTTTCTCCCTCCAACAGGATTATTCCAGTATGTTACTTGTCATAGAAGACTCTAAGTGGAGTGGGAAATTGTTCCGACATCACTCTGTACATTTGAGCTAAAAGATACAAACCAGGAGATGGAATAGAAATGAATTTGTTAAGGGTTGTGTCATTTTTGCATCTTTGTCCTGCTGGCTTAAAACTCTCCCAGTTTTCTTCATTTTGCAGATTGACTTGCAGCAAGACACAGAAACATGTCCCACTGCATGGAAAGATATAATTCTGTAGATTTAGTTTCTGCATCTATCTTCTTCAATGTTCACTTGTAATCTCACATAGCTGTCAGATGCAAACGCATGGACATATACAAAGACATTTACTTAGGTGCCATGGACCAGTCCTCCTTCAGCTAAACACTTTGTGTATGTAATGTATATATTGTATCTAAGGATGTGACTGGTCTGCTGCATAAAAAAGGATGCATTTAGATTGATCCTGCTACTTACATGTCCTGATGTTATCAGTCTCAAAATATTTTTATTTGATATTTTTAACATAACTTCCAGCTGAAAAATTTTTAACCCTTTCATTTGCCATCCACAAGAGACTGTACAGTGCATTCAAACTGTGGATTTAAATAGATTTTGCATACACATAAAAAAAATTGTAATAGCGCAGGTTCCAGTGCATTAATGATAATCAACATTTACATTAAATATGAATACATTCATAAGGCTTGTCCATGTGCTTACTAAAGTATCAGTTCCTCTTTATTTTTAACAAGCACGAGCACCTCACCCAATTAAAAAAGAAGAAAAAATGATGATACTAGCCTTGATGTGAAAATCTGGATGAGCAGTGAATGCAGCACAATAGATCAGGATATGTTTGGGTTTTTCTTTTGGGGTGTTGTGGAAGTACCTTCCAGGTCATTACAGTAATATTTTTATTTTTTTTCCACCTCTACATGAGCTATTAGGATCTCAAGCACTTTCTGAAATAACAAAATTATTGACTGAAGCAAAGTATTTGACATAGAGTGAAGCCTGCTGTGAGTAAATTTACATTTTCTGCACACAACACATCAGGTCTGTTATGGGGGGGGGTCCATGTCATGTTACTGCCTGCCATGTCCGTGTTCTGATGTCAGCATATGTGCCAATCTTTCTTTTGTTGTCGTGGCAACAGGAGATGTCAACAAGATGATATTGGTGCTAACCATGCAAACAGCTCCTTTCACATGTTTGCAGATAGAAAGTGGTATATATTTCAATTTTACATAATCTAGCACAGAACCAGTCACTAACACCTTTTTTGACAAGACTAAACCAGGCTTGAAGTTGGGAGGGAAGAAAAAGCCTTTGGAGTATTAATTTGTTGCAGCACTTAAATGGATTCATTTTCTCTGATTTCTCTTAGGCCGATTCTCCAACACACTCAAAGGACGTCTGTAATCTGATCACCCGTCATTGTTTCAGGAGAGTTTAACATTGAACTGTGTATCAGGTGAGAAGAGGTCTAGTATGACCGTGAATGCCTTTGGACTGAAGTACCGGTGCTGCGAACAGTAGCGAGGAAACATGTACATCTTCTCTTATGTGTAAGCAGTTTGTTGTCATTGTTAAAACAAGCTGCACCAGTTGTGTTTTACTTTTCTCTGTAAATGCTTTTTTTTTCTTTTGTAAAATAAAACAAAACAAAAAACTCTTGTCCTTGTAAAACCTTTAACAACCACTAAATGTTGTTAAACTGGGACTGGAGAATTTCAGCCCAACAAGCTGAAAGCAAAAAAATAACAGCAAAAAAACAAACTTGTACCTCTTAAAGAGAGCTTTTCTGTCTGTTTTGGTAGGACCAGAGCAATGTGGTCACTGCTCTTGTTCCTTTTTTATGGTGCATCTTTAAGCTGAAGAACATGATATTTTCAGGGAAGAAGACCTGGAGGAACTCTTTCATTTCAACACACACTCATGGGTAGATTTGCTGTCACAAAACAAAACACAACAGCTCAGTTTACACAGAAGAAAAGGGACTTTCTCTGAACAGAGTATTAAAGTTCAAACATTTCAAATGAAAGATGAAACAGAGGAAAAATTTGAATTTCGAAAATAGTAATAAACATATTCTCATGTGACTATGGAGTTTTGCTTTAACCTTTATCGGTTTTTTTACAAGTGCTGGGAAGCAAGCTCTAAACAAGACCAGTTTGATAAAGCTGGATGTGATTAAAGTATTTCATAAATAATGTTGTCAGTGAACACATATCAGACATTAAGTGCTTCTTTAGGATGTAAAGGTAACTTTTCGACCACAAGTTTGCCAGCAGATGGGTAAACCATGAGAACAAAATGAGTGTGACATGTAGGGGAATGTAGAGCCAGAGCTGCATCATCATGTTCATTACTGTTTTTTTAATCACATGAAAATACACAAGTGTGTGTAAGCCAGGTCTAGCTTCAGACAGCTAAAATAGAAATAGTTAGGATGGAATAAAAAGCATCTACCTGTAATTTGATGCAATATGGAACTTTGCCACTAGATGTCAGTAAGGTGTAGAAAATGCTTTTAAATGTATTCTTGTTGATGTGTAATTGTCTTAGGATTTATTGTTTTGTCCAGCATTTTAATTTCTCTGTTACAATGCTTTAAAAAAAAAAGTTGGGTTTTAGTGTGTGTGGTTTTTTTTTGTTTTGTTTTGTTTTTTTTGTTTTTTAACCCAAATATCCAAACATGGAAATAGCTGTATGTTAAAACAACAAAATAAGAGCAAAACATTTTCATAGACTTCCCCATCTTCCACTTAATATAATTACCAGACAATGGAAATTGGTTAACTGTTGTACCCCAAATGAAACATTGCACAACCTACTGGTAAAACTTTATGTATTCCAGGAAAAGCCATTTTTCTCATGTCTCCAGGCAAACAGCTATTATGCAGAAACTGAGATAGATGGCTTAAAAAATGAATGTTGAATATTTCAAGCTTTAAAACTTATGAAAATCTTTGTACATTTATGACAAAGCGGTTTATAGTGCTATCAGGAACATGATGATCATGTAGCTCATATAGAGGTGACATACTCATGCAGCATGAAATTCATATCGCCCAGTATTAAAACTGCATTAAGTGAGTAAAACACCTTCATCTCACTTCTCCTGAGAAGTTTCTCCATGTAAATGACTTCTTTTTACTTCAGTACTGACTCATTTAAAAGCTCAACAGATGCATGAAATGTTGAATAATAAATAAGTTTGGTGTTTTCTGCTAATGCCTTTAAATCTCTTATTGTCCATCATTTTATGTCAAGCACAATGTCAAGTATACCCATTACAGATGCATTTAAGCTCTTTAATCTTGCAGCAGAAAACACCAGCTTTTTTCTGTAAATGTGCTTCATAAGCAATCTAAAGTTGTGTGAGTGTAACCCATTTTCAGGTTATGTACAGCTGTCTGGATGAAATAATGAACTTCTTAAGAAAAGAGATATTTCGGATAAAAGAAGCCACTAAACCAAGCAGAATAACATTTTTATTTTGTTTGTTTAAATATGATATAAATGTTTTATACTAGGCAAAAAACAAAACAAAAAAGCAGACACTTGTGTTGGCTTTTTTCTTTACATCCTTATGCTCAAGATCCCTTTAAAGCACATCAGACATCTTCCATATCTTTGTTGGTAATAATATCTGAAAAATATTTTCCAAAAATGTTCAAACTCTGTATGCAAGTCCGTGTGTTGCTAAAAGCTGTTCATTTTGAGCGCCTCTTTTTTGCTTCATGCATTTTTTTGCAAGTCAAAAATGACTCGATATCCTGGAAAACTGTACCTGTAAGAAGGGAAACAGGCCAGTTACCCATAGTTGAACATGTCTGTAGCGATGCATTATGGATGGCATATTGTCACACAGTCTTAGATCCAGCGCACCACTGGGGAAGTTCAGCCTTTTCCTCACTCCTCCCATCTTTAGCTCCATATCAGTCAACGCGCTGCAGCTGAAACAAGCTCGGATGTGCTCTGCTTTGTAAGCTGAGGAAGTTCAATGAGAGTACAAGGCCTACAAAGTGGTGTAGATGTAGACAAAGATGATGACTACCAAGTTGAGAATGGTCCCAATGATGCCCAACATGGCCAAGATGCTCTCCTCCTTACTTTCTTTGTCTTGGATTCCCTTTTTCCTCATCACTGTAGACAGTGTTTACCATTTTCCCTGGAAAAGTCTGCAGTGTTCGTCTCAGACCAATCTGAAACAGGCAGATAAGAAAAAAAAGTCAAACACAACCTTTTTTAAGTGGATGCAACTGTTTTTAGCTTTGTTCCTTGAAAATGGGCTTTGTGGTGGATGGCAGTAATATCAGTAAGCAGTTGTTTTTTTTAGGTTAAATGTTAAAATCATGTTAAATTGTCAAGCTTCACCAACATTTAGAGACAATAAATTATTACCATGTCTCCCTCAATTATATTGCAACTCAAGTGCGCATCCTCTTGGATCTGCTGTCTGACTGGAGGAGATGTGATGGGAGACTTGTGCCAAACACATCTTTTTAGAACAGATCAGGTGAAGTAAAGTAAAGAGCAGCAAAGTCCCTATAGGGGTGATGACATATTGGATGAATGGGTTAAACAGAGGACTCTCAGCCAGGAGAGTCCCATTGATGGTGCTCTAATTTTAGAGCATGAAGCGACTCCATATGCCTGTGCTGGCCTGGTGGGTGGGGGCTTATGATGATGAAGAAGAAGGGGTTTCTAAATGTTGGATATTTTCAGGAATATCTTGCTAAGACATCCTCATTCTGATGTGGCATAAGAATGAATTTTTACATAGTCTTATGTGTACCGAGGACTGAAACACCTCACCAGGCACTCCTTGTGTGCAAACAAAAAGGCTGATTTGCTCTTTTGTTTGTTTGTTTTTTAGTATTGCTGTTGCATCAAGATGTTTTTTTTTTTTTCTTGTTTTGTTTTTGTAAGAAAGATTTAAATAAAGAACTCTAAATCTTTCAAAAATGTTTATGTGACAAAAATAATTTGAATGCGTCTTTATACTATATTATTAAATAGATGCAACAATTTGTCCAATTCAGGACAAAATCATAGTCTATCAAATTATAAGCTAGCATTTGTACTATATATCCACATTAATCCAATGTGTCATGGATTATTAATCTATTCTATGTCTTGATGCTCCATGTCTGACTTCTAAAGGATTACAGAAGATTGTTAAAAATGTATTTTTGGATATTAATGGCTGTTCAACTTTGAGTGTTTGTGTTGTCTTAATCCTTGTATAAAAAAACCCCACATGTTCAGCACTGATGTGAATAACAGCACATGATGTTTATTTCTTGTTTGAGGCTTGTGTAACAAAACATGTCAGCAGGACTCACTGGATTTTTCCGTTAACTGAATTGCTGTCATTCATAAACAGTTTCAATCATTTCTGCTTTCTTGCAATTTAGCAGATGTTTTCAAACAGGCAGCGAATTTCTGCTTAGAGCTGAATGAACATTTACAGCCATGGTTGTGTTGCACAAACAGTTGCCAAGTCCTCTCTTGATTGACATGCTGGGCATCAGGTGAACAGCCTTGGCAGCTCACTGATGCCCAGTGAGGGAAAAAATAGATATATAAATAAAGAGAAGCACAGCAGACATTCCTACTATATGCTGCGTTCAGCTGTGGTTTTTCCTTCAACAGTTGGACTGCTCTGATACAGGTTTTGAGGATGCTAGTGCTCATCTGTGAGTTTTCACAGCTTGTGTGTGTGTATGTTGTGTGTGTGTGTGAGAGAGAAAGAGTGTTTATTGATATGCGCTGCCTGTGGTGCAGTATTAGAAACTAGCTGTGTGTTTTTAACCCGTAGGCACAGCAGCTTGTGCAAGTTGGCATCCAAACACCTCTCAGGAGAAAAGTGCTCCTTTTGCGGGTCAATGGGCTTTACTAGCAACAGAAAAGCATGTAAGCTAATGCTGACTAAAAATAAACCCTCTAACAGGAAGCTGCACCTCTCAGTAAAAAGCTTTGATGCAAGAAAGACTACATATTTTTCACTTATGGCAAGAGTTTGAAAAGGCAGTTACCTACAGCACAAACAGGTACACTGTGCACATCTCTTCTTGGTTGATGGAGTTTGTCAGGGGAACTGACTTTTATAAGAAAAAAATAAAAAAACAAACAAAAAACCCCAACAACAACAACAACAAAAAAAAAACATCCCAAGCAACTGGCTCCGTATTTTTCTCTAATAGCATCTCGTGTGGACCAATTACATCTTGCCAATGCAAGAAAGCACATCTTGTTCTGCTTTTGTTTGCAGTGATTTATACAAAGTGCTGTCTGTGATGAAGTTTCCAAGAGAAATGTAAAGTTGTGGGTGACATGACCACAAACTACAGAACAGACAAGTGTTTGCAACGTTTTTTCTGACCCATAATTAGAATCTATGTAGTCGTTTGAAAGGGGCTCAGACAAAATAGCTGCACTTCCCCCCGTTTCCTTTTCACTGATTGTGTTTTCTGACAAACTGGCAGAGAAAAAAAGGGTCCTGGCAGAAATCATCACCTGTCAGGAATCAGTGAGGTGTGTGTTATTTGAAAACATTTGTTGCAACAAGGTGAAATCTAATGGAGACACATTTGCCTGCACTGATCATATCAGATCATATACAGTTAGTATTTTAATAGGTTTAATAGGAATTGTGTGCTTCTTAACAAATGTATAGAAGGGAGTGTAAAAAGATAGAATCCATCATGGCACCTCTAAGCACTTTTTTTTTTTTTTTTTTTTTTGTCAGTCTACCTTTAGAAAACTGTATGTTAAGTCGTGTTTACAACAGTAAAAACCTCCAAATGGCTGTGGTTTCTAAATGCCTCATCCCACAACATCCAACATCTTTACTCTGATATGACAACAATATCAAGTCATCAAAATACACTATGCTCTCGACAGACATAAAAGGGCATGGAGCTCTGTGTTAAAGTGCATCTTCCTCCTCTGATCTGTAACAATGGGCTTTGATAGCCTCTCTTGGGGAGCACTATAAACAGGGCTTCCCCTCAACCTGAATGGAGATCTTTGTGTGGTGCGCTGGATGTGCCATCATGCATGAAGACGCCTGCTCGCTGCTGATATAAACAAGCACTCAGCAAAAAAACAGAAGGGAGGGAAATGTGCCCAAAGGTGATGAGGGAAAAGGTAGGAGAGGTGGTAGTGAGTGGGAGGGGGTCAAGTCTCTGCCAAAAACCTGTGTATTGAGGTAATAGCTTCTCCAATGAGAGCAGGTGTGCGTCACCGAGCAAAAGACAAAACTAAAAAAAGAGAAAAACAAAAATCTTCTGGATGTCTTCCAGCGACTCCTTCAACCACTCCAGCCTGTACAGTCATGAACAGAGAGCGTCAGTTTCAAGTGGCAGCCAAGGCAAGGTGCCATAGTCATTAACCGGCCATAATGACTTATCCTGTCTGTTGGACAGTGTGCATTAGGGATCGGAGCTGTCATGATCCAAGCAAGAAAAGAAAGCCGTGAGAAGTAGACTCACATACTGTACCTTAATATATCAAATTAGGGGATTATTACTCCAGCTAAATAATACTAAATATTTGGTAACTCAATAACAATTTCTGTTAACACTCATGAGCTAATTTCCTGCAACTTTCCCGTCTGTCAGGGCCACTCAGGATTCCAAGATGCAGCATTTCTGGATTAATGGATTCTCATTCAAAATGTTTTTTTTTCTCTTTCTCTCTCTCTTCTAAAGTGTTCACACACCTGGGCCTTCACTCACACAGATGCAGCCAGAATCTGATTCAGGATGTGAGATATAAAGATGTAGAGAAAAAACAGGTTGAAGTCATACCTGGGACAACAAATCCGGACACTATCGCTGCACCTAACAGAAGCTAACATCCTCAGATCGGATCAGTGGAGAGTAAAACCTTTTGCCACTTGAATAATCCTGAGCATGTCAAACAGCTCCAGATGCTAACTGAGTCTGACAAGCAGAGGTGCTTTTGGCATTGTTTTAAAATGGAATTAAAGCAAACCGCTCCCAACCCATGCCAAGTGTTTATGTTCACACACTCACATACACTCAGGTTAATGTCCACCGACATAAACTGCACAGGTTCATATACAGAACAATAATAAATATTCATCTAGCAACCTCCTTTTGACAGAAGAAGAAAATATTGCGATCTACAGTCGATAGTTTGACCTATTTTCCACAACCTGTACTTAACGTTCAGGGAGTTACAGGAAAATGGCAATTTTTTAAATGTAAAAAAACACTTTTTTTAAATTAGAAAAAAAAAAAAATTTGCTGAAGCACCTAAAAAAAGTTGAGACAAGCAAGAAAGTACTGTGTATTATTATTACTAGTGGATGATAATATGATCTATTATTAGTTCACCCAAAGCAAGCTTAGTGATGAAGAAATTCACACTTAAAAACAGATAGTTTCCGTACTGTAGAAATTATACACAAAAAGTAAAAGTACACTTTACTTTAAGCTTGTTCTGCTTATATACTTAGAAATATTTAAACAAAGCTATACATTTCTCCTGTGAGGTACCGCTGCAAGGACAGACAGAACATAGTTTGATTGAAAGGCAAAATTCAGGATGTCTCTGCTACCCTGATCAATGATTCATGCAAAGACAACAGAGCCTGGAAATATCCCACTTTTATAAAGAATATATCACAACATATAATAAATTTATAGATACACACAGGCTGGATATTTAAAAGCAATAAAAGATTTATGATGTAAATGTTCATCGTGCACAGATACTGTGTAAAAAATAGTGAGTGAAAAGCCCTGAATGTGGGATGATAAAGATCTTACCTTGCAAAGCATCAGGAGTAACATAGCATTGGACATGCTGGAGGGGGAAACCTTCCCGTAGTGCAGAGACATCCCTGGCAACTAAGGTGAAACTCTACCCCTCTCATCCTTGGGCTGTAGAGGGGCACCGGATCCAAAGAGGACTGGTTGGTTTTCCAGGCAGTCAAAATTTAGGGTTCTCGTCGGATGTCGTCCCCTGCAGCGCTCCAGCGTCCCCTCCACGAATTTCATCTCACTAGTAGCCAAGTTTTAGCTGCTGTCACTTTCTCCTCCTCAGCTTTGTGAGAGCTGAAACTGTGCTGCCCACCTCCTCTCTGCTCTTCCTCCCCTTCCTCGTGTGTTTGCTTCCCCACCTCTGCTTCCTCTCTCTTCTCCTCCTCTTCTTTCCCTCTTGTCTGTGTGGAAAGATGATGTCAAGTTGAAGAATGGAGTCAGTTGATGGGCAGATGGGGGTGGGAGGGTAACAAAGCTGTTCATGTGAATATTTCCATCCTCTATTGTTTTTATTCCGCAACGCTCAAAAAAAAGGCAGATTCTAAATGTTTTCTCCTCATACAAGACATCCTGTCAGCCTTTAAAGAATAATCTTACCTAAACTTTTATAATGCTCTGTAGGGCAAAATGTTAAGTTGATTTCCTGCCTTTTAAGTTTTTTATGCATAAATTTAAAAAATGATAAAGGAGACACCTTGCTGAAATGGTGTAAGCCCCTGCTCGCTCTACATGATGTGTAACCTAATATAGCTCCTTTGCACTTGTGTGGCTGACTGCGTTTCCCCAACTAACTGAGCAGAGCACGAACGCTGGATGGCTGTAAGTAAGAAACAGACGGGAGGGAGAGGGGATGCTGTGAGGGAACCAGTAGCTTCACACTGACGCTGTCGTGGTTTCTTTCGCTCCACAGGCAAGAGGTATCCCCTATTCCCTTTCTACCGTGCATATTAATGCAGCCACGGTTGCTTGGCAACCGGCTCAGGGGAGTCACACACAGCCTGACGACAAGAAGCATTTGTGACAGAGGCCGGGATGAGGGGCGAGGGTCTTCTCTGGTGTGATTTTTTGAATGTGTTCATGAGTTTGTGCATGTCTGTGAAATGTAGTGAAACAGTTTCTTTGAGTCTGTCAGTCATTTTCTGCACCGCTTATCCAGTTCAGGGTCGCGGGGGTTGCTGGAGCCCATCCCAGCTATTATCAGACGAGAGGCAGGGTACACCCTGGACAGGTCACCAATCCGTCACAGGACCAACACAGAGAGACAAACAACCATGCACACTCACTCACACTCACTCCTAGAGACAGTTTAGAGTGATCAGTTAACCTAACATGCATGTCTTTGGATGGTGGGAGGAAGCCGGAGTACCTGGAGAGAACCCACGCATCCACGGGGAGAACATGCAAATTCCACACAGTGAAGCCCACTCTTGGAATTGTTCAAACCCCTACCAAGCTGGGACTCGAACCAGCAATCTTCTTACTACAGTATGAGGCTGCGGTGCTAACCACCACACCACCACACAGCCCAGTTTCTTTGAGTCCAAGCATAATGTGAGTTTTGTTGCAGCTGAATATTCCCGGATTGCAATGAGTTGTCTATGTTTGGAACTAAAAATAAAGATTTACAACTTTAAAAAGAAATGTATTGCATTGCATGTTTGTGAAATTATTGTGAAACAAATATCATTAAGAGTATCCACCTCATTCCCAGCCCCCGTGAGCCCTTGCGTGAAATATGCGTCCGACCTCCAGTTCGAACAGAACCGGCGTTCCATGCCAGATGCTCACGCTAGTCCGCTTTATATGAGCTTTTGTGGGAACATCAGCTGTCACAGCTCAGACAGGACAACGTTACAATCCCTCTGCCTCGTGCAACAGAGCGGGGTGGGAGGATGACATGAAAATCTGACCAAAAATAACATACAGTAGCATTTTTAGCTGCTTTCTGAGCTCTGACTGTGAAGCAATGAACAATCTTAGAAAGCGCCAAGGCATCAGTGCCTACATGATAATAATAATAATAATAATAATAATAATAGTGATAATGATCATGATAATGAAAAGTGCTATATCAGAGCACCCAAGGTCACTGTAAAAAGCATGAAACATTAAAAACAGTAAACTAAAATACAAAACAGAACAGGTGCCGTGGAAAACAGCCCTGGATTGATGCATATGGACTTTGGTGGAATAAGATCGTTTGTACATAAGAATTTTGAGTCTGGATTTGAAGAGAGGGAAGGAGTCCATTGTATAGAGCTCAGGTAGGAGGGAATTCCAGAGATGGGAGTAAAAAGTAATATGTAGCGATAAGATTGGTAATATTTTATTGAAAGAGGTGGGATAAAATCTTATTTCATAAAGTAGTTGTTTTTTTCTTGCAAAATGTGACCATTTGGTAGCAGTATGGAGCCACTCGCTCTTAGAACGAGGTTAATGTTATACAAATCGCCTTGTAGCCAAAAATTTACATTTCTCTAGTTGTTAGTACAACTGCAAACAGTGAAAAATGTTCCTGAGCCACACAAGTTCATTTTTCAATCGTTTACAAATGTTATGAGTACTCTTGTTGAAATGTTCGACTTCACTGCTAGAAGAAACAACTTGCGTTGTGAGCCAATGGTTAGGAGCTATTTCCAGAATCTCATTGGAAGTTGAGGGCATAATCGTGTCTACATTTGCCAGCTCAGGAATAATGTGGATAAAGTTAGCCTTAAGTGGGTATTCAGAGGTAGAAGTGGAAGGTTGTAGAGTGTCTTCTTTGTAAGACTTTGTAATAACTCCGTAGCTTAATTACTGGCACTGGTTTTCTGATGCTTTAATATTTGCTGCTTTTTTCTGTTAGTTTTTCCTAAAACTACTTAATTGGGTGTAGGAGAAGATTACAGTTTCAGTTTCCTGAAAACACAAGTTGTAATGTCACGTCTTCAACTTTTACACAGAAATAGTGGTGTTGTCATCCTCGCTGCCAAAGGTGGAGCTCATCAACCTGCTAACCAAGCCAAGAAAAAGGCTGTTGCTTCCTGCGGAGCAGAGATGCTTCTCTTCTTAGATCTCCCCATCTTGTGATGTGATATAAAATAATCATGCTCATTTTGCATAACTCTGTGAAACCAAGCTGAACTTTAATCTTTTATGCATGCATTATACCAAGTAAATACAACTAATAGTAATGAAAAGTGAAATCATCATAGCACTTTTGAACAGACCAGGAATCTAAATTGTCCCCTGTCACAAAGTTTCTAGGATCAAATATTTAGCATAAAGGCACAAATCTTCTTTTTTCTGATTTTGAATTACTGTTCAAGTTTCACTTCAGTTGTCTTAGACTGCATTTTCTTTCTTTCTTTTTTTTTTTTTACTTTACTGCTAGGGTTGTAAAAGTGAGGTTATCTTCAGAACACACTTCAAAGCTGTGGTGTAAACTGCCTCATCATCATCTGTAACTCCATATTTCTCACTTTTTCTTCCGCTTTCCAACTTTTTTCTGTTTTAACGCCACTGTGACGAAGGAACCACCCACATTTAGATAAGGCCAGCTGTTTTGTGAGTTTGCACACAGACTACAAAAGTTTGATATAAAAACTCTCAATGCCAGGCCAGCATGAAAAGGAAATGTATTACACCTAAACACCAACAGGTCGAGAGTGTGTATGTTTGGGAAAGTAAGGTAGCATATCCGGTTTGCTCGCAAGTCAAGTGTTATTCATGTGTAAGGTATGTTTGTATGTGTGAGAGTAAAGCCTTTTACATTCCTTGCACAAACACACTGCACTTTTTCGTCATGTGCACCCACAATACATCATTTTTGTGGCCCTCAGCTGTGTGACACATCAGTGCCGGTGACAGGAGCACATAATGGATACAATGATCAAATGTGAATGGCCTCCAGGACATTTATCGTGCAAACCAACACCAGGACATCAAACCCTCCCTGAGTGACCCGTCCCATCCTGTCTGCTCCCTCTGATCCCATTTTCTCACTTCACCTCAGCCAGAGGGAAGGACACAGGCTTTCAGTGTTTGAACTATGAGCAGAAAGACTTACCCCTCTGTCTTTTAGGAGAAGTGACTCACCGAGGCCGAGCCACCAATTTGTAATTCAAAGAAATAGGCAGTTTTATTCCTTTAATATTTATAGTTTTTCATTAATTTAAATTTCAGCCTTTGACCTCCAGTGAGTGATATATCTTTCAAGTAAAGAAGACTGAATTAATACTGCATCTTAATACATTGCATTATGATTTCAGGTTTTGTATTTTGCTATCATGGATGCTGAAGATGTTCAAACTCATTTCTTGCATTATTTCTTTTCTCACGAACTTCTAAATGTAAATATTTAACATCAATAGATGCCATTATGACTGTGTTACAAAATATCACTGAATTAAAGTAAAAAATGTTTGTGTTTGAGTGAAATTCAATAAAATGCCTTTGAACAAAATTTTATTATATGGATGGGTTTAGCTGCTAATGAAAATGTTTAGAATGTGAAACAGCTGCCAACAAATTAGTTTAGGCTTGACGTTGCTTTGCGCATGAAATGACCTGGAATGGACGGCAATAAAAATGGAAATGTAAAGGAAACATTCCCTCTAAACTGAAACCACCGGTGTGCATAATTTTACTGCCGACATGCCATCTCTCAAGATTAACTAACTTGGACCGTTGCTGCCTGCATGGGCATTTATAACAATTAATCAGAGAGCCTATCGAATTTGTTCCTGTCATGTGGTAACTAAATCACAGCGTTGTCCAACTGCATGATGATCATCCTTTGTCTTGCATCAGTCTCAGCGCATGCTGAGGCAGTGTTAGAACATTATCAAGCCATGTGTGTCTTCACCTTTTCCACTGATTGCAGAGTAAACTATGCAGATAGTTTTACTCAATATTCAGCTGAGAGGTTCATTTTTAAAGCTGGGATAATCAATTTTATGTGAAAGGATTTGCTTATGAAGTAATCTACTCTTATTTAGTATTTAGCATGTTTCTGATCGCTCTTATGACACCAAAGTCCAGCCATTGTTTTTAACGTGCTTTCATCAACTCTAACTTTTCACTAGAGAAGACATAAAGACCAAAACAGAGATGAAAGGAGTGTGAGGGGCTTATCGGGTTGTCAAATGAGTCTAATATGACCCAAAAGTGTTTTGAAGTTAAAAGCCATTTTCACCCTCTCACATATATTGATGCAGCTCTTCTTAATGCACTTTCTACTGTAGCATCTTGCTCACACTTTAGTCCAGTGAGAAATATTGCACCAGAGGCAATATGCAGTTCAGTGTCTTAACCAAGGACCCGTCAACATTTAGGCTGGGATCAAACCACTGATCCTTTGGTAAAAGACTGCTTTAACTCCTGAACCACAGTTGGTCCCATACAAAAGATTAGCAAAGCGAAGGAGAAGGAAAACAGCAAAATCCTGAGGTGCTTATATGTGAATACTGTGTTCAGTGTTATCCCTTCTGGTCACGCTCCCATGTAGCCAAAAAAAAAAAAAAGAAAAAAAGAAGTTAAACTTTTACAGTATAAACAAGTATTAAGTTTAAGTAACCAAAAATAAAAAAAACAATAAAAAGTAACCTGCATAGGCATCTGTGTCAGTTTTCACACAACATAAGGCTCAAGTTTAATTAATTTCAAAGGGTAGGATACTTGAGCTGATATTTCATAAGGCAGACCCAAGGACACAAAAACTTGGTGCTAATTGGTTTGAGAAAATCTTTCACCCACGGAAAATCCAGTTAGTGTTCAGCGTTTGTTTCAAGGGTAAAACTAATAGAATGTGAGGGTCCTCACAGTCCAGATTAATAGAGATGTAATCAGTAATTAATGCCTCTGTTTGTTTGTTTTTTTTTTCCTTTCACGTACTCTCCTTTTTGTTTTTGCACTCATTTGCCCAACCTGTGCCTTCTCATTTGCCCTTCAGTGAACTGTGTGCACCAGAGGACAAACGAACAGAGTTCAGCTGCCACCTCATTAATTATCCAAAAGACAGAAAGCTGTGCCTGGTGATCAGCGTTTAAAACAAACACTGAACACAGCGCACACCAGCTCACATCAAGGACTTCAGATCTAAGAAACCGTTAAGTTGGAAAAAAAGTTACATGCTGTAGAAATTTTCAATTTGTGCCAAGAAACCTTGGGCAAACATCAAACATAGGTTTTGAAAACCCACAAAAACTCTGAACTTGAATGAAAAATGTCTAATTCGCTGTTCAGCTCCTCAATCTCTTCACATGCTGTTTTTTTCATGCAGTGTAGAGAGACACGGCAGAAAGTTAAGCAGGATCCTATGAAGCTAACGGTGCCATGGCTGCCATTAATCCTAATTAGCAGAGAACATGACAGCAGCATATGGGTGTCCTCCAGTCAGCGAGCCTGCTCTCCCAACCTTTTCCTGTTACTCAGACAGATGCCAGGAAGACGGAAATAAAAATCCAAACTTTGAAAAATGTTTTATTTCCTCATTCACCGGGAAAGACAGATGGGTTGTGAACGGAGGCTGGACAATGTAAATGTTGATCTGGTCGTAATGGGATCCTTTGACATGAAACTGGTGTGTGCGCGTGTTGAGTAAAGAAAGTAAATCAGCAAGAAAACCGCTTAAAATTGATTTAAAGGTTTTGTTGTGTTTCTTTTTTCTGGGCTGATGCTCAAGTGGCTTAGAGTCTGATAAAATGAATAAAAGAAAGAAAGTAAAGGCTCTTGACCTACAGAAAAAAGCTAAGTCACTCACAAATTTTGAAAGTACTAGTAATGCTTTTAGGCTTGATTGGTCAAAGCCTGCTGCAGGCCAACCCAGGACTTGGATTCTCATTGGCATTTTCATCCAATTACTTCATTGTGTAGCTCCATAATCAAATAAGACACAGCATGTTCATTGGAAGTCAGATTTTACCCCTATAGGTACAGATTTTAGCAGTCCTCCACATTGTACTGAGTGGAGAATAACACATTCCATTTCCAATGATGGATGAAAGATAAAGTGATACATATATTATGATTAAGGATGTAATCCTTCAGAATGAATTAGAAATTAATGGTTGAGCTGGAATAGATTTCATTTGGTTGTTCAATTTACTTCACTACAGTTACGTGAAGAAATGGAGAGGGCATAAATGTGCACAGAGACTGGTGTAACTGGACCGTACTTTGATCACCAGAAGTTAAACTTTTATCACACAGCTAATGTGGGAAAAATTGCCCAAACGTTTTTGTATGTGACCTATGAAGCTTTTTAACCAACTAATGTAGCAAATAACCTGCATAACAGCACAAAGTTAAACTTTTGTTCATATAATATAACTTAGAGACACATTGCATACATTTTCGACCTTAAAACTCTGTACTTTAACATCTATAATGTGCATTTCTGGAGTGTCACAAGCCAGCAGCGTCCTAAGGCTGAGAGACTGCAGGAAACTCACCCTACAGGATGCAAGATGAATGCCAATGTAGCCGTCGATAGGGGGCGTGTCATTGAGAAAATGGCAAAAGTTCTGGGATGCGTCTCTAAAGGCTCTTAGGGAACACATTTTCCTTCAGTGGCTAATTTCCTTTGTTCTTCTTTTTTAAAGAGGGATTTGGACATATATCAAAGTCTAACAGGGTTTTTTTTTTTTATTATTTCCCCTCGTTCAGCTTAACAAAAGTTTTCCCAATCTTTCAAGCTTTCTAATATTGTCTTCCTGAGTTATCTTTAAAAAGATGTTCTATCTCACTTTAAATCTTATTTTATCTCCAATAAATAAAAGTTATTTGTGTCTTAGAACACAAATAACTGATGCTCTCACATGATGTGATCACCGTCCATTGTATTGTCCACTCACTCCACTGTAAACTCACAGTGAGGATGTTCTCGGCTCAATTTACTAAAGATCTGTTAATGTACATTTTTAAAAGGTCCTTCAGAAAATATTTACTGTGACACAATCAGGGATTAATGTTTTACTTCACTGCATTCCTGTCTGGGTTCTCTGATGTCTCATTTCACTCTGTAGTGGCCAAAGAAGTGTCTGAGTTTGTTTTCAGAGGTGGTTCAGGCATCTGATTAGGATGCCTCCTCGCTTGAAATTGGAGGTTTCCCGGACACGTCCTACTGGGAGAAGACCCCCAGGGCAGACCGGGAACTTTGGAGAGATTATACTGTGTATCGCCTCTGGCTTGGGAACACTTCAGGATTCCCGGAGGGCACTGGAGTGTCACTGGGGAGAGGAATGTCTGTCTCCATCCTGAACCTGTTGCCTGCTCAGGCTCACATGAGAAGAGAAAATGGGTGGATGTTTCTAAACAATAACAACTGTTCCTGTCACTGAAACAGCCCATGGCATACTTTTCCATGTTTTCTGGCTTATCTTCAGTGTTGTTTAAAAAAAATAAAGAAGAATAAGAAGCCCAAATTAATTCTTGGACATGGTAGATTTTTTTAGTCTAGAAAAAAGTAAAAATTAATCTGAAATTATTGTCTTGATGCAAAGATTAGCATTTAAAGATTCCAGCCCATGCTAAACCATGTTAGAAAGCTTTTACCACCTAAAGTATATATTTAAAATTACTGAAATGTATTTGTGCATTTGTTTTTGCCGGGCTTATACAGTAACGGGTTAGCAGACCCACATAAGCGCAGACAACTCAGAACAGGGTAAGAATGAATATACAGAAAAAACTCAGAGCTGATGTTTAAAATAGCAACAGCAGGCTTACAGGTCTTACGTCTCTGGGTTCTCACTGGATCTTCAAAGGTTTGTTGAGCTTCTTCGAGGATAATTGACAAGAAAGACCAGCAGAGAACCACATGATGATAACAAGTGGAGGGAACTGGCTGGGGCAGGCAAGGAAATCCAGGGACAGAAACAGGTCAAAACCGAAATGAGATTCAGGATCTGCAAAAGCAAGACACAGAGAAAACTCTGATGTTCTGGCACAGAGGAGAGGAAAGACTTCTGGTTAAGTGA
The DNA here is from genome assembly GCA_023101725.1 of Atherinomorus stipes. Taxonomy (NCBI): domain Eukaryota; kingdom Metazoa; phylum Chordata; class Actinopteri; order Atheriniformes; family Atherinidae; genus Atherinomorus; species Atherinomorus stipes. Next base: position 226,239 of record JALJCO010002464.1, read on the forward strand.
GAGAGTGATATACAAGAAGGGGATCAGTAATCAGAACTGAAGAGTAACCAGATTCCTTTAAAGGCGGCCTGGAAAACACATTCTCATTGTAGCTTAAGACCATGACAGACTACTGTAATGGAGTTTTACTGGCCTCTCTGAAAAATCACTAAGACAACTGCATCTAATCCAGAATGCTGCTGCTCATGTCCTCACAAAGACCAACAACCTGGAAACATATCGCTCCAATTCTCAGATTTTTACACTGGCTTCCTGTGCATCAAATAACTAATTTAATCATTTCACTGCTGGTTTTCAAAGTATTGAATGGCTCTGGGCCAAAATATATATCTGATCTGCTGATGTTATATGAGTCACCAAGACTTCTAAGACTATCTGGGTCAGTTTTGCTTTCTATCCTGTGAGTTTAAAGTAAATAAGTAGAATCTGCATCAAGTTTTTATGCTCATATGTATGAAGAGCAAACCACCAGAAAACTTTATGTCTGCTCCAAACTTTGGTGACTTTTAAAACTTGTTTTTATTTACTACTGCTTTAATTTAAGCTGGAGAGTTTTACTTTTTTAATTTAATTTCTTGACTTTCTACATTGCATATGTTAATGTGATTCACTGTATGTATTATTCTGTCTGAATGTTTCTTTTTGATGATATACAGTATATCCCATTGGCTTGCATTACTGTATGAAATGTCCTATATGATGAATAAATTTACTTTTAAAGAAGTTTATTTGATGTTTACACATGTTTATTTATATTCAAAAGAAATTCCATTGATCATGAAGGGTACAAAGCTAATCTAGAAGATCCAGAATTAAGTTTTTGAAAATGACCACTCCAGGTCTACTTTAAGTCTTTCATTTAAAATGGGCTTATTAAACATTTAAATAGCTCTTTCACACTGGCAGCGCGCTGTGCTGGTGCTAGTTCCCAAACCTGATTTTGAACTGGCCAATGCATTCAGACTGAACAAAAAGATGGTTCAGAAACTGAAAAGTTGGTCTCAATTGGAATAAAAAATAAAAGCAGATTTCCTCCTGAGCCATGACATCATCATTGGGCAAGACCAGGATCAGGCTGGCAAAAAGACTAATGCCAGACCAAATAATTATTCAGCTACAGTAAAGCTGCAGTAAAGAAAAGAAAGACTTGGTCAAAAGTGAAGCTGGATGTGGTGTTACATGTGCAACTTTAGAGCTGCAGGACATTGTGATGGGTCATCAAACCAGGTAACACTGGCTCAGAATTCAGTGTCATCAGCATCCAGGACCAAAGAGAAGCTGACTGAGTACTGCCTCCTATTCCTGGATCTCCCATAAAAACAATAACCGTCTGCCTAGCTTTACTAAAAACTAGCTTTACTAAATTAATCCCATTGTCAAACAAGAGATTTTTTTATTCTTTAGTACTGCTATATGTAGAAAATACATTAACTTTTGTTTTACAACTTAAAGGCTAAAACCAAGCCAGAAATCTGGGAGTAGTCTAGGAATCAGACCTGAATTTCAGCATCACATTGTGAAGTCAGTCTGTGAGGACCGTATCAGCAGCATTCTGGACTAAACTGCCGCCGTCTGAAGCACTTTAGGGAAACTTGTAAGGGCAGGGTTTCAGTAGTCTAGTCTAAGATAAATGCAGAATTCCTGGTGAGACACCTAAATATCAAATCCTAAATATGAAGTGATAAAAGTAATGTGATTAATCAGGATGAATCTTTTTGACAGCCTTACTAAAATCAGATGAAAAAAAGAAAGAAAAGACAACATATTGCCTCTAAATGAAATAAAAGATATGAACATATGTTGAGTTAACTGGAACGATCTGAGTTTAATTAACTTTATCTGATCTAATAATCAATCTGAATATGTTGTTGATAACTCAAATATAATGATTTTAAATTTATTAGTTTAACTTCTATTCAATTCAAATCAAATTTCGTTTATAAAGCACATATGAATCTAACTGGATTAAACGCCCACATCTGATCATTCAAAATTTGTCACACATTTCACATAAAGCACATAAACCATCCTCCCACCATCATCATCTTATTTAAACTGGTGATTTGTACTAATCGTGGTGGTAAGAGCGTTAATTTATTTAACCTTTTGTACTCCAAACTACACCTGACTTATTCAATGTGAGTGTTAATAACTTGATTAAAGTTAAGCAAGTTACATGATTACTTCCGCAGAGTGAAGTCCTCCTTTGGCTCAAGTTTTAAACTGAATGCATGCTGGTTTGCCAGCAAGCGCCAAGGTTTTGAGAATCCACAGCAGTGCCAGAACCTAAACCAGAACCGTGGCTGTCTGAAAGCACTTCATGGATAAAAACAACTAAAGGTTGAAAAAAATAAACTGCCGGTAAAAAAATTCATTTTCACGCCACGTTGACCAAAATGAGAGCTGAATATAGAAAACAGAAATCAGAACATGTGCCACTTTCTCAAAAACAGAGCCAGAAAGGAAACTAGAAAGATTCTATTTTTAGATTTTCTTCTCCTTTGTCAACTAGGGATGGGCGGATCAATACCTTGGAGTCGATACTTTGATATCAGCCAGACAAAATATCAGAATCAATACTTTTTTGAGAATCGCAATACCACTGTACAGATACAAAACATGCAATTTGTTTCTACTTCTGAAAGTTTTAGGCAATGAAATGAAAGCAGCCAGATTCTAGCTTCCATATCACATGATGGTGGTAGCCTATCAGATGTCATGATGATGCTGCTACTGTTAATGATGATGATGATGTTTTGTTGTCTTTCAGTGGTTTAATGCAGGTTATTGTACATTATGCTTTAGTAAATTTAAAATATAATGATTACACTTTCTATTTTAACATTTTCCACTTAATAAATTTGATTATTTTAGTTATTATATATTATTTGATAATTGAAAGACGTTTTTAATCTATTTTTGTTTAATTTTATCATCACTGTAATTTATTATTGTTTTAAAAGCATTTCTTTCCCATATTTCTGTTCTCAGGTTTTACTTATATCTAACATATATCTAACCTTTGCATTCAAGATATTAATGCAATCATGTGATTTTCTTTTAAGGAACAAAAAGTATCGGTATCGATCAGTATCGCTGTAAAAGTGCCATAAATTACTGGTATTGTATCAACATCAAAAATTTCGGTATTGCCCATCCCTATCGTCAACTCTTTCTATGACCAAGAATGAACTGAGCTATGTTTTAAATCTCCTTCTCGATGCAGAGGAAGGAGGATAACTTGGTTCAAGACTGAATATTTCGTTTCCAACAATCACACAGAGGAAACCAAATAAAGCAGCTGGTGTGGATGCATGGGACTTCTGAATGCAGGATTGGTTTTCCTTTCAAGTATTTTTATTTGTGTTGTTTGGGCATTCATCTAGACACACACTTCTTGATTTAGATCAAGAGGAATCTTTTGTATGAAATTTACTGTAGATTTCGACTAACATACTGGTGATTATCATCAGACACACCCACTCCCTGCAACACACACACACACACAGAGCTTTGAGAGCTTTGTTTATTTCTCTGTCTTGCCTTCTCTCTCTTTAAAGGCCAGCTTGATATCCACAGAGCCTAATCTCAGCCTCTACTACTTACATCAAAAGCCTGTCAGCCTGAGCACATGAAAGCCTGTTTTCTGAGAGCTGCTCGTCATCCGACTGGAGCGCTCGACGTAGCTTTCATTTTTATTCTGAGAACATTCAACGCGGTAGTCCATCCTGAGACATCCACGGGTCAGCCAATATACATTTAATATTTGTTTTCATCTAATGGAAATTCAGTCAAATGTATTCTGCTTTGTGTTCAGATATTTATGCACATATCTCTCTGACTGTCAGTATAAACGATAATGAACTTTAAGCGCAACAAAATCTCATCATTAGGCACTCTGGGACTTGAAATTAAGACAAAGCAATCAGCTTGCATGCTTAACTTTTAACATTTCTGTCAAACTCAATGGAGGACATCTTTATTTGCTAGCAAGAACATGAAAGTGCTGAGTCTGACTTCAGTGGATACAGTAAACAACTCTTTAATTCACATGTGAGGCAAGTATTGCACATCCCTCTTGATATAATGCAAAGTGATGCAGCCTGTGCGTGTAAAGAACTTCCTGAATCTTCTGATGTTTTCTTTCTTGGGCAAATGATTGAAAGAATATCATAATGTTAATAGTGTCATAGTGCCAGCAGCTGCACATAGACAATAGCCTGTAAATAAACCAGCTTTATGTCCTTGAAAACATTGATTAACAGGGAAAAAAGGGGATGAAAGCAGCCTCCTTACTGGTTTTACTTTGCTGAGAAGAGTTTTTCAAACAGCCCCCTGTCATCTGGGGATCTGATGGTACAACAGAAGGTGCAGTAATAAATCATGCGTTTCAAAGAAAAGCATCATAATAGCTCACGGGTTATTCAATATTGAGATGCTGAGGCTGAATGAGAATATCGAGAACAGACTTCTGTTCTTTTTTAAATCGATGTTTGGAAAACATCACTTCAGTATTGGGGTGGATTAATCCTTGAGCCCTACGCCGTCATTATGGCACTTTGTGCAAGTCAACAAAGACCACAGAAGAGTTTCACGTGTAGAAATGCATAAAGCATATCTCCTTTAAGAAAACCAACCTTAAGCTATCAAATAATAAGGATAATGATCAAGGACAGAGCAGCATTAGCAAGGGTAAGAAGCATCCTCCATATCAAATGATTATTTTCTCTCCAACTTAGATAACTAGGCTAAGTAGGACACTGTGGAACTGAGAGATAGATCATTATCTGGTTGAAAAATAATGTGTTGAGGAATGATTCTTGCAATTCAAACATACGAAAGCAGCTTTTATGTTCACTCCTCTGGGTAGTGACAATATAACAGTCATCTTCTGCTGTGCACCATTTTTCATACGCCTGGAGAAATGTTGGTGGGTGACTCGTTGGTCCTACAATTCATCCTTTGCTCTGTTTCAGCACACAAACACATGCATTTATTGTTGTATTGATGATAAGTCGACTGTTGAAAAGCACACAGATTTTAGAAAGGCATGTTGATACATCTGTCTTTTCTGAAACGGTTGCAAGCCCATCTGCCAAGTCTGTCTGACGGATGATGCATTTAGTGGGAGACATTAACATATTGAACATGGGGGATATTGAGCCAAGGGATTACAGCAACACAATCCCGGCTGGATCCGATCTAGTGGTATTAAAAAATGAAATAAGGAATCTCGCAGCCTTGCATGGAGCTGCTCTGTTCTGCTCCACTTACTCCAGGTGATTTAGGAGGATTAACAGTAGTACTGGTGTAGCAAGACGCCTTCCTCATTCTGACCATAACTCCCACTCTAAAAAAAAACATCATTGCATCTTTGGACTGAGATGAGACTGCTGATATCTTATTTTCATTAATATTGTAGGTGCCACATATAAGCTCAGTATCAGTACGTGCATGAGGGGTGTCTGCATTGGAGAAAGACGATTATTCTAAGGTACTTCAATGAACTACTTTGTTTGGCTGGTTGTTTTGTTTTTAAAGATAGATTTTGTAACTTCTCAAATACTTATTTAGGTATGTTCAAATTTTCCAATATTTCAAGAAAAGGAAAGAAAACAGAAAACAAATGTCTTGAATTGATCTTTTGATCTGTCATTTTCTCTTTCCTTTCCTTGCTTCCTCCGATATTGTCCTCTTGGATTTTTTTTTTTTTTTCAGAATCACCAGCATGCATCCAAAACAGCCACTCTGTTGATATTCAGTTGTTGACTTTTGACACAGTGCCGTAAAGCAAAACACATCTGCTCTTGGAAGAAACACAAAGTTAGAGAAAAACGACTATTTCAAGGTACTTGAACTAAGTGTTTAGAGCGAGAAAAAGAAGTACTCTTAAGGTTGGATATGGAATACAGACACAAAAGCGACATCACGTGTGTCTTGTCATTGCAATGGCAGGAAATAATTCCAGGGTTGCCAGGCTCACATGTCCAACACGTATTGCAGTCAAGTTTAATCACATTAGCCATGTTAGCAAGCAAGTTAGCTTACCGATCCAGTGGAAGTCACCAATTCCACTTGTATTTTGCTGTGGAAAATTTTCATGTGGGTCCATCTCATGTAGGCTTCACCTAAATGTACCCTAGTTTTTGCTCCTCTCAGGTCACTTCCCTTCTGAGACAGATAATAACATCTCCGGGGCTCTGAAGCAGCTGCTTGACTTGTCGACTCCACCATTTTTCTCAGTGCCAGCCTGACTGTGCCAAACATATTGTTGGAAAGAACATAAAGACCATATTTGGCAACCTATAATGCCAGCCTGTATTGGCTTGAAGCTTGAACATACAACCTGTTTAAATTTGTCTTATATTTATTTTCAGGCTAAATATAATTTTTTAAGGAAATGCTGTACTTTAATTCTGCACCCCTCTAAATGCCCCGTGGAGGGTTTTTTTTGTTGCTGTTGTTGTTGATGTTCTTTTTTTTATATATATATATATGTAGCTTTTAATAAGACAATTCCATATTCAACCTTTAAATTATAGTTTCTCAGCACCAGCACACTGCAGTTACCCTACATACAATGAATGTACACATAATGTATGTTAATGTCCCATCAAAACAAGTCAGAAGCAGGAGTTTTTTGTACCGCATATAAACAAAAGTTGAAACAGGCTCCATTATAACCAGCTACACTATAACACACTTACAACTTTACACTTATGGGTCTAAAGATTAGACATATGTTGAACAAGATATCCAATTTATCAATGGCTCCAAACCCCTTAAAAAGTGAGAGAAATTCCTATATTTACAAATTAAATGAGAACGAAGTTGCATAGAAGGCAGTGCAGACCAGTATGACAACAGATTACTCAAAACCAGAAATCGGACAAAATAGATCTCAATCATTAAGCCAACATGAAACCTGTATTCTACCTAATGACCAGCATGGGAGAGATACGTGTGGATGCTAATAGGGAGCACTTTAACATACTATGGAAAGTCATGAGAAAATGGCTTTACTCATTGCTAGATTTACATCTAATTTAAAAAGCATGATGCCCATTTTGTCTTATTTACAGTAAAAGGATGATACCCTAAATCAGTATGTTTGAGAAACATACTGCTGCTGCATACTGCTTTCTGCTGCTCTCAGTGAGACCCAATGCTCATTACAGCTGTGACTTCTTCTTCAGTCGCGTATATATTGCTTTACTTAGAAAAAAACACAACATACAGTAAACTCTGCTCTTATCTCTTTCCATGTGAGTCTTTTAAACTAAAGATCATGGTTAATTCAGTAGAGAAAAATGTCTGGATCTTTGCTTGCTCGGTGCTGCATACAGAGATGTGCATAAAGTATGACTAGAGTGTTAGGAAATAGTTTTCCAAAATATCGGAGAAACATTTAAAATCTTTCCGATGCACCAAACCAGATGCAGCAAAGCTTGCTCAGGCCGTGATATCAATAATGTCATGTTCCAAATGAGGATAGGTTTCTGATCCTCACACCAAGCATAACCCATTTTAGACTAGATAGTCTACAGTTTATATGCGTACAAAATATTCCCCAACACCCTTTTGGCTTTTCTGCACAGACTTTCCTAAACTGTAAAGAGACAATCGTCTTCTTGGAGATCAGTGGTGTCTCTTTGCAGCCCTTTATGCACATAGTTGTTCGGTTATGTTACCCTGATTGACATAAACATATTCAATATTGGTGAGGGTTTTTTTTTTTTTTTTTTGGAGGGGGGGCACTGACAGTGTGATGGGAAGCGCTTCGTTAACAGCAGCACTCTCGTTCATGTCAGTGTTGGTTGCACAGCGAAAACAAGCTTTCAACTTGTGCAGTGATAAAAGTGCTCTTACAGATGAAAATCTCTCTTTGTGATTGTTTGTCTCACATATCAAACAAGTTCGACTCTTAATACAGCAGCCAAATCTGACTCACCTCCATTTTCCCACAGACCTGTCAACTATCTCTGTCTAAAGTGAAAGACCAAAAAGTGTCAACAATGTTGGCATAGGTTCTTTTCAGAGAAGTCAGAGAAGTTAAATAATTTTTAAGTGACAGTACTCAGAGCAGCCACGCACAGGATGCTGGGAAAAAGATGCAGGACGCAGCTTGTTTTCTCTAGGTGGTCAGACATGCTGTCTCCTGAATGGGAACAATTGAGAAAACATGCATGTGCTGAGAGGGGGAAAAAGCGGACACATCCCCTTAGTTGCTGTGCTGTGTGACCTTGTTGTGTGGCCTTAGAGGGTTTTACATGCCCCGCTGTTAAAAGGATCTTTGTGAGTCAGCCGCATAGGTAAAGAGACATCCTTGCTCATTTTGAGCTGAAGTTATTCACCATCACAAACTCTTCCGGTATCAAAATCATTCCACAGTTATTAAGCTGGAGATATTGGAAATTTAAATTCCCAGTGACTGCTGATAACAGTCCTATATCAGCATCTTCATGATAGGGGGGAAAGCTGCTCAGTAAAAAGGCTGACATGGAACATGTCTTTTTTTTCCTGGATGATATACTGGTTTAATTCCACTGTACTTGATAGAGCACTGAGAATATGCATGAGTGAGTATGCATTATTAAAATAGCCTGTTCAGGCAGCCGTAATGCAATAAGGAGAAGGGTCCTTTGTGTTAATCGTGCAGGCAATCCCTGCTGCCTGACTGTAACACAAGTTAGAGTCAGAGTTCAGCTCTTATTTCATAATCATATCCAGCATCTGCATATTTTTACTGAAAATATAGAAATAGGGAAATTCGGATGCTCCTCCCTCTTTAGTAGCTTCAAATTTATGTCAGGAAAATGTTTATTAGGGATAAAAAGCTAAATCTGAAGCAAAGCCTATTCTTATTATTAAACCAAATGTTATTCCACAATTTAAAGTGATATCTACATTTTTTTCTACACCTTCCATTTACTTCCTGGTTATATAAAGAGAATCCAATCCAGCATATTTTAAAAATCTTTATGATTTTTGGAAAAGTAAAGCTGTCAGCTCCCCCATAAATTCATTTTCAACTTTTTTCTGTTTTTAAATCCAGACTTGATATGCATTTTACATAAATTACAGCCGTTATTTCTGAGATGTTGCATTTGATATTGCATTATGCTGAACGACAATACTATACTGTAAGTCTCATGAGAGAAAACTTTTGGCTGCGAGAATCTGGCACATTTTCATCCCAAGTGTATTTATCAATCTCTGAACAGCCCCTGGGAAAAGATGTACCACAGGCACTTGAAAACACCCTTTTATAAATGTTTATAATAAACATTTATCTGGATTGCTATTGTCATCCCTCGTTAAGCATCATTTCCTTCTCCAAATAGTTTAGTATCAGCATGTCTTCCTGCGGGAGCCACAGCGTAAGCCCTCATGTGGCCACACAGTAAGTCCAAGGAGCTGAGGGAAGCACACGTCAATAACAGTAAACCAATTAAAATCACTCTTCATTTAAGCTGTGATCTCTATTGATTGGTCTTTCAATTCTCATCCATCAAGCCTGCAGACTGCCTTGAAGAGCTGGAGGGAGAGACTGTCTGAGCGACTCCGTTTCTGAGCTGCCACTGCACCGACTACAATCAGGAAATCCAGCTGGATGGTTGCAGCCACGTTTATAAAAAAAAAAGAAAAAAACTAGTTCCATACCTTCACAACTGAAAGGTTTTTTTTTTCAGGATCCTTTTACATGGCTCCAACTGAAGTGGACACATTATGCAACATAGTAAACACATTCAGTACCTGACTTATTCTGTTAGGATTCACCAATCCATGTATTTCTTTGGACTGTGGAAGGAAACCAGAGCATACAAAGAGGAAGATGTGAGCATGCATGCTCCTCACAGAAAAGCTCCAGCTGAGGTTTGAAGCAGAAACTTTCTTGCTGCGAGGTGACGGTGCTTAACATGCACCACTGTGCTGTCTACACAGTAAACATCTCAGAAGTCATCCTGGATCGATGTTATAAAGCTTAGCTTGAACAAAAGAAATCAAATCATCAGTCCAGACTTCTCTCTTTTTGTTCCTCCCAGCACTGAAAAGTAATCACAACACAGAGTGACAGTGACTGCTAACTAATCCCTTAGTATATGTAGAAGAGAAACCAGAGCATAGCACCAGTTCAGGCTGAGTTGTGAAGCTCTGTTTGTATGAGAGGATTGGCATCAGCAGCTGACAAGTCACATCCAATCATTTTCATGCTGTGTATAGCATGACCTGACACTTTTCACGACTGTCCCCTTACAAATGCCTTTCACCAAAAATATCCACCATCCCAACCTCCAATTCACTCTATTATTAATGGCTGATTTGATCAGCATTTATTATTCATGCCCTTTATCATTCATGCTATCAAGTTTTACAGCTTCAGTACTTCCCAGACTGAACAAAATCTGTTTAAAATCTCAATGTGTTTCACAATTGTGTGACAATGTCTTGTAAATGTTGGAAAAATGTTTTGTGACAGCTTTTTCTAACCTGAGCCTCCAAAACGTCTTGGACTATGCCGAGGAGGGTTGATAGCTTTGACAACGAGGGACATTTCTTGGAGCTTTATAGCAGCCATCATCAAATGATGCCGTTGCGTTGCGTGTTAGGACAGTCCCGTGAACGGGTGACATCATAACACAGATAGTGTCCAGTCAGTTTATCCAAGTTCAAAATGGGCTCTTCAGTGTTGTCAAACCTGTCAGAGACAATCTGCTTGATCAGTTTCACATGGAGGTCAATGGCCTGGAGGTTTTCTCCCTCCTCTTTTCTGTTTGGTCTGCTAACTGTATTTCTCTCTTTCTCCAAAGAGCAGGAGGATGGAGGAGTGTGTGTGGAGGGGGTCAGGCAGTGAGGTGGGGGTTGGTGGAAGCAACTTGACATGAATTGTAAATGAGTGAACACAAGTGTGGATATGAGCGTCCATCTACACAGCACTACTTCAGCCCTTTTTTTTTCCTTTTTGCTTACTTTGATTTAATACTGTCTTGTAAGCATACCTAAATGTTAATAATTCGGGTGCTTGCGGATGCATTTCTCCCAAGCTCCCTTCTTTCTTGCAGACTCAAAGGCCTTGAACTGTCAGTGTCTTCTCCCTCGAGCACACACAGCAAACTGTATCAACTTTCTGGTTCAGCAGCTTTGATAATAATCTGACCTCACCTGTTTGGTTGACTTGGGGAGCTCTGATTTTCATTCTGCATGCTGTGTGAACACCACAAAGTGGGAGTGAGTATTCATCTTGCAGTCATAACCCTGTTTTATTTCATAAAGGTTATTTTGTGACAACAAAGCTCTTCCAAATCAGTGTCGTCTCAAGCAGCGCCACCCTGGACCAAGGCCATGTTTTCCCCACAAATCACTGCCAGTTAACATTAAAAGCTGGCACTAGATGGCACCTTCATTTTCATCATTGTCTCCTTATAAACACTCACACAAGCATATGAGAACAGCACATTAAAAGGTCATTATGACGGGGTGAGAAGCTGGTGATTGCTGTGAACTTTGATAAAAGCAAAGGCCAAATGAAGGCTGAAAATCTAATGGCTTTATGCAATAATATACTGAAGCACTGTTATATTATTATTAGGAAATTTACTGTACATTTATAAGCAGCCACTTTCAAAGAATTATCATTTACTCAGGAATGTTGCTGTTGTTGGTTTGATTTATTCATAGTGGCATTTAGAAAGTGTGTGTGCAGCTGACAAACCTGAAGTAGGTTATGTGTACTCCTACAGTTAATACACTCTGAAAGTCTGGGACACATCTGGCTTTCTTTCTCCTTTTTTATTCCTGCCTGGAAGCTGTGATTTCTTATCATGCTTATGAACACTACTTTACTGCCCTGACAAGGCACCAGAGGTAGCAAGTACATTTATTCTGATGTACTTAAATGTATTTCGGATGTACTTCCAGCTATTTTTTCTTTGAGATATTTAATTCTAATTCATTGATTCCATCCATTTCAACGGTGAAGCGCTAATAAAAAGCTGCTGGAACTATTGCTGTAGTGTTAAGTGAAGAGTACAGATCGCAGAAGTTGCTTAACAGTGTTGGTATTTGTTTTTGTCACTTTAAGTTTACATTCTAATATATAAAAATGATAGATGCTAAAAACTGGAGGAACTACAGTGGAATTTCAATGGTAAGAGCTTATGAAGGAAGCCAACTTTATATTTGAACTTAATAATGCTCGTTTGCTGAAAACCAGGCAACCAAAGAAAGTCCATCACAGATTTCTAAGTATAAGATAAGCATTTCAATTATTGTCTATCCTCTTCTTCTTTGCCAGAAAATGTTGCATTCTTTGTGGAAGTAAGTTAAAACTCAACATCACATCATTTCCACCCCTCAGAAAAAGAAAGGTTTCCTATTCACTGCCTTTTTTAAAACCTGACCGGAGTCATCAACTTCCTACTTGTTGAGCCTATTGCAGCTTTTATAGTTTTATTTTCTGGCAAATGATCCTAATTCTTTTATTGCAAATCAAAGCAGAAAAGCAGATTAATAAAACTATTATCTCTAAATGTTTCACAGTGGATATGCTCTACCACAGACATCCATGACCAGCCAAAAAGGTCCTGAAATGAGCTAAATGAAAACATGCAAGTGAAATACCGGCAGTATTTGTGAGGCATTTCATTATAAATGTGTAAACTGATAAAAATTGAACCACCACACACTTCAATGGGCCTTAAGATATACAGTAACTGAGGTCCTGTTGACACGACAACGCTGAGGCAGTAAAACACAAGAGTTTTCTTGTGTTCTGGCCTCTCGTTGGGGGGTAAAACTGCAAATATCTGACAACACAAGGCGAGTCCAGACAATGCAAACAGGAGCTGGAGTCTTTCAAGAAAATGACAGGGCAGGATTTGAACCCCAGACTCCCAGATAAGAGTCATGCACACCAACCAGTCAGCCAAAGGTATGCTGTAGCCAGGGCACGTCTTCAATCAGAGGCATGGTGATAGGATCCTACACTGTCGCGTCTTTCATGTCATTTTTCACTTGCACACTTTCACATTACCTGTGAAAAGCCCATCAGCAACAATGGCAGATCTCCATGTCATGTTTGTGCAGCACACCTTTTCAGTTTATTTGGCCCGTTGAAGCAGGGCGTGATTCTGTAGAACATTTATGCCGTCAGGGAAGACGCAGAGGTTATATGCGCCAGATAACCAGTGCACCTCTGTACAAGCAGACACACAACACTTCTGTTGTGTTGTGTTTCCTGCTTTTATCAGGATGTAGAGCTCATTTGGGTGTGTGGCTGAAAAGTTTCAGTGCCAGCTAGAGGCCTGGAATGAGCTCTAATGTACATCGTTTCAGGTCCTATTTGCTATTTCCGCTGTACGGAGATAGTTCTCATCCCGCTGCTGTGTAAATGAGCTCTTTTGTAAAAAACACAAAGAAAACAAGTTTCGCATTTTCTGTGGAAATGTTGTGTAAACAGGGCCCATGTTTGTTTTGAGCCCATAAGTTGTACTTTAGTATTCTTTTTAAGTTGCTGGGAAAGCCATGAATGCAACATTAAAATGTCTGTATAAGTTACTGAGAGGAGATAGCATAACAATTAGATATTAATTCTAAATACTAAAATAGAAATGCTATAAAAATAAAAGCTTTGGGCACTTAGTAGAGTGAGAGAGGTGCCACTAAAGTCCTCAGAAAACATTATTGGTTTGTGTTTGCTTTTGTAGTTTGACAACAACTTAGCTGATGATGTTACACACAGTTTCAGCAGGTAACATATGTCTCGGGGGAAGATGTGGGCAGACGGTCACAGCCAACAGTTCAACATCTGACGTGTGAGATACTCCTCAGTGACATGAATAGCTTCATATTATCTGTTGTGAAAAAGCATCTCCTCCATTACTGCTATCACTCTAGCCATCTTCATCTGCCCAATCTGAAAGCCAGGTCATTTCTGCAGTCACGTTTCGGTGAAACAAATACTGTATTCCTCATATTCCCACACTCACCCTCCAAATCCACCCATGTTATCTGCCAGCAATATCACATTTCCTACAACAATCAGACAGATGACTTTAACCTCCTTCTGTCTTTCTTTCCATTCTTATACACTGCATCATAGATGTTTCCTTTTCAAAATGTCTGCAGAGTTTTATTCTACTCATTACTTGAGCTTACCAACTTTCTAATTAGTGTGTTTTTTGTTTTGTTTTGTTGTATTCAAAGCTTAATATATTTTATACATACAGCTTCTGTGCCCTCTGCACTTTGTTTTAAATGATTGAAATCTTCTCTTAAAATCCTTTTGTAAATAATTATACAGATATCATCTGGTGATATCAGTGGTTGCTCGATGATTCTGTAAACTGTTACTCGGTTTTACAAAGATTGCTTGATTTTGCTTGAAGGTCCAAGTAAATGTTCAAAAGATAGAAACATATTTTTCTTTCTATGTTATATTTCAGACTTTAAAGGAATGCAGAAATGATTTCAGGAGCATATCATCATCCACACAAGAAAATGCTGCTCACGTTAGTTGTTACAAGGAGAAAAAAAGCCAAATAGAAAGTCATATAAAGATGAAAAGAAATATAAAGTATGTCCAGAGTCATAAACAACTAAAGAAAAACAGAAAAACAACCATCTGGTTTGAACAAGCTTCCCCAATAATTGTTATAAAATGTAAGTAATTCATGAAAAGACTTTTTAATATTAATTATCATCCATTTTTAATTGAACCTGCCATTATTTTAGGACCACAATTTCTAAAACAATCAAATGGATTAAAATTTCAAGGTTTCACATGACAAAGGTTTTTTTGTTTGTTTGTTTGTTTAGTTTTTAACAGAACACGACATGTTGATAGGTTTGTATGTGAGTGTGTTTGTATGTGTGTGCAGTTTATCTGTTGATACCTGAGGTGGCTGCCCATAAATTAATGGAAAACATACATATTGGAAATATAGCTGATGAGGAAAATGTGAATATAGGAATGAAACATATTGGACAATGAAATATTTATTTTATAACCCCAGAGGATGAGAAATTATGAAAAGCAGCAATGTGTCTGCATGCATGTGCACGTACATTCATGGAAACTTCTGTTTACCTTTTCTTCTGCTTTTTTAGCTTTTCCCCCTCATCGTACATCTTTTATGATAGAAAAACGCAATAAATTATTCACAGTTATATATTTTTAAACAGCATTTCTTTCAACCTGTATTCTTGCCATAGTTACACTTTAATGAATTACCTTCCTGTGACAACTGTTATCTAAATTTGGTCATTTTGCACAGACATGGAACAGCTTGAATATCTGAATCCTAAAGCCTGAAATGCCAACAGATGTCACAATAGGAAGATGGTCCTCGATGCTGCAGAAGTTTCACCATGGCAACACTTTGCTTGTCGCACCCTGCCATGTGCCAAGAAGGCCTCTGGCAGCATTCTCTCTCCTCTCCGGTGCCATGGCAGCCCCCCTGTTCCAGGCCACCGCATTGTTTCGGCAATGATTAATTACTGTCCTTATGAAATGCGAAGGCTCTCGAAATGTCACATGGATGACATGAGCTTGTCAGTGTGGGCCAGCAGGGAGCACCGAATTGCACACAGACATCTGGGAGGATACGAAGCACCAACTGTGATTATTACCTGAGCTGGTTTCTGTGGGACTTTATGTAGGTTTACTTTAACAGCTTCGTTAAACCTTACAAAGTTTGTTCTAAAAGTTTAAATTCCAAACCTTCTCATCAAGTTAAATAACTGAGATAAAGTCAAAACATTTTTCAGAAAACATGTAATCTCTTCAAACTCAACAATCAACATCAATGCAAAGTGAGAAAACATTTACAGCAGGTCACAGCAATTATTGGGATTTATTGTGCATTTTTATGAGTCCTTCTCCTTCATACTGTCAACCCACCATGAAATGTCATGCAAATGTGCTGTAGGTTCAAGATGTCTGCATAAGGGTTTGATCCATTTGTGTTGGTAAAAAATGCAGAGGAAGGTATCGGTTGATGAAAAACACAAATGACATACCAAATTTCCCTGATGAATTGGTCCATTTACTGAAATAAATTGAATTGATGCAAAGGATCCCAGAGGAGCAGAAAATTGTTCAGCTATGGATGAAAAACCCCTTGCAGAGCTTCAGCACCTACAAGCAGCCAAGCTTATTTGTATTACACATAAGACTTGTAAAGATGTGCTGACAGTCCTTGTTTATTCTACTTAATAAAAGGTTTTTTTTTTTTTTTCCTCTGAGCTAAAATGTTTGGTAATTAACTTGGGACAAAAACAGGAACAAATGCAATTATTTAAATTAATGAATCTGATTTCCTTTTGTTATTGTATGAGCGATGCATGTGCTGAAATCAAAATTTTTCTAGCCCATATATACTATGTTAACCCCAGTTATGATAACAGATATCTGTACGGTAAATCAGCCAGTTATGCTAAATGAGCAGCAATGATCAATAATGTAAGGACTACGTTAAAAAAAATTATACACATGCCTACAGATAAAGAGTAAGCCTTAAGACCCTAAAAGTCACATTCAGAAGTTTTTCTGCTTCAAGTGTGCTCCTCCCAACCTCCTCATATAACATGATCAGGGGTTACTGATTTTGTTTTCCATTAGTTTTTATTCTTTATTTATATATTTGGGGGGGGGGGGTAGGGCTCTGCATTTCACCCATCTCTGTACAGTAGTACCAGAGAGCATTGGGCTGCTACTTAAAGCGCCCAGGGAGCAGTTGGTGGGGGTTAAGGACCTTGCTCAGGGGTCCACAGTGGTTCACCTGAGTGGCGTGACGGGGACTCGAGCTCGGGTCTTCCGCGCCAAAGCCCACAACATTACCACTAGGCTACCCACTACCCTGTAGTTTGTCCACCTGACAACAGAAAAGTGTACATCCATCCCTTGCCATCTCTACTTTGGAGTTGCATAACATATGGTGAATCACCAGAAAAGCTGTGTGAACAGATGTTATTGGTTAATTGAAATGCATTTGAGCTTAAATGATCAGTGTCCATCAGAGCATTTCCTTGTTTGGTGTCCTAATGATCAGGCTGCTGTGACAGCGCATTTCCTCATGCTGGTTTTGTAGGAATCTTATCCATGCACCATTACCAGTTCCAGATCACCGATGCCAGCACTGTAGGTCAATTTCAGAGTTTTATCAATTCATCTGGCTGCGCAGACAACTTCATTAATTACCTCCTTCATTATACTGTATGTATTTACCAGTTTTGCTATGTTTGACAAACTGATGTATCTTACCGACCATTAAAGAGAAAAAGAAGTCAGAGAGATACTGTACATATATTTTTAACCATGTTTGAGAAGAAATACACACTGCTGCTCTTACCTTTCCTTACTCCCGATCCATGGAAGAGACCAAAGGTCAGTTAAAGCAGAGTACCCAGAGCTGAAGTTGATGCTCAGTCAATAGTTTAAGAAAAAATAGGGTTTTTTTTCTTTATGATCTACTTTTTTCTTTATCTACTGTTGCCTGGAGACCATGTCTGGACGGGTTTCTCATGGTCTACTCAAACCATCAGAAAATCCTCTTTTCATGCAGGCCATAAGTTAAGAGCACATTGAAAAAACTTCACTCTGTACTGATGTCTGATCTTTCTTGACTTCATTTGTTAAAACATTTAAAACATATTGGCTGTAAATTTATGACAGTGGGAGAAAGAACTGGTTAAGTTAGTCAGATTTAATGTCACCATGACATACAGGCTTGTGGGACAAGTATCTGCACACAACATAACAATCAATGCATTTAAGTCTTGTGATATTATGTTTAAAGTGTTGATGACACGACCTTAACTTCAAGTAACTTTGCTATACAACAACACACCAAGACAAAATAAGTAGCTCTGTGCAGTTAGAAGTTAATCAGACGTGTATTTACGTAAATACCCGATGTTTAGGAGGCTCGGCTAAAGGCTAATAGCTTTTCAGTTGCGAAACGAGCCGCCATGTTTTGTCGTCAGCGACTGTACAGAGTTGCGGTCCGCCCATTGAGTTACATGTATAATCTAAGCCATGGAAAACATGAAAGATGCTCCAGAACAGCTAGATTGGAACTGGATTGTGTGCTGGGATCATCAGCCAGTTCGGTAAGTGTGATAATGCTGAGGAATTTGGGGAAATCACATTTTACAACAATGAACCGGAGTAGACCTGTAGCCAGCTGCCTTCAGTCCGTCTCCCGCCTCAGGTCCACTGGTTCAGCTAAAAGCCTGCAAGACCACACCAAGGGAACCAGAACTGTAAGGAGCGACAACACAAAGCAGACCCACAACTCGATGAGTTGCAGCGGTTTGACATACAATAGATCCAGGAGTGACAGAAATGAGGCACTTGCCCCCTGCGGCTAGCTCGCAGCTTGGCAGCCGCGAGCTAGCCGCAATAAATAATTAGCCTTTAAAAAATTAGAAGATAGCAACTTACGTGATTCCAGTCGAGTTTTAAATAGTTCCCGATTGGAGCAGCAAATGGACAAACCAGAGGTGTTTTCTACACAGATTTTAATGGCTATTCTTCCAGTCCTCTGTCTGTGTTCATCTTATCTTATCAACGTGATGTATGGCGCAACCAACCTATGAAAAAACCTTGACCTCTCAGGGTGCTTCTAGTTTTTTATTCTTTTCAGTTGATTCAGTCTGTTGGATCTGCGATGTCTATCATTAGCCATTTTCACACACGAACACCACAGATGTTCAGAAAAATATTGAATCGGTTTGATACTGTATTTTTCCACAGTTACTGTTCACTCAAACTTCATAACAGCTGATTTCATGTGCTCACTTAGCTACTGTCTTTGCATGCTGTCTTACCCACTGATGTCCTGGAGATTTTACTGAACTGCTGGATGGAAAATCTCCAAAAGAAGTAAATGAATGTGGAGATTTGTGCTTTTTTTTATTTATTTACCTAGTACTGTTTCTTTTTACATTTTTGTTTCTGAATGTTCTTTTTCAACAACCAACAGGTCAAGTGTTCCCAAAATGTTTTTTACTGTACATCAATATGTTTGCAATCTATTTCCTTTAACCTATGTGATCAGCATACAGTGGTGTGTAATGAGCAGACACTGCTTTGCTGACTTATCAATGTGTTATGGTTTTTGGAAACAGATTCCCTACACTGGAGATGATGGTACAGTCAGTATTGGTGTAGAAGAGCCGGGGTAACAGGACACTGTTATCTGAACTGACAAGATTCATTGTGTTCATTTTAGTTATTTCAGCCTTTTTTCTTGTGTGTGCATTTGTTACACCTTGTTGTAATCCTCAGCAACAACCCTCCAGAGGCTGAAAATTGTTCAAGTGTCAATCTGCACTGAAGACGTCAACCGGCCCAGGTTTTTCTGTTATTTTTATGGTTGTTGTTGTTTGGTTGTTATGTAATTATGCAGAATTGGGTGTTATTATTGACAAAGCTGTCTATTTAAAGACATTTAAAGGATGATACTGACAGTATACTGACACCAACAGATTTAAAAGGAGCTCAAGGCACCAGTAGTGATTTAAAATAGTAAGAAAAGACATATTTTCACATAATAACCTCTTACAGATTTATGCATTGCTCATATAACTGATAAAAACACCTACCTTATTCATGTGTTTTTGAGCTGATCATTTCTGACATGTTACAATAAAAAGAGTAATACTGCAATTAGATACAGTAAAGAGGGATAGAGTTCAGCGACACTAACAGCCTTCAATAATTTTTCACATCCTCCCTGCTGGGCTCAGTGTCATAACAGAGATTGGTCTCACAACATGAGAAGTCTGAAATAACATCAGTAGCAAACTCGTCATCATATAACTGGTAGTCACTTTCAGCCCGTGTGGCTTGTTACTCTGATAGTGATTTTTGCTGAGATACTTTAAGAATTCCCCAAATCTTCCAAACATTAGAAACTGATTTACAAGGCAAGGCAAGGCAAGTTTATTTGTTTAGCACATTTCATGTACAGAACAATTTAAAGTGCTTTACATAAAACATTATAAGCAAAAGGGAGAGAAAAAACAATTAGAAGCATGATTCAAAATTAAAAGCATTTAAGATTAAGAAGAGAGAATACAGAGACGTGCGGATTTTAACTTTTGAATAAAATCTACGTAAATGCAGCTGAGAACAGGTGGGTCTTCAGCCTGGATTTGAATAAACTAAGTGTTTACAGGAGAATCATTCCTGCCAATTGGTAACTGCTGTTTAACTTCCATATTGGCAGCTACCATGTTCTCCTTGTGCTCTTGATGTGTCTAAGGGGGCTCGGTAGAAAGACTCAAACGGGGATTACAAGTTTCTCCTTGTCTCACAAGGGTCATCAGTGGCTTACTCTTTTTCACCTCTCAGTTTTAGTTCCACAACAAATTTTAAACATGAAATTCAGATTTTATCAAAATCATAAAGCACACAGCAAAAAGGCACCACAAAGCAAACATCAACCACACCATCACAGTCCACTGAACCTCACAAAACAAAGCAAACACCATGTCCTTGGGCTTGGTGGGCTGGGCAGAGGTGGAACCTAAAGATTCAGAAAGTGTGTAATGACGATTTTACTGCTCATGCCGACTGGAGGAAAACAGCAGTCTGCTGCCCTGGTGACTTGTGCCGGGGATCAATGGTCATTAATCTTTCCAAAGAGGCTCTGGTTGCACTTTTAGGGGGTGGAGGGATTGCTGACCCAAGTACAGGACGTCTTTCTGGTTCTAAACAGCAAGGTTTTTTGTGTTTGGATGCCACAGCACTTCTTCTTTGCCCAGCTTGAAGCAAAGTTAAATCTGAGAGGAGATGGACACAAGTTATTGAGCATCAGTTAACAAACGGGAAATGTATTTTCACCTTTGTGATTATCCAGACAAAGCTTTTGTCAGTTTGGCATTGTATATGTATTTATCTTATTTTAACATTTATATAAAGTTCATCAACTGTTATATTCAATCAGTTGCTTTGATTTTACACTGAGGGCTTTTTGATGCTTTGAAGCTGAAAAGGTCAGGCTTATATTACATATTATATAATGTCTCAGAGTATGCAGGGAAATTCCATACACTGAATCCCAAAGCAAGATTATTGACTTCAGTTCAGAAATTATCACAGTGGACATATGTTTATTGCTGAAATGTCATTATAAGAAGAATTACTAAGATTACCCAAATACGATGGGGAAAATATGCACAGGGTCTTCTTTGTCTGACTGTCTGTCTGTTTGTTTGTTTTTAATGGTGTTTGTTATAAAATAATGTACTTGAATAACATCAAAATATATGTACATATGCTCAGTATGTTTATGACTGTGGTCATAATTTATTAGAAACAGAAGTACTGTTTACATACTCAGCAACATTATTTTAAAAACATTCATTTCTAATTATTTTACTCTTAAGAGCTTGTAAATAAACCAAAGGATAAGCCAACATGGTCGCAACAGGGTTTCATGCTGCTCCAAGAAGAAAGTCAGCGGATCTGTGCTAACGGATTAAGAAAACAAAAGTATGACATTTAAGAAGGAAGTTTCTTTAGTGCCTGCAACCCATTTGTGTCTTTTACTGAGACTGTAGGACTGTCCCAAGTCTTTATGGTCCATTATGCAGAATCATAGCTAGCCTATGACATCACACGGGCTATGTTTTAACTTTACTGGGGTAGTAAACTCAGAAAAAAAGTTTGGCATAAACTGCACAAAGTTGTAAAAACAAATAGATAAACAAAAATAATAACTAATTAATTACAATTCTGTTTCATGGCTTTTCTGGGGGACAGGTGTCTTTGATCTCATTGTATGTGATCTCATGGCCAACTTTGTTGTAGACATCAATTAGTATGAAATCCACTGTCTTTCTTGCGCTATGGTACAATAAGGCTCAAGTAGTTTTCAATCGGTTTGAGGTTCTTACCAGCAGAATTGATCAGCCAGCAAGCATGCAGTGACACAAAGTAGCTCAGTTGTTCTGAAGTTAAAAAAATAATGATAAAGTAAGCAGCCTCACTGATTCAAAAGTGACGTGAATAGAAAATTACCATGTCGTTAGCCTCATAGCATAATTCCCAAAGTCATATTTTGGCTAAATTGTGATATCTGTCTAATTGTTCTTTCCTAATACTGCTGATTGACTGTGCGTAATTGCCTATAAAATCTTCAAATATGACTTAGGGAATAATGCTATGAAGGCAATGATATGAAGTATTTACTTGCTGTGAAATAGTTGAAATTTGAGCTGTTTTAGATAAATTCACTCTTTTGTGACCCTGTTTTGTTAGATGTTAGCTGAGCTCCCCCTTCAGACAGAGCTATGACTGCTCAGGTAAAACACTGACGGCCAAAAGGACTTTATAGCCTCATCAAAAAAAAAAAAAAGGTCATCCAATAATCTTAATTCTTGAATCAGTTTTCACTTAATTCTAACTTAATGTACATAACCATTGAGAGTGTTGAAACTCAAATATTTTCTGAAAAAGCCATCATGTTTTCCTCAAAATGATCAATAAACCACTTGGGAAGAAGCCAACAGATCTCCCCACTGCTGTGACAAATACTTTCACTCTCAAGTGGAGCTGTGCAGTTTAATGACGTAAAAGTGTGGCTGAATAGTTTAATGAACTTGAACAGCATAATCCCTGTGATGCAGCCACCCACACAAGACTTTGACAGAGCAGCTAATGTAACATTATAAAGAGTTATTGGTGGCACCGTAAGCTGAGCTGTCATCACAAAAGACATCATAACAATATTTCATACTGTCTTATAAGTATTGATGTAATGTTCCATGGACTAACAGGCTGTATGACATTGTGCTATTAAAGTGAGCAGCTGGTCTGTTTCCTTTTCAAATTCTTTTAAATGTTGTACTACATAATCTGTTAAAAGAAGAGGAAGATGTTATACAGGTATATCATGCAGTCTTTTTGCTGGTGGAGAGCGCTTTTCTCTTTATCAGGCTCAGCCAGTTTTAGTAACTAAACACTAGCCAATTTCTAAAGGATTTTTACATTTCATTTTTTTTTCTATATGGATGTATTTTGGAGCCACAGACTGTAAATATATCCCTTCCCCAACAGACCCAACCCAACAGGCACAGCACTGCTTGACTGGAGTCAAGGGCACTTTAGTGATATGATACTAATAGAGGTTGACACTGAAACATAAAAAATACAAACACATTTAGTTAAGAGGGCTTCAAGGATCTCAAAGGGCAAAGCTGTAACTCCTTTCACTCTGACTACACTATTTTTAAACAACCATGAAAATATGTTTTTTATTTGCTTGTACATTTACCATCTTTTTATACCACCTAAATCCAGTATTTTGTGTGGTGAAATATGTGTGCAGAAAGCATAAAGGAGATTTCTTACTGTAGTTCTAATCCAAATCATGAACATTTTTCTTTGAATGTTGTACTTGCATGAACACAACTCCAATTGAATTATTTCAATAATTCATTTTTGCCTTTCAAAATGTAATTTACATTTTTTTCTTTTTATTCTTGTTTTATTCTGTATCTGTTTAAACCTTCTACTTTACTTCTATACTTTGACCAGATATGAAAAATGCTTAGAACAAGTCATTAATACACAGGAATGCAGCTAATATGCACATAATATAAAGTGTAGCTGCAGCTGATGAAGGTCAAAACAAAAAAATAACAAAGATGATTGACTTTTTTTTTTGTCCATCTTATAAAAATATCAATAAATTCAAAGCTGAATTATTTAACTTTATTCTTTCATTTCTTTTGACACATTTACAGATGATCCTAAATGTTTCAAGGGAAACTTGGCTTCTTTTCATGATTCATTCTCAGATGGAGATCCAAGTTATAAACCAAAGCTGATTTTATTGGCCATCACCATAAGAGGGACCAAAAGAGAAACTCCTGATGATTACTGTATTGAATTAATTTGCCCTCTATATGGCATTCAAGTAAATGTCCAACAAGGTGATGTTTAATGCCTAAGTCATTCTTTGTACTTTTTTATGACTTCCTAAACACCCTTGTCTTCCTTTGGTTAGTATAATAATTGCACCAAGGATATATAATATTTAATGCATTCAGCTCATTATTCATGTCTAATTAATGCCACACTCAAAATAAGGAAAATCCAATTAAGCATCCCCTGCCTGTCCCCGCAGGGGATCCTATTCAAGTGCTATATAAAATCTTCTTTGATGTAAAAAAATAATAATAATAATTTTTTTTTAAAAATCTATTTTTATAGGTGGCCATGAATATGTAGTGCCAGTCAAAAGTTTGGACATGCCCATGTTTGCCCAGATAATGTAGTGATGTAGTGGTCAAATTTAAGGTGGCTTTTTTAGTCTAAGAGCTTAAGTCTCTTTAAAAACCATTCTAGTTTTCATATAAAGTGCATCAAGTCAGAAAATATTTTCCTTATGGCAATATGGCATCATAAGCTAATTTCATCTGATAATCCTTAAGATATGTGGTCATAAAGGTCTTTGTTTGGGAGCATGAGCGGTTGCACTAACAAGCCCAAAAGCTAATCAGATGAACAAAAATCTGGTTGGAAACATAGTCAAGACATTTCACAGAGAATTTTACGATGGTTATTTGATCATGTTTGGTCGTTTGTAATTCTTGATCAGACCCTGATATCCAGCAAAAAATTCAAAGAAATGTATGTTTGGCAACTAAGTGCATCACATTTAGGGTGCATTCACACCAGGATGGTTTGGGGATTTCGTCCGATTGGGCGAGGATTTCTGAAAAATTTCACACCTCCAAATGTGGACATTTTTACAGATCAAATGTAATGCTCGGATGCATTATTTCTATGTTTAGTTGCACAGGAAAACTATGAAAGTAGAACATGTGGGCACAAATAAATTCAATTTACATGATAATGTCACCTTTTTGCTGTGGGACTACAGTATGCAATGCTCTAAATGGCACTCCGCAAACCGTGTTTATTTTATTTTATTTTATTTTTTTGTTATACTTGTATGATCCCCAAGGGGAAATTAGGGCTCTGCATTTTACCCATCTCTGTACTGAGGGGATCAAAGAGCAGTGGGCTGCTAGCGCCCGGGGAGCAGTTGGTGGGGGGTTAAGGACCTTTCTCAGCGGTCCACAGTGGTTCACCCAGGAGTCGTGTCGGGGAATCGAACCCGGGTCCTCTGCGCCCAAGCCCACTCCCCCACCATTAGTATCTCTGAAACACAGTTTATGGTGCCATTCAAACCGCAGCCTCGGGGTTTTAATCAGGTGTGTTTCACATTCACAGAGTTCTAAAAGAAAACATATCAGACCTGTCCTGGCTTCACTTCACTGGCTGCCTGTGCCTTTCAGAATTGATGTTAAACTTCTTACAGTATAGTTGTTTTTAAGTTTTTAGATGTTTTTATTTATTTATATTTTAGTTTTTTATTTATATCTTAATTTCAATTGTGTAAAGCACGTTGTGTCAGCTGTGGTTGTTTAAAGTGCTCTACTGTGTAAATAAAGTTGAAATGGTAAGACACGTAAAAGAGCCCCGTCATTTCCTACGTTTGCATTTCAAACCTGCAAAACCTGTAAAAACAGTATGATTACTGTAAGTAAATTTGGTTTATATCTAAGGAAACCAGGTTGGGAATAAGAGTAGAAATTAAAAAAAAAAAAAAAAAAAAAAGTAATTCTCTAATCATATCAACCTCAAAGAACTCAATGAGGAAACTGACAACAAATCAGTGAAATAGTTTATTAGCAGGGCCTGATTAAGTTTTGCTTCATGCTTGGGGTGAGGTGTGGCAAAAGTCTGCTGTCTCAGCTTGTATAACACTGTAATTAGTTTCATGTTTAATGTTTTGTGGAGGGGGGGGGGGTTGGTGAAATGTAACCTTACCAGTGCTCCACCACAGACTGGACTCAAAATAACTAAGATGCCAAAAAAGTTCTCAAGAAACACCAGTAGTAAAAATATTGTTTACCCACAAGATAAACACCCTTCAAATGGAATATCTCAAATAAATAATAAATGGATATAGTCAAATACTGAAAAACACATTGGTAAGTTGTACTCGAGCAACAGTATTTAGTTATTTTGACACTTTCTTGCTACATGATTGTAACACATTCTTTTTACAGAATTTCCTCATAGCAAAACTAGGTCTGCACTGCATGACGCAGGTAAGTAAATAAACAGGTTTCTTTTTATTGCTCATACAAAGCGTTGCCCCATTGCAAGCTGTGGTGGTTTAAAATTTAATGATCTTCTCCGACTCCAACAGCAAAGCTTGACAAACAGCTGTGAAGAGTTACACTTATAAATGCAATGTTGTTGGAACTGGACTTTCTAAGACACAATAAGTCAATACAAAGCATTTCAGGCAAGGTTAAAAGCTCTTTGCAGTAGGTTTAAAAATAGTAGACTGTTTTGTTGTTGTTTTGTTTGGCTGGGCTTTTTTTTTGTTTGTTTGTATGTTTTTGGCCTCAGCTATAAAATTATAAGTCCAAATGACCCAGATCCAGGCCAGTTGAGCTAAAGAGGAATCACTGCGGATCTCACATCTGGTCCTTAATGTGGACTCGTGAAAGACCTCAGCTGGATCTGAGTTTACCACAGCATGCAGTCACAACAGAGCCAAGTACACTCATTACATAAAGAACAACTTTCTAAAATATCTATCATCACATAAAGCATTGCTTACCTCAAAACTATTGCTGACATTAACTAGGGCTCACTGGGAGGACTGCTAGAGTCACCTGACACCTGCTTACAAAAAATGGCATTTATAAGTATGAAATATTGATATATTAGTGAATTAAAGCAACTTATTTCTGCTGTTAAACGTTAGCATAAGATGCAGACAAGCAGGTGGGTGTTTATTTATTAATGTCACATGCAAATCATGTATATGTGTAAGTCTTCAGGTCTTTTTATATTTTTCAGAGTGAAAAAGTATGTCTTAGGCTCTACAGTCACCTATGAAATAGTTTCAGACGTGTTACATCTGCATTTTCTTGTGTAGACTGATTTGCTGTCATTTTACTCAAATAAAAAGCTGGAAATCCCATTAAATTTCTTTCAACATTCTTTATGTTAATGTTTGTGTGGACTGCAGGTCCTGCCCTATATTCCTGACAGGCACTATTCCCAGTAATTAGGCTGACGCCAGCTTCCTTTAACGCTCCAGCCTCCAGATTCCCTGTGACAGAATGGCAGAGACTGTCAGGTATAAATTATATTTACAATAAACTCAGCCAACAGATCGTGTTTCTAAAGCAGCCAGCCCTTCAAACGACATCATTTAGTCTCTCCTATTGCACATGGCAACATGCACCATGCAGCATTAGCTGTGGAACAGATGTTTTCTTTGGTGGGCTTTTGGCCCACATATCCTGACTTCAGCTGGTGGATATTTATCTAAACTAATGCAGCCTACCTCTCTAGTCACTGACTTGATTTCATATTATTACAGTATTTTGTAATTCATGTTATATTATGTTGTGAAACCTTTAATTTTTTTGTTAAAGTTTGTTCAAAATGTTTTTAAATGAGGAAAACGTAATTGTTGAATTAATCAAGGCAATTTAGCTTTGAAAGAAATTGCTTAAAACACTGTTACATGGCCGTGCAGATCTTCAGCGTTTTTGGCACAAACAATAAAAGAAGATGATGCTCTACAGACTGAAACCACAGAGGGTCATGTTTATTGAAACATTTGTCATCCAAGCTAATCAAGTTGAGCTAGTGAAAGTCATTAGCTCGCCTCAGTTTGTGCCCTCTTGTCTTCAGACCTCAAACTCCATTACTGTTACGGGATACCTTAGTGACATTTGGCTGCCTCTCTAAGAGCTCATAATGCACAAACGGCATTAAGAGCAATCAGCAAGCATGACATGTTGAATGTACAACAACTAACTCTTAAGTATGCTCAGAGTTTCTTAACTTTAGCTGTACACATCAGTGTTTAAATATTTTTAGGGTTTTTACAATTGTGAATAATTCACACTATTGAATTAAAACTAAATCAAGAGACTGGACTAGAAAATATTCTGGCAGCTATGTTTGGGGTTCAGATGTGACAATGGTCAGTGGAAGACGTACTTATTCACATACATGTCCTGTTAACCTAATTGTTTGAAGATTCTTCATAATAAAAAGTAATAACCATGTTGGTCCACTCACTGGCAAAATATTTGATGACAGTGGCATTTGTTTCCAAGCATTTCAGCAAAAGACTATAAAATGGTTCTACGTTGCATCCGACACCACGAGCTTCACCACACTCAAACTGCGCTTGTATTAGGTGCTGCAGTGACTCGTAAATGTTCTCAGGGATGCCTTCCATATGCTGAGCAGTTGGGTGTGACAACAACAAAGGACACCCAGATATTTCTATCAATTACCAAACAAAGGAGAACGTTGTCAGAGATGGCTTTTAGCAGCCAGGAGGGCTAATTTGATGCCGACTGCAAGAGGCCGTCTGTGCAGTGTACTTTTTCTTCTGTTAGTTTCATTGCAAGTTAGGAGAGATAGCTTTAGCTGTTGTCAACTGGGTTTGATGTCATGTACAAATTTTTCAGAAAATGAAGTGATGCGAGCGAATCCAGTTAAATACTTTGTGTGTTACAAATGCATATTAAAAGCATTTAATATGAAGATCTTGTTTATATCTTGTGAAGATCTAACAGCTACAGTACATACCATTAGCCACTGTTTACATGAAATCTACCAGAATACAACTTACCTATTCTTTAGGCCAAATCATGTTGTTGTCCTTAAGATGCCATATTTTTGGGTCAATGACCTAGTCAGCCATGAAATAGCAATAGGCCTCCATGCTCCTTGTTTTTGACGGTGCCATGACATCAAATTTCACTTTTCTGGGGTTTTGGGTGTATAATATGATCTGTTGTGCACTGATGAGGCCATGTGATTGTCCAGAGTGAGAATCAAAGTTCCTGTTTATGGTCTGTCAGTTTTGTCTCTCTGCTCAGAAACAGTTGAATCAGACAGCAGGCTATCATCCTACGTAGTTCTATCATTCTACGTAATTTAATTTCTCTAATAAGAGCACACTATCAAGTAAACAGCGCCCCCCCCTCTCTCTCTCTCCTAACGGTCTATGCACCGGCCGCTCCCCCCTCCCCTCCCTGTCTGATTCAGCTGCGTGTTTGGAGCTAGTAGTAACCTCTGTGCAATCAGGTCTGGGTTTTCAAACAAATGGATTTAAAAGAAAACTTCTGCAGCAACACTGAGGGAGGCGACCACAACCTTGTCATTACCTGTAAGTTTATTTATTTTCTAAATGCTGTCTTGTCTGATAAATGTAGCTCACTGTCTGAAGTGCCCATGTTGCTAGCAGTTAGCCGTTAGCAAAGTCCGACCGCAGATTGACCTAGATTATCCAAATAAGGTCATAGCCAAATAAGGTGTAGCCAATCAAAATTAAGTCAACGTGGTCTCCGGGTAAAGCTCCATATCATCACCGGACCCAACTGTATTACTGAGGAAGTGAGGTCCGGCGTTTCAAAACAATACTCCGCTGTAAAAAATGCCGTTTTTTTCTTTGGAGTATTTACATATGCAGTAATGCCAACAACATAAACTAGTTTTTAACTGCTATGTCATCACTCCTTTAAAACCTTTTAGACTTTCTAGGATGTATACACAATATGTGTTATAACTGATACTGAGTTGTGCATCAAATGAAGGAGTCATCACCCGGAAATCCCACTTTTTCACGTTAAAACATGTGTAGCCTATTGGAATAGGACCTCAGTTAAAAGTACGTGATTTTGTATTTTTTTTCTCCGAATGACATGATCTACAGAGGCAGCTAAGCTAGCCTCTTTAGCACCACCTGAAATCAGCTGATTACCTGCCGTAGAGTAGCGTTTAATGACCAGCTTTGTCAGAGAGGAGGAGGATGACGACGAGGAGGAGGGAAAAAAATTGCCGTGCTGAGCCACTTCAGCAGAAATTCAGCAGTTTTCAGTGCTGTAACAGGAGGGACAGCACTACCAAGGACCAGTGAATTATATTTATTCAGTGAGGATGTGCAGTTGGTAAGTGTTGCTGCTTGTGTAACTTATTATCTTTTGTGTAAGAGACCAGTAAACGATGGTTGACTAATGGACAAGCTGCTAATGTAGCTACAAAAGCTAACACTGTTTGGTTAACTTCACGTCAGACAATCGCTCCCTATATTCATCAGAGTCCAGCCCTTTTACTCCACGGATCTTCTCTATCAACCGTACTGTTACGTTTCTATCTTGTTTTTCTCTGTTGAGACATCATTTTCCCTCACTTAGTCTGTCCTGATAAAACTTTGTTTTGGATTTGACGCTTGCCTCGTGACTGTGCTTACAGACAGGTCTAATTCTAGTGCGTATTCTCATGAAAAACAAAAGTTGGGGATAAAAAGAGGTTAAAATGAGCTTATTAAATTTTCCTCCCACCCAACTATAATTAAATATTCATTTGAAGATAATTTAAGGATAGTGTATGTAAAACACTAGGTTATGACACCTTTAAAGGTAATTGTTATGGAAGGAAAAATCTGGTTGCCTATCAGTTGATGTAAGTTGTTGGTAACCATCTGCAATGGCTCTTTAGGTCTCATCCAATGACAGATTTTTTTTTTCTATTGTGTCTTTGAAGTTCTCAAGGAATTAAATGACAATTATCCATGAGCCTTACTTTATGTCAGCCTCACTTAAGCTCTACAGTACCCATTCCCATCAGAGTATGGCACTGAATATGGCGGCAATGAGGTGAGAGGGTTATGACATCTCCTTTGTGAAAAGCATGAATAGGCCATTTGTTAAGATCCTTATACACCCTTTAACAGAATTGTGAATTTTCTGAATTTTAGCCTAAACATAAACAGGTAAGCACCAACCCTTTTTTTTTCCAATCAGAGTGAAAATTAGTATTTGTAATTACTTAGGCTGTCCATGCCCAAGTTTTTTCTTGCAATTTTGACTGCCTTACTCCCCTGTGCTGCCTGTGAAACCACCAAAACTGTGCAGATGGACTGTGAACCAATGCTATCTGCTGATCCAACACCACACATATCCCCAGACTCTCTTTGGCTCCAGGTTAAAAAAAAAAAAAAGATTTTAAGATATTCTTTATCACATTTATGGTCTCGCATGGTTTTACCCCAATCCTTGAAGCCATACAGGTCATGCTAGCAAGGTCTCTTATTTCAGCTTCCACATATCCAAGGATGAGTGCGATGGTTGTGATTTAATGTCAACTCCTGGTCCTTTGTAAATGGTTTCTTCCCCTCTGTTTGCGTGAACTCCACACAATCTACTAGAGTATGCATAAAAAATGTATGCATATTTATACAGAATGTTGATTATTTTTATGTATAACATAAAAGCTATGTAGCATATGAGCTCCTGGCAAAGCATCAGCTTTTACAGAGGTGCTTGAAGAGGCAGAAGGAAGTGAGAGGTCAGAACTCCAGCAGCACTTGCAGTTCATTCAAAACTTATAATGACCCAGCATTGTATGGCTTTAATTGCTGCTGCGTTAACACTTCGGTTTCACTGATGTCAAGAAAAATTTGCTTTGAGCCATTTTATCAGTGTTTTTCCAGCATCATTGGCTTTTTAACTTTGTATAGTCGTCACATCAGTGGTTTTATGCCTTTTACATCCTCTTCATAAAATGCAAACAGTTTGGACAATAAAATATTATCAGCCGGTCAGGCAATTGGTGAAATGATGCTGTATGAATGCTGCATTATGATAGAAACATGGTAGTATTGGTTCTGAACAACATATATTTATTACATGCTGCATGCACATGTACTTGCAGGTATGCTAGGGTAAAGGTCAGTTTATATCAAATATTTATTAGAATTTGGTTTTCTTTTCCTGGAGGGGCTATCAGATTCTAGAAGTGGCCTGTGATCCCCCAAGGTCACCCATTTGGCCCCACCCTTGGGTTCATCCTAAAACATCCAACAATTGTGTTGAACAATTAGAATAAACTAGACAAATACTGTATGAAACAGAAAAATTCAAACTAATGACCAGATACATCCACACAGACTTGGAACTTCACTCTATAAAGAGTATTTGGGCTGCAGTTGATCTAAAGAAGTGGTTCCCAACCGCTCTTTGAGTCTCTCAAAGAGCACAGGGGGTCCCTAAAGCTTTGACTGTTTAGACCCAGTGTGATTTAAATCAAGCCATGTCCATATAGCGATGAGTTGAAGTGTATTTGCTTAAGATTTGCTATCATTTGGGCGTTTCATTCACATGAAACCAGTGCTTTAGGAGCAGGAAAATGCAAACTTTTCTGTCTGAGAAATGCCATGTCTGAGACATGCCACAGTGCAGATGATTTGTCCTTATTTAAAAAAAAGAAAAAAAACATTGCATTGTGTTGGTAATTACCTTAATTTTGGTTTTATCAAAGCTGATGAAAGGGTAAAACCAAGCATTCAATACGGCCAAGCAGGGCATCCACAGCTTTTTGTAGTTTTGTACATGAAATGTGCTATACAAATAAACTTGCTTGTTGATAATTTAATATGCAATTCCTCTTTAATTCTTTCATTTAAAATGTATAATTACAAAACACTTGGCAATTTGATTTCTTTTTTTTAGCAATTAATTGTTTAATTTGAAATTATACTTACAGTAGCTATCTCTTTTTTAATTGCAACATTAAGTACTGACCATCAAAATGCTGCATTGCTATTTCAAAGACCGTTCTGAGTCTCATATTTTAAAGCCTATATTGTAATACTGCAATGTAAATGTTGAATAATGGAATACAGACAGAACTGCGACATTACGTGTGTCTAGGTTGTAGTTGCAACAGCAGAAAAACTCCAGCCGCTGGGTTGCCAGGCTCACTGCCGATACGACAAGGGACCAGCAGCCTGCATCATGTCCAATAAGTAATGCAGAGAAGTTTATGTCTGACAGCTAATGTTAGCCACGTTAGCAAGTGAGCTAACTTACCAATCCAGAAGAAAAGTTGCCATTTCCATGTTTTGATGCAGTGGAAAATGATAATGTGGGTCCATCTAGTGTAGGCTAAATTTAAATTTACTCCATATCTCTGGGGCTCTGAAGCAGCTGCTTGACTTGCCAACTCCACCATTTTTCCCTGTACTAGTCTAGCTGTGCCAAACATTGCCACACAGAGATCATATTTGGCAACCCACAATGGCGGCCTGTATTGTCTTGTAGGTGTAAATAACCCCATTGTTGAACCCGTTAAAATTTATTTTACATTTATTTTCAGGCTAAATGTGATTTTTTTTTTATGCTGTATTTTTATTCTGCATCCATCCAAACACCTCGTGGAGATATTATTTTTTAGAAAATAGATCTTTTGATAAAAATGTTCCATATTCAACCTAGAATAATTCAAAATGTCATTTGGAACAATTTAAAACTTTTAAGTTGCTTTCCATGAAATTGAATCTGTTATTTGGATTCTAAATGTAACATCAACTAAATGATTTGAGTGAGACTGACTCAAAATTGACAAGTTGAACAAACTCAAATATAATAAACTTAATTCAATTACTTATTAGCATTTGTAATAATTAATTAAAGTTAGTTTAACTGTTTTCATTTTACAGTGTTGAGGGATGAGTTAATAGTTTTAAACCAGCTTCTCTAGCTAGTTTAAATGAGACACTGATCCAGAATAGCGCAATCCGTTGTGTTTTTCTGATCTCCCACAGTTTTATATGTTGAGCCTTTAAATTGTCCCAGATTCCATGTAGAGTGGTGTGGCCAACACCAAAAGTTTGCAAAATATGTCAGCTTTCCCATAGAGAGGAAGATAAGTGAACTGACATCCCTCTCATGTCTGCACAAACAAAGTACTGCAGGTTTTTCTCTTCTTTTTTTTCCTTTCTTCTTTTTTTTCCACACTCATTAAACCTCTGTGCAACTTTCTGGTGTAATCAAGCAGTAAAAGTAGAGCTTGTGTTTTCTCAAAGCAAAAGTAGAGAGAATGTGCCCGTCAATCCAGACATGTCTCTTAGTGGATGATTTGCTAAACATAGCAGAACTTCAGAGGTGGGTGGTAAACAACAACAATCTCTTCCTGTTCTAGTGAAGATGAAAGCATCTTTGTCAGAATAATAAAAGTGTCTGACAGCTTTCTTAGAAATGATAACTACAGGCAAGATGTAAAAGATTAATTGGAGTATTCTGTCAGGAATTAATCAGTCAGGTTAAAGCTCAGTCATCAGGGGCAGAACTGGTATCTCCCTATCTTACTTTTTTAGCATACAATCACATCCTTTTTTCTTTTAATCAATCATTCTCTAAGTCTTTTTTTCTATACAGCAAACAAGATGAAAGACTCAACAACGAACATGCACTGCATGAGCAACATATGGTAGGAAACACAGCCAAGATCAATGTAAACTTGTATGCAGTAAAATCCCTGCCGAGTGATTTGTGTCATTCTGCAAGGTGACAGACAGTGAAAGGTCAACCACGAAAAATCCTAGACAGCATGCGACACTAAAAGGCTGCCATGACCTTCAGGCAGTGGCATTCTGGGAAGAGGACGTATGAGGGGTAATTGAAACACAGCAGAATGATTACTGTAGGGTTTTATTCATGACTACGTGGCACAGAATGGTTATAAAAAATGTGTATCTCAGACTAAATAAAATGGAAATGAGTGAAATGTACTTGTCTATTATTAGAAAAAAACAAAGCAAAAGAACCAGTCCAGTTGCATAACATCATTGATCATCTGTATGCTTTAAGACAGAGTGGATGATGTTTTCAGGAGCTTTTACACTATATTGCTTAAAGGAGCCCTATCATGAAAAAGGACCTTAAGAGCTTTTCAGCATGTTACTGTTATTTCCTCATAAAAATTTTAATTTAAGTCTTTTTTTTTCTTCATTTGTGCATATTTGAGTGATATATATGAATATTCAGGCCAAGCTCTAGCTTCCTTAACATAACTGACTGACACCGGTATACGCAACAAGGTGGCACCAATCACGAAGCGACAAACACGCATGTGCAGCATCGTAGCAAGACACCCTCTTTGTTGAACAGAAACTCAAAGAGAATCCTAACCTATACACACTATACAAGAAACTAACAGCCTGCAGGAAGATTTCCTCAGAGATAAGCAGCCATCAGCTAACAGACGTTTGCTCCACAGTTCAGGAGAATTTTTTTTTTATTTATTTTTTTTCATTTTCTTTTTAAGTTCTAGAGGACGGCAAGTTGGGAAAAATGTGGTTGCTTTCAGCGTGGGAGTTTATTTGTTGTACTGGACGAATCGACTTCCCAGAAGTGGTTGGATTATAACTTCAGAAGCAGAAAAAAAACTCAACTTTGTGTGTGAACTTCACTCCTGACAACTTCATGAATCTCGGGCAGTAAAGTGTTTTTTTCTTGTGTTTACCCAGGCCCCCAGCAGCCACCCAGAGGCCCAGATCCCAGCTACCCCCCCCCCCCCCTCCCCCAAAGAACGGACATGCATCGGGCGGCAAAAGGCGGCCCCAGCCGGAGCCCCCTGCAGTCTGGGGGCCCAGGCCCCAGCGGACCAAGACCAGCAGCTGCCGACCCGGAGCGGAGACAGCGCCGGGCCCAGGGCCCAAGCGCCCAGGAGCAGACACCCCCCCCCCGGACCCGGGCGGCCCAACTGAAACCCAGGAGGAGGAGGCCAGCCCCCACCCCAACGTCCCTGCCCCACACACCTGACACCAGGGCGCCACCACCTCTACCACCCCCTACCCCGCCACCACGCTCACACACACACTCCCCACACACCTACCCCAACACTAGGGCTGAAAGATACACCGTCACCGCATCCACATCGAGACACGGGCACCCAAGACATCAACACCGCAAGAGCAACCACACACAAGATACAGATCCCCCCTGCGCCCGCCCCGCATACAAAGCCCCGGAAGCCACAAACAAAACCGCACCCCCCCACCAAAGCGCCCGGCCCCCAACCAACCCGCAGCCACACTGCACCACACCGACACCGAGATGCCCGGCACGAGCACCGAGATACGAACCTCCACCCACACCGCCCAGCCCTACCCAACACCTCCATGTACCCCCCACACACACACATACACCCACCCACTCCGCTCTCCGACCTTACATACCCACACTCACTCCTCCCTCCACCCCCAACACTCTCCTCCCTCTACTGTCCACACCTACCCCCCACCTCCTCTCATACCCTCTAACACACACATGCACTCCCCCCACATAACTGCACCAACCCCTCCCTACCCCCCCCCACACATACGCCCCCACCTCCCTATACCCCCAATGCCCCATACAGTCCCCCCCTTACATGTCCAGCCCCGCCCATCCCTCTGACCTATCACACTCCCCGCCCTTCCTTCCTTCAGCCCCTCATGACCATCCCTACTAGACACTCACGAGCATGCCACTCCTTCCTCCATCCCCCCTAAAAGCTATATTTTTTCAAAAATAATACCTCCACAGGTCGTTTGGGGGTGTACAGAATGAAAGTACAACATTTCCCAGAAAAATTATATTTAGCCTAAAAATAATTATAAAATAAAATTTTACGGGTTCGATAATGGCATTTTATTTACGTCTATAAGCCAATACACGCTGCCATTGCAGGTTGCCAAATACGATCTCTGTGTGGAAACAATATTTCGGTCGTAGTCAGGCTTGTACAGGGGAAAACCGTAGAGACAACCAGTGAAGCAGCTGCTTCAGAGTCCTGGAGATATTATCTGTTTCTGAGGAGGAGTGACCTGAGAAGAGCAAAACCTGGAGTAAATTTAGGTGAAGACTTCACTAAATGCACCCACATAAACGTTTTCCACGGAGTAAAACACGGAAATGGCGACTTTTCTCCTGGATCGTAAGCTAGCTTGTTTGCTAACGTGACTAACGTTAGCTGTCAGTTATAAACTCCTCTGTGTTACTTGTTGGACATGCTGCAGGCTGTTGGTCACTTGCGCATCGGCAGTGAGCCTGGCATCCCAGCGGCTGGAGTTGTTTTTCTGCCGTTGCAACTACAACCTAGACACACGTGATGTCGCTGTTCTGTCCGTATTCCATATTCAACCTTTAAGTCTTCAAGGTGTTGACGTTTGCAGAGTGGACTTTTTATACTGCAAAAGGAGTTGGAGGTGAGTGGATTTATGCTTTTAGAAACATGGTTTTTCAGCTGTTTACTATCAAGCAATGAGCTATCCACTTATTGTTAACCTGCTCGTAAAACATCAGCGACGACATCCCTGCCCTCTGAAGGCGTGGTTTTGGGTGGTGTGTTTTTTTAAATCTAGCTTGCTCGAACCATTTTTCCAACATTGCCACCCCTAGCTTTAACTACCCCTCGTGATATCAATTTGATGATTCACAGCTTACTTCTTATCAAGAAATAATTAAATGTCCCCCTTCTCACTTCTTGTTTTTGAATGGATGCTAGTTCAAAGGCATAAACTCAAGCAAATCAGGCTACATCTTTCATTGTTTATTGCTTTTTAACAGGGATTAACAAATGAAGAGTTCATTTGCAAAAACAGAAAAACACCATTTTGAAAAAACTGAGTTAACTGCTTTTTGTGGCTGTCGGGTACAGACCTCCTACTGTATATCCATTTTACAACATTAAAACCTTCTACTTTATGTGAGCTTGATTTAGTGAAAATATTCTAAAAGTAAATGAAGAGTTTATTTCCAAAAGCAGTTAGCTCCGTTTTTTTTCTAAATGGTGTTTGTCTGTTTTTGCAAATGAACTCTTCAAATTTGCACATGAAGCCAAGAAGACTTCATTTTTGTGAGAAAGAAAAGGGAAAGGATGAAAGCAGTTTATAGTGTTCCTCAGAGGAAGCTGGAAAAAAAAGATCCAATATGATTGTGAAAAGGTTTTTTTTTTGGTATTGTTGATCGCTGTTTTAAAATTTATTCAAATACATTTTTTCCCATTAAGTCTGCATTTTATGACTAGTATTTTTTAACCCAGGAATTTAAAGAGAAAAATCACCTCCAAAACATTATAACTCTGATATAAAATGAGGGGCATTATAAAGATACAACAGCTAAAAAGATTCACAAAAAGAGTAAACAAACCAATTAAGCACTGTTCATAAATGGTCAAAATGATTAAAAATGAACATAAACAGATGCAAATTTGAAAAAAAAAAACAAACAGCTAAACTGAGAAAAAAATGAATGAATTATAACTGCTAAAAAAAGATGTAAACAAACATAACGGGAAAATAACAAGAAAAAGATTTTCAAGCTTGTCCCTTGAGGAGTGGTGGGAGTTACTAAACGTAGTTCTGTGTATATTGTAGCCCTCAGGGCTGAGTGTAAACATGCTGACAGTGGGGAAAACATTGAATCTGCTTGTTCTGGAGGCTATATGTATGTTTATGAAACATGTTTAAAATATGCTGTCTTTGGTATGAAAAGCATCACGAAATAAGCAGTATTGAGAGTAGTGTTGCTTCACACTCATCACTGATCACTACTTTCCCTATACTGTATTTTCCACTCACATTCACTAACATGCCTGCTAATACAGTTAATGTTGTCCTGTTGATTTAAACATAAACTATAATTATGTTTTTTTTATTCGGGTTTTCTTTTTGTTTTGTTGTTGTTGCTTTTTTAAGTTTTTTTTTTTTGTTTTGTTTTTTTTTTTTTGGGGGGGGGGGGGGGGGTTGTTATGATTTGTGTTTTGTCCAGCTTGTCTGTTTTTTTTTAAATGGTGCTCCTGATAGTGGTGGATCTTGAAATGGGGTGACAAATGAGGAAGGAGGGGCAGGAGGTCTAGACAGGGTGACATTAGTTGCGTTTACATAGAGCACTTTTAAACTGATTCAACATTTAATCAACTGAAGATGCTCTGAGAGGGTGCTTTGAGGCCACAGACTGGAATGTCCTCTGTGAACCTCATGGAGATGACATCAACACCATGACTGAGTGTGTGACAGATTATATAAACTTCTGTGTGGACACCATCGTTCCAACAAGAACAGTGACGTGCTTCTCGAAAAACAAACCCTGGATCGCCAGTGACCTGAAAAAGCTGTTAAACATCAAAAAGAAATTCTTCAGGGCTGA
This sequence comes from Atherinomorus stipes, assembly GCA_023101725.1. Lineage (NCBI taxonomy): Eukaryota > Metazoa > Chordata > Actinopteri > Atheriniformes > Atherinidae > Atherinomorus > Atherinomorus stipes. The sequence continues at coordinate 265,284 of JALJCO010002464.1, forward strand.
AGACAGGGAGTTATTGAAAAGAATACAAAAACAACTTAAAACACAAACTAAGACATGCAAAGAGGACCACAGGAAAAATCTGGAGAGCCAGCTCCAGCTGAACAATCTGAGGGATGTGTGCTTTGGAATGAAGAAGATCACCAGCTTTAAATTAAAGGGGGATCAGACTGATGGAGGTCTGGATAGAGAACATGTTCTTCAATAAGTTCAGTTTGCTCCTACCCTCCAGCCCAGCAGATCACCACCCTCCATGAGCCACAGCTTTCCTGTCCCACCTCCACTCTGTCACCCTGTAGCTCAGTCATGGACCACAACACATCCTCATCTCCCTCCACATCAGGACATCCTGAGACCTCCACAACTTCCACCTCCAGTGTGTATACTTCCTACAACCAGGTCAAGAAACAACTTGAGAAACTGAACTGGAGTACTTTGAGGGTCATGTTCTTTGATTTCTCAAGTGCTTTTAATATGATTCAGTTGCTTTGTTACATGGATTTATGGCTGCCTGACAAGCAGACCACAGTTTGTTAGACTGAAAGGTTGTGTGCCTGAGATGGTGGTCAGCAGTGCTGGAGCACCACAAGGAACTGTACTCTCACCATTCCTCTTCACACTGTACATCTCAGACTTACAGTACAACTCTGAATCCTGTCATCTGCAGAAATACTCTGATGACTCTGCAGTTGTGGGGTGTATCAGTGATGGACAAGAAGCCGAGTACAGGGAACTGGTCAATCAGTTTGTGAAATGGTAACAATCACCTCATCTTAAATACCAGCAAGACTAAAGAGATGATTGTTGACTTCAGGAGGAGCAAGAATCAACAAAGCCCCATTTACATTCTGGGAGAGGAGGTGGAGGAATACAAGTACCTTGGAGTTCAGCCAGACAATAGATTTGGCTGGAAATCCAACACTGACTACTTCTACAAGAAAGGTCAGAGCAGACTCTACTTCTTAAGGAAGCTGAGATCATTCAATGTCTGCACCAAGATGTTGCATCTTCTATAAGTTTGTTGTGGAAAGTACAATCAGCTTTGCAGCATCTGCTGGGGCAGCAGCATCAGAACCAGAGACTTGAAGAGAGTAAACAATCTGATCAAGAAAGCTGGTTTTATGCTGGGAATAACTCTGAGGCTGCTGGAGCTGATTGTCCAAGAGAGAATGTTGCACAATTTGCTGAAAGTGATGGAGGATTCTTCACACCCCACTTCTACACAACACGATGAAGAAACAACAGTGTACTCAGTGAGAGGCTTCTTCAGGTCTACTGTAAGATAGAGGTACCAAAGATCATTCCTGCCCACAGCCATCACCCAGAAGAACAAGACCTCTTATTAATTATTTACTGTTACGTTTTTATTATTATTTTCTATTGTTGAGAGAAACGCCCACTACAATATTGAATTTCCCTTCTTGGATTAAAAAGTATTTTTCTTTCTTTCATTCATTCAGTTCATTTCATTTCAGGCTGAGTTTTCAGTCTTTTTCAACCTTCCACAATCTGATCAACAGAAAGAAAAATATAAGCATGTCAGCACTCATTCTGATTTCATTATGCAACAGCTAATGTCTCTGAATGTAATTTATAGGTTAAAAAAAAAAAAAAACAGACCACATGGTCCAGGTGAATAAAGGATGGATCCATTTACACTACTGATTGTAATCCAGATGTTTTTTTGTTTTTTGTTTTCCCATCTCACAGTCAAGGTGCAACCTGATTTAATTAATCAGCCTCATTGCTGATATTGATCCAACAAAACTGTCACTGCAGCTTCAGCCCCTGAAACAGAGGCTGTCCAAACATTTTAATATTAAAAATTTTCATAAATTTCTCTCCTGTTTACTAGAATCAACACTAGCTAACTGGGAAAATATACTCAAACAAATTGCATGCAAGTGAGTCAGTACTGGCACGTAATTAATGGATGTATTAAACCGTGAATAATTTAATGACAAATGTCAGAGAGGTACAGAGGTTGTAAATTGGGGGCTGTTGTTTACCTTTGCCCCCGGCAGATCCGCCCTTGGTGATTGTCAACTTTGTTTTCTTGCTTAGGCCCCAGGACATTCTCTGTTTCTCAGCCGATGCCGTTGCTTTCTGTCTGGTTCTTTTTCTTCTCATCACATTCTCCTTTCCTAACAGGTCCATCATTATATGTATCAGCAATAAACAAATTCAGAAATAAAAAAATAATAGTTAAGTATCAAGAGGAGCCTTGTAACCATGAATCTCTGGTTAAGTAAATTTGTTCAGCACAACACAGAGGCCAGATCATCATTCATGCATGCTTGCTGATCCATAGACTAGTGTTACTTCAAGCATTTTAAATGTAGACAAAAGTCTGTTTCTCAAGTCTGATTGCACTTTTGGAAACTATGAATGGCATGTAATAAGTTACAACCACAAGTTTGTTTTTACGTTTTCTTTAAATATATCAATTCAGATCAGTGTCTAAAATTTCAAGATTATATGAAGAGGAAGTTTGTTCGTTTTTTACCTAAAAGCAAAAATCAGAGATGACTTTTTCCCCTCTAAATGTCCAACCAGAGAAATCTATGTACAAATCAAAGCCCTGATGAGTTAAACTACAACAGAAAGCTAGTTTGCTCTATTGCTGCTGACACTGGGGGTAATTGCCCCGCTCCACTGCTGAAATGTCACGGCTGCTCTAATCCCAGGTGGGCTATTCCATCAACCAATAAATGCCATTGCCCCTTTCTCAGCACCACAGCATCATTACATAATATGACACAATACTCATAAAAATCTGAACATGCACCTCACTTCAGATGTAATTAGCTGCACTTATCAAGATCTAATTAGCTTGCTGCTAATATGAGAGCTAATTTTAATTTGGAATAGTTTTTGAGTGCTCTTTGTGATTAGATTTCATCAAAGGGATTAAAAGGATTCTTTATAAAGCAATTTATTATTGTTAATGTTGTGTTTTGGTATTACAAATACATTTAGTCAGTATATGGTTCAAAAATATTTTGTAATTGAAGTTCAAGTAAATATATACTGCGACAGCGCTTTGTTAACTAGGTTTCTGGCTGTATTTCTCATAGTAAAGGTTCATATATAAATACATTCATTCAAGTCACCCAAGTCAGTCTACTGTAAAATGTTACAATTTCCTTCCACATGCAGACAAACTGTCTCCAGTGCTTGACTATTTGGCTTTAATTTCAGCCAGCAATTACTGAAGACCTAATCTCATTTATATGGTAATAACACGTGTGAAGACAGCTCCAGCAGCATAGATCGCAAGCTAAGCAGGGTTGGCCTTTTGTAGCCGGGGTTCATTCACTTCATTCTCCTGCTTGACTGCACTGACCAGTAAAAAGAGGTCACTGTCTGAGAGGATCAAGCAGCAGATCCCGCTAGTGTGGGTCAGAAATTTAATTTACTGTGACATATTCTTGGTAGCACTTACAGAGGTGATATGTTGTCCTTTGTTTTGAGACGCTTGCACAAGGGGTAGCTTGACCTTCAACAGTGTTTATTAGCAGTTTAAGGTGTTGTTATGTGCTACGCTGCCAACTTGCATTAGTAAGGGAAACTACGAAAATTGAATGAATTTCACTAAACCTCTACAGACTGTTTTCTTAGGGTCACACGGACACTTTTGTCACGATTAAAACGTTCTCAAGTCCAGAAAAGGGATTAGATCTGTATTTTTTGCGCCATGCGACCGTGCCAAAAGTCCGGAACAGTTGACAGAATGTAACGTTTGAAAGAGGCCGTCTGCACGATAAGTCCGTAACGCTTGATGCAAAAGAAGCGGGGGGGGGGGGAGGGAAAAGGGGTGGGGTTGGATCTCTTGCAGCGGTTGTTTGTCTCTCGCTGGAGCTCCTGCCGATGCTTCTCCCGAAGTAGACATCCCTCATGCACACTGAGAAATGAGACACACAGGACACGTTTCTCGGAACGTCATGCTGGCTCTCTTTCGGTCAGCATGCTCGACGCATGTACGTTCATAGATTGTCTATTAGTGACAGACATCGCACTCTAACAGGTGGTAACGCCACGAGCTGGACTAGAGTTTTCTCTTTCTACTTGGGTCACGGCGTGATGACGACGGTTTCGTCCTCAAAATTTTTCAGAAAACAACCATGAGACCACGCAGAGTTGTCGGACCTCTGCTGTGAGAATCCAGATCATTCAAGTTTAGTTCGTTTGAGGAAACCCACGAGACTGTGCCCTTATAAACTATCTTCATCTGTACTGCTTCTTGTTAGAAAAAGGCTTTAACATTCTGAAAATTAAAGATACAGCATGAACAGAAAAATTAATGGCATCCTTTTTACACCATAAAACTAAAACTCGTCAAAAATCCTTTTCCAGTCTGTATCAACAAAACTGTCTTTCAATGATAATGTCCTCCGGATGGAGGGAAGATTTTGGAAATGCTTTTCCAAGATCTGTATAAAAGTGAATAAAAGAAAGCCAAACACAGTGGTGATTCCATCATTCTGCTGAATCTCATATTAGCAACACTGACTGTTTTATAGGAAGGTTGAAATTAGATTACCTATACATTTTAGAGTGAAACAGATTACTCAGTATCAGAAAACTGGAGCTGAGGAAAAGAGCTTGAATCTTTTATAAGAATATGTCATGATATGCATCAGCATAAAGTGTTGTTGGAAAAGAATGTTGACTGTTTAAAAGTGGCCAGTGGTGAGTCTTGCCATTATTGCAACCCTTTGGAGAAAGATTTCATTTTAAATAGCATCCTGAGGGTAAACATGAGAAAATACGGAATCTTGTCTATTTTCAAGAAATCATAGAGCTTTGCTTTCCATGAGGTACATGCCACACTGGTAAGATACTAGTTTTTTTCCTGGGAAAGGATTTGAAAGTCACCTGCAGCAGTCATTTCCTCGTGTCGCGACTGCTGCTGATATGAGCTCAGCTGCTGTCCAAAACACAACGAGAGCTGCGCTAATTACGACAGAAGAGCAGCAATGACATTACTGACGTATCTCTGGAAACCACTAAATTTAAAGAGATTTTTGAAAGGAATGAATATCAGCCTCCTTTTTGTACATGAATAACGTGTTCTGAAGTAAATTAAAACTTTACTGGATTTCATCTCTCCTTCCTTCATTGTTCCATGTTTAAAAAAAAAAGGTCTATCTTTGTACAGGAGTACAAGGGCATTAATGAAAAACACAACATTGATTTTCAGTGAAATCTCTACATTGCTTTGCTGCATTTCCTTAACCTTGGTTTCCCTGAACCCCAGGCTGCCCAATTCAATTTGACTTTTTCCATCTTCCCCATTTTCTCTCAAGGGGAAATTTCATTAACTCTTTATTTCAGTGCTTGGCATCTGTTGTTCCACCCGCAGTTTAGTGCACGAGAAAGACTGAAGTAAAATAAATATTTGAGTGAATGATAATAAAAGAAAGACAGATGTTAGCTTGTTTTAGTTAAAGTTTGTCTTTTTCCAAGTTTTCTTGGAAATGTTGAATTTACATTTACAATTCTGAAGACTTTTGCTACAAAGATGGCTTTTACATGACTGATCTGTGCTGTCACATCTCAACAACTCTTGAATCCAGAGCTTGCGGTGAGCAGACTTCCACTCGCAGATGAGTGTCGACAGCATGTGTTTCATGCTGCGTTTTAAGCTCATTTGGGCTCCACGGTCTTGGCAGGTCAAAGCAGAGCTCTGAGCACCATCAGGCTTGTCACTGAGCTGAGCTTTAGGAAGTCGGCCTGTTTAACAGGCGTAACATTTCTCCTCTACCAGCCTGGTAGGTGATTGAACTGACACTGTGCTAAAGTTATCACTTAAACCCTGAGGATTCAAAATTACTGTACTTTCAACAACCTAATTGTTCACAGGTTGCCAAGTGATGAACAATCAAAGTTACATTAGAAATACTGAATTGAAAATACAGACCTAACAATAAAAACTCTCTTAGACAAGTCATAAACCTGTGATCATTCAGACAAAGCTGAATTTAGATGACCTGACATCAGGAACATGGTTAGACTGGGTTGAAGCAGGTTAGCATTACCTGTTAGAGTGCAGACACCGTCTTGAAATGTTCTATTTGTTGAACAATATTTCCATTCAAGTGTAAAATGACAAATTTCAAATGTAAGCAACCCTGATTGCAGGAACAGTTACTGGTCATGCACAAGAGAAGAGAAGAGGGAAACAAGAAATTTATTGTTGGATTGCTTGACTGGACTAATAGTGCGTTCCAGTTGTCCTCAGAACTCGTTCTCCGAGGAGATTTTTACCAAAAACGATGAGGCGATCTCAGAATTCTGAGCTTTACATCTATAATTTACAGATATATTTTCTGTCCATTCAGTTTTTAAACAGCACAGAGTTGTTGTCATGGCTAATTACGTTGTTACGGCGGTGTTGTCCTTGAAAACATCGCATGAATGTGTATTTTTTTATTAAACACACACACTAAAATTGGCTGCTGCTGCCGTGGTGACAGTGATTTTCTTCTTATACTGCAATTGTTCACAAACTGGTTATTTTGGAGGCATCTATTTCTTCAAAGCTGGTGCAGCTGGAACGGCAACTACTTGATAATGACATCACTTTCTTCTGGCCACCTGAATACACCATGAAGTGGTCTAAGGGTGCATTCATACCAGCCCGCCTGATTGCGTTTCCCTCCATTTGGGGAAGTGTGAATACACAAACAAACTCTGACATGGGCCAAAGAAGACGATTCTAGTCCATCCACAAACTTAGGTCACAGTCTGCTTCAAGTTAAGTTATTAAGTTAAGTATTTTTCATTTCATTTCATTAACCAGGTGGAATACGATGAAAATGACTTTATGGGTGCAAAACAGGGCATTGTCAGTAAATACTATCAAAACATACTCATACATAGAACAAATGGCTCAGACATGAAAGAACACAGTAAAAGTTCCAATAGAAATATGGTCGACCCAGGCCCGCTAAGATTTGATGCAGCTCCATGTTTTGCTCTGATGTGGTGCAAACAAAAGTTGTCCTTGAATGACAAGCAAGGTGTCTTCTCCATGGTTTGTCTTGTTTTATTCTTTTGTGATTCTAGATGCAGTGATGCCTCTGGCAAGGAAGGGAATATTTTATTCAAAGGTTTTGGCTTTTTGGAGGGTACAGTGTGAAAGCGAACTTGGACCAGCTGAAAGTTGCAACGCTCAACTGAACCAAGTTCCTTATCATACTGAGTGGACTATTATGTGTGAAATGAATGCACTGTAAATGTGCAAACACATGAAGAATAATGACAAACGGATGTTTCTTGTGCAACAACTGTAAATGGGTGTCAAGCCAGCACAGGAGACAAAATTAAAGACAGCTGTTATCCCCCACACCCACCTACACACCCTCACTAAAACTGGCTGCCATGAGCAGAGCTATAAAGACATGGTTGGTTGAGAGAAGTGCTGTGTACTGTATCTGCTTGGTATTTTCACCAAAGTATGTACAGTAGACACATTTCATGACCTTAGGGAATTTTGTCAAGGTGCAAAAATGGGGCATAACAGAAGATCAGGAACAAAGAAACTTAGAAATGCAGGAAAATGTTATCATTTGACATTTAAGTGACAAGAGTTTACTCATATTTCTTTGTAAGCACTGCACCCTATTTGACTTGTGGGATTATGATGGTCAGAATTATTTGAACGCTATAAGCAAATGTTTTAAAAACACTTAGTAGCAAGCATCACATTGCAACATAGATATAACCCATTTCAATTAGTTTAATAATTTATTCTAGTGGAAATTTCCAGGGCAGTAAAAAGCCTGTCTTACGTACAGGACTTTCTTTTTGACCAGGGTTCATAGCCAAGGCTACATCGCTTCAAATCTCCAGCCCGCAGCCCAACCTGTAAACTTCTGATGTAAACTAGGTCGGTGCAAAGAGAGCTGCTGCTGGGAGCATTGAATAATTCAGCTCAGTCCGCTGAGCTCTGATAACACAAACAGAACAACAGCAGCAGTGTGTGAGCATGTGCAAGACAGCCGGAGAGCTAAATCAGTTCAAGTATGGACAGCAGCTTTGACCATGCTTGGAGTCAGCTTAAGTTTTTAGATTTTTTTGTAATCTGAGGAATATGAATGAGAGAAATTCAATAAAAGGCAGACATTAAGGTTCCAGTTTACATCTTCATATAACACATAACAATGTTCTTCATGTAAGTGTAACATCACATACACTAAAGAATGTCATAAAGCGAAGATGCTCGGACCCCCCCCCCCCCCCCCCCATCCTTCATCTAAACCCCAGCATAAGGCTTTGATCAGCATAACCTGCCATATGTCAGAGTATGTTTACTGCATCCCTGTCATATGCAGCGGTTGTTAACTTTTACAGCCTCTTTAGAATGATGGCGAAAGTGCATACGTCTTCACAAAAATCTGTTGAGGAAATCTTCTTTTTTTTTTCTGTCGTTGACTCTTTTTCCTGTCTGCCGTGTCTGCCAGATCCAAGTGAATTGGATGTGGATGCAGAAGTGCTCATAAATCTTACAAACACTGAGGTAACGTGTTTCAGACTTGCTTACCAGGTGTAATTTGTCAAGAATGGGTAACTCTATTCCACACAGAGCACGCCCTTCCGCTTCAGCTGCTGGCTGCAGCCTTAAGGGTTTAGTGTGCAGTGTGGCATCACTACATCAGGCCAAGGCAGAGTTGTTACTGAAACCATGACAAGACAATGCTAGATGTCTCACTCAGAGCTGTCACTGCAGCAACAAATCCTGCCTGGATTTTGTCTGCTGATATGATGACACCTGGAGTACTTTATATTGATTTTTTTTGTTGTTGTTTTAAATTCAGACCCAAATGTTCAGATTCTGGTTTCAGCCCTTTGAACTAACCGCATTTATTCAAGTAGATTTTTTTTTTTTTTTCAAATGTGTGTTAGATTTTTTTGCTTCACACATTATACATTTTTAGCTTTTTGGCTCTTTTGGACTAACCCTCTTTTTTCATTCTTTTTTTTCTGACTTTTTATTTCTTTTTAAAGTTTGTTTTCTTCTGCTCCCTGCTGTAATGCTTTTAATGTTTTATGTAAAGCACTTTGAACCATCTTGTGATATGAATGAAATGTGTTGTACAAATAAACTCGGTTTGCTTTTTCATGAATGTGTTGCTCCACATCTGTGAACCACACTTCCGGCTTTCATGAAGACTGGCCATGCAAAACTTATTCTGCTGAAAACCCTTACATTTTCTTTACTGAAAATGCACAGAACATTACCTTTGCATACAGTATTTACACTGTAGTAACACTTTTATTACAGTGTGTAAGAATTACTGACACTGAGTGGTGAAGATCAGCAATGACTTTAAATGCCAAGGACTGTTGTGAATGTACGGTGGCTATCAGTTGTCATTCTTCTTATACATAAACATATTTTTTATCTGCGAGTGGCTCCAGTGGCCTCAAGTGATGCGACAGTTGCACTGATGGAAATTATTTCATAACATAATATACAGTTTTTTATCCTAAATGGTACCAGTACAACAGTGTAAAAGCTCAGGGGGTTCTCACTTCACATGCAGAGTTGTTTGTCCATTCGGGAGATGCCATAGTAAAAATTAAATAACAAACATAAGTTCTTTTAGTAAAGTGATCAGAGACCAATAGAAACATAGTTATTGATTGAACATATTTTTTTCTGTCATTGATCTTTATTACACGCTGCACCTTTAAGCTCCACCATTACCCTCCAAGATACTACAGGCAGAATTTAACTCAACATTGAGGCTTATACGATTTGTAAAAATTTAATGGTTACTGGTTCTAATTTGATTTGTACCTTACAAAGTCATTTCTACTTAACAAGACAGTTATTGGTAATAACAAAACAATAAAAATTCTGATGATTTATGAGACTATGCATTGCTTATTTCCGTATGAACAGCAGCACCAAAGTCCAGTTTATGTACATCATTTAAGAGGTAACTCATGATAAATTTCTACAAGAAATTGCCTGTAGTTGAAATACTGATTCATATGTCTTTGCAAGCAACACAAATTTAATGTATTCCCTGCTCATGTCAGCTTTTAATGGAAATTAGAAATGTTGCAGGAAAACATCTTCAGGCATGTGAAAGCTGCAAAACAGTAAAGTCTTACCATTGACTTTAACTTTAACTATGAGCTATTTAAGTTAAACATTTGGCCAATGATGCCGTTGTAATCACACTCGGGTAGATTTTTTTTCTCTGGAGTGTGATCTGTAAGCACAAAATAAAGCTGAGGTGAAAAAGATAGTCGGTCTAGTAAAAAAAGAAGCCATCACACCAACACATCCACAGGTTGTGAACTGATAATAAAGGTTTATGTGAGGTGTTAAAAATGTCACAAAACAGGGCAAATGACTTTGTTTCTGTTTTATATTACAGGGAGCAGCAGGTCAGGAGGTGTTTATACTGAAGCTCTTGACTTGTCACAATTCAGTTTGTCTTGTTAACATTAAATGTGTTCAAACTTTTTAACTTATCGAAACAGAAATAGAAGTTAAATTTAATGTAATAACTGAATGAGCAACATCTAGTTATTATTGCAGCTTTGCTTAGACAATAATAAGCTTTAGTTCGTTGCTTCAACTTTCAGTTTATTGTTTTTGCTTTTGAATAGGCTAAAAGAGAAAAAAAAAATCACACCCAGCTTAAGTCTTGTGTGGCTCTAACAGGTGTGTAGATAGCAGGAACTTGGCAGGCCTGCCATGGCAAGTTAAAGCTCTTACAATGCGATTAGGAAGTTCCTTAATAAACCCAGAATAAATCGTTTTAACGGTTACTGTATTAGGCAGGTTCCCCTAATTATTTCTGCATTCCAATTTCAAACCATATAAACTTGATTACTTTTATTCAAATATTTTTCAGGATATATATAATAGTGCTCTGACATGGGAGGAGCCTACAGTCATTAAAGACACACAACGGAACTTTCAGCAGTTTTCTCAGTGACGCGCCCCCTATCGGCAGCTAAACTAGCATCCATCTTGTTCGTACCTGTACTGTAAGCTCACTCCAGCCAGTAAAAGACAGTCTTATCTTGACTCTTGTTCTGTCCCTTCCTCTGTTTCTTTTCCTCTCTTCCTCCGGTGATGTTTCCTCGCGTTTCTTTACCGAATTCAAGATGATGCGCATTCAAAACACCCGCGATGTTGATCCCTGGTTTACATCCGGTTGCTAGTGAGTGACGCGGTGCTGCAGCCAATAGTCGGCTGCAACGTCACGGTCGCGTCCCGGATGGGAATCTTACATAGTGCTGTTTCTGAGCCCCGGGACGGCTCTGGGCACTGACAGCTCGAAAATGCGCTTAATGAATGTTGGTGTGACATCAGAACGAGTCAGAAACACAGATTTTTAAGGTCTAAAAGTTACGTTGTGTGTCTTTAACACTGAATAATAAGGTGTGTATATCTTTATTAACTTGAGTGAAATAACTCATAAAAGAGATTTAATTAATACTTAAATGTCAAAATGTCTTTGAAATTGTTTGAAATTGATGTGTGAGGTTTGCAAGGTAAATTTATTTGTTACAAATAATCAATGAAATAAAGATTTTTAAATTAAATATGAGGTCTCAAACCATTCTCATTCAGTGCCACCATATTACAGAAAGACAGGCGGAGAAGTCTGAGACCTGAACACCAACTGATGAGATTCACAACAAAAATTGCTGAGGGTTTTTCTTTTTTTTTTTTTTTAAGGAGACAAAATCTTGATGCAGCATGTTTGAGACAAAGACCACCTGAAGTCAACGTACTCACATAGACTTAGACCAAATCCTTATCATACTGAATGGACTATTATGACTTAGACCAAATCTACAGCCAGTTACTAGAACATACTATAGAACATACTATATTCAATCAGGTACAAAAAGAAAAACTCAACAAGACCATGATCTGTATGTAGTACGATGCTCCATCGCATGCATCCAAGCATTGCAGTGCTAGGCTGCAATGCCAAGAACTGACGAATCACAGTGCAGTGACCTGGCCCTCCTCCTCCCCTGACTTAAATCTGTACTGAGAATTTGTGAGTCTGTCTTGAATATGAAATTTTAAATGAGGGAAGACAGTAAACCTCTTAAAAAGGAGCATTTGGAGGCTGTGGTTGCTGACAGCTGGTCATGAACAGATCAACACACTGTAAGGCTCATGAAAGTTGTTGAAAAGAAGGGAAACAGTGGTCAGAATAGATTAAAGGGAAATGGCTAGGGAAAAATCTCCTTGAATTTAGTTGCCAACAATTCAACATATTTTTCTAATAATGAGCATTTTCCTTTTCCATCGTGTATTTCTGGATTTCCTTTAACTCACTGTGACTTTCGCTTTAAATTAAAAGTTTAATCCAATTCCACTTTCAGCATTGTAAATTTGCAACATACTTTATTGGGACAACACCTTTAAGGTTTAGAAAATTAAACAGTAGAAATTGGTTTATGTTACAAAGTGTTGCATTCATATGAATATGGAGCAGATGAGTAAAAGTTTGTTTTGCAGGGCCCTTGCAGGAATGCCCAAAGTATGCATGTTAATAGAACTGAGTTACCTCCGCCGCCTCCACACCCTCACCACTCCTGTCTCCATTTCTGTCTTGCTCCCCCCCACACTCACACACAACTATTTCCTACTCGCATTTTAACTTGGACTGGATTTTTTCCTCCCCACTCACCCTCTCTGTCAGATTGGCTCTCCGCTGTCATAGAAACAGCTTGTGATCCAAAGCCCTCTCCTGTTCTCTTCACTTACACAAATGCCATATACTGTTTGAGTCCTAAACCATATTTTTAGACTGGAATAGACGGGACCAGCAATGATGCCAAATATCTACAGTCTCATTATGTAACAGTAAAGGAAGCGCAATAACATCAGCTTAAGAAGTCAATGGTCTTTTTTTAATATAATTCATACAAAGGGAAGTCATAAACAACACACACTGCTGTCTGTTGTATTACAGCTAAAGCATTATGGACATTGTTTCATTCAACCGCCTCTAAAAACTTTTCTTTATGACAGTTCAACTTCAAAAGAAAGATAAGATCTTTTTGACAAACTACTGCGAAAGATATCGACCTTTGCCAAATACATGATATTTCCCTGGCTGTATGGCATGGAGGACTGTCCTGCTGTCATCATCTGAGTTGGGGCGCACAGCCTCATCATAAGGGAATGTTTTGGCTTTTTAGCCATGTATGTGGCTTTATTAATGCATCCCTCACAAAAACCCATCTGCCTGATTCCAGCCTTCCTGAAAATGATCTCTGAGCTTCTTCTATATTTAACAGTCAGTGTGAGACACTGTGGCTTGTAGGCCTCTCCGGTCTACGTCTAACCAAAAAACCACTAGGTGAGAAAATTGTCTTCCACTGTCTAGTTCCTTTGGTCTTTTTCAAACTGCAACCTGAGGGCTTTGCCTCTTACCAATCAAGGTGAGTTTTGCATGAGTCCAGTCCTGCCTGTAGGAACCTATTTCCTGCCATGCACTTCACCCCAGTCTCAGTTTGCCACCATGTTTGATGGTCGCTTGATGGCAGCTTATGTTTTTTTATTGTTTGTTTGTTTGTTTGTTTTTTTGGTGATGAGTTTGCTGTCATCCCTTTCAGTTCAGTGTTGTTTTCGCCCAGACTACCAGACTGGAGCTTTATTGTAAAGCAGAATGAGATGTGCTTGTGGAGAAATTTGAATTTAAGTAGTAATACTCAGAGATGCAGATTTTTTTTAAAAAATAAGAGGGATAAGTGTGTGTATATTTTCAAAACCAAGCCAAAATGTAGACACGTGCAAAAGAAGCTGCATCCAAGAATTCTACAATTTTGTAGAACCACCTTTAGCATAAAAACTACATTATCAGTTTCTCACTGTTGTTACATTACTTCAGTTAACTGAGGTTTGCAGGCATTTATTTATGCACATCTTCTGTTTTTGTTTTTTCTTTTTTTTTTTCATTAATGTTGTGGTCCCACGAGAGCGTGTTAATCAAGTTTAGGTCTAGACTTTACCTGGGCCATTGTAAAACTTTATTTCATAGTTCAGCTTCTTTATTGATTTGCTGATGAACCCAGAGGGCATTGTCTTGTTACATACTTAAATACCTGAAATTCATATGCAAGAACACTTATCTGGGACTTTTTTATCAGCTTGCAATGAACACTGACATTTTAATATAAAAAAGTTATTCAGACGGGATTTAATCCATTTCTCACTATACTGTATGGTATACCTCCCGCCTAACAAACAGGGTTCAATGAGTTATAATAAACATAACTCTGTAATCTGCTGTCACGACCAATGTTGGGATCTGGGGGTATGTGAGTTCAGCTGTTTTTTCATGCTTGACGCCGACAACTGTCATACCAATGAACCAATTTGACATTTTATAATTGTAGCGCATGGCATCATAGTGCATCATATTGTATTGCATTGCATCACATCACATTGTATCATATCGCAGAACATTGCATTGTATCACATCATGTTGTATCATATCATATTCCATCGCATCACATCGCATTGCATTTTACCACATTGTATCATATTGCATTGCATCACAATGTATCGCATTGCATTGCACTGCATCGCATTGTATCACATTATATCACATTATGTCGCATTGTATCAAATTGCATTTGATACAATGTTGTATTGTTGTATTATTCTGTTGTATTGTACCGCATCAAATCACATCACATTGCTTCGCATTGTGTCGTATTGCATTGCATCATATGGTATCACATTAAATCACATTGCATTGTACCGTATTCTATTGCATCTCATTGTATCACACTGCATTGTATGACATTGCGTTGCATCACATCGTATGGCATTACAGTATTGTATTACATTGCATCACATTGTGTCACATTGTATTGTATTGCATTGCTTTGCACCACAATGTATTGCATTGCATTGTATTGTATCGTATTCTGTCTCATCACATGATATTCCATCGCATTGTATTGTATTGCATTCTGTTGCATCACATTGCACCGTATTGCATCACATTGCATCGCATTGCATCACATTGCATCGCATTGCATCACATTGCATCGCGTTGTATCACACTGCATTGTATCACACTGCATTGTATCGCATTACTTTGCATCACATTGTATGGCATTGTATTGTATTGCATTCCATGGCATTGCATAATTACCATGGCATGGCATGGTATTGCATTGTATCACATCGCATTGTAATGCATTGTATCATATTGCATTGTATCGTATTGCATCGCATTGTATCCAACTTTCCAAACCAAAATTGTGTTGTCATGCTCTTTCCAAGGTTTTAGCCAGGTGATCCCTCCAAACAAGCTATGCATTTTTGGTCTTTTTCTGATTAGACTGTCATTATCTGTAAAATTAACATGCTAACAGAGTGGTAGAGACTGAGATGTAGCTGTTGGACTTTTGTCATTTTCCTGAGCATTGTATGATGTGACTTTGCTGTGAACTTAATGAGATGTGTATTACTAGGAAAACTAGCTAACTGTCTTGAATGTTTTGCACTAGTGAGAAATACTGGTCCCTGTAAAATGATGAACATCAAAGAGTTTGGGAAGGACCAGGTTGATGGGTAGCAAGAATTGCTTTTCATTGCTGATGTTGATTTACTTCCTCTTGGCATTATGCTAATACTGCAACTATCACAATTTTTATGGAAGCAAAAGGGCTGTATTTGCAACTTCATACATTGCTTCAGTGCTTTGGATTTGCCTCCATTTAATAAATGATAACACAGTGCAGTTGTGTTGATGCGTAGCTACACTAAAATGTAAAACCGGATCAGATGGGAGTTTTGTTTTTTTTTTAAACCCCATACTTTCAGTTTTAGAAACCTTTCTTTTTGACATGACTGTAAAGTTGCTATAATTCATATAAATTTTACAGGGCCTCAGGATATGGAATGGAACATGAATTTCTCCTAAGGCACTACAGCCATGACATAGCTGTTAGCCTTCCAGGCATCATAAGTTAAATAGTAATGCCTTTCATGCAGCTATCAGTTCAGTGCCATCTGTGGCCTGTCAAGGCAGCATCAAACCAGTGTTGCTTCTATTTGTGAACCTTCTGTACTTTTCCTCCACCTTCAGCATGTTTTTGGAACAGAAGTACCATGGGAACGAACCAAGACCAAATTTCATATTCTCTGTGCTGTTTAAACAGAAAGTATACATATAGCTATATATAAAAAAAAGATAAGGTATGATATGATATGATATGATATGATTTCTCTGACATGCTGTCGGAGCTCCTGTTAAACAGCTGCTTTTATCAGGATAGAAACAGGATCTCAGTAATATTCCAATAGGCCAAAGTTATTGTTTAAAAATAGTTTTAAAAGAATCTTCTCAACTTAAAAAAAGATTGCTCTCCAATGTGATATTACATGTTGACATTGAACCACTGAAGCAAGACTACTTTAATTTACTGTGTTTGGTTAGTTGTGTAACTCCATCTTTATAATTTCCGGCAACTTCAACAGTTAAATGTACTGTATGCTGAAATAAGTTAAACACCATTTGAGCATGCATACAGGTACTACCCAAAAAATAGAATATCCAGAAAAAGTAATTGTATTTCTGTAATTCAACTTAAAAGATGCAATTTACATATTGTATAGATAAATAATATGCAAATCAATATATTTCAAGCTTTTATTTGAGTGGATGTTGCCGATTAGACTTGCAACTTTTAAAAAAACTCAAATTCAAAAACTCAAAAAATTAGAATACTGTGAAAAGCTCCAGTATTGTAGGCTCAAGAGTGTCACATTCAAATCAGGTAAGTAATCCAAAACATCTGCATAAGTGTCCTGAGCCTTTAAAAAGTCCCTCAGCCATGTAGACTCAAAAAATTAGAATACTGCATGAAATCAATTATAAAAGGATTTTGAAAAGCAAAAAAGTCAGACCCTCTAAAATAAAATCTTGCATCTGTACTTAACACTTGGTTTGGGCCCTTTTGCATGAATGACTGCCTTAATCCAGGCGTGGCATGGATGCTACCAGCTTCTGGCATATCTCAGCTCTTATGGAAGATGAACATGCTTCAATCACAGCCCTGAGCTCTTCTTTATTGTTTGGTCTCTTCCCATTCAGCTTTCTCTTGACAATGCCCCACAGATTTTCAATGGGGTTCAGGTCAGGTGAGTTTGCGGGCCAATCAAGCATGGTGATCCGATGGTTGAACCAGGATTTTGTACTTTGGCAATGTGGGCAGGTGCCAAGTCCTGCTGGAAGATGAAGTCTGCATCCCCATACAGCTGGTCCACTGAAGCAAGCATGAAGTGCTCCAAAATCTCCTGGTAGACGGCTGCATTTATACTGGACTTAATGAAGAACAGGGGACCAACATCAGCAGCTGACATGGACCCCAGGTCATCACAGACTGGGAAACTTAACACTGACCATCTTCTCCAGTTTGTGGTCAGCCCTCCGGCTTGTACACCATTTTCTTTCACACTTCTTCCTTCCACTTAACTGTCCATTAATGTGCTTTGAGACAGCACTCTGAGAACATCCAGCTTCTTTTGCTATCACTTTTTGTGTCTTTCCCACCTTGTGCAGGGAGTCAATGATGGTTTTCTGCACAACTGTCAGATCAGCAGGCTTCCCTATGATTGAGAATTCTTCTTAACCAAGACAGGGACTTTTTTAAAGGCTCAGGGCACTTATGCAGGTGTTTTGGATTACTTACCTGACTTGAATGTGACATTCTGAGCTTTTCACAGTATTCTCATTTTTTTTTAGTTTTTGAATTTGAGGTTTTCTTAAGCTGCAAGTCTTAATCAGCAACATCCAAACAAATAAACGCTTGAAATAATATTGATTCACATATCATTTGTCTATACAATATGTAAATTGCAACTATTACGTTGAATTACAGAAATACAAGAACTTTTTCTGGATATTCTAATTTTTTGGGTAGTACCTGTAGAACAGAAGTATTACTCAGACAACTTAAAGCTTACCAGTCCGAACCTATCTCTGTGAAACTGAATGTAAATGCTGTAATGGCAACATCCATACTCACAAAACTTGTTGCTATGCACTGCAGTATTCCTCTGTCCTACCCAAGCATTCAACTTAGTAACCTCAATTTGCAGGAAATGTCTATAGCTAAACATGCAGTACAGTGCCCATCCCAAAAATAGTTCTCACAAAAAAACAAAAAAAGGTCAGATACACTAATATTTCATTGGACTACCTTAGCTTTGATTCCAGCACACAGTTGTTGAGTTTGCATTGTTTTGATGAGCTTCTTTAATGTCACAATTTTGCTCCAAGGTCTCATATTAATGATAGGAGAGTCCAACCACTGTGCAAAGCCCTCTCCTCCAACACATCCTAAAGATTCTCAATGGGGTTCAGGTCAATCCAAGTGTGAAAATGATTTCTCGTGCTCCCTGAACTACTCTTTCACAGTGTGAGCCTGATGAATCATGGCATTGTCATCTTGGAATATGCCTGAGTCATCAGGGAAGAAAGAAATCCATTGATGGAATAACCTGCTCATTTAGTATAGTCAGCTGACCTCTTTCTTTGAACACACAGTCTTGCTGAACCTAGACCTGAGCAAGCCCAGATCGTAGACTTCTCCCACAGGCTTGTCCAATAGGCACGAGGCATGATGGATGCATCACTTCAGTATGTATACAGTATGTACTGTATGGATGGACGAATGGATGGACTGACTGACTTTCTATTGTGTTACTGCATCATTGAGTTATAGATGTGAATACTCCTCTTGCCACAGGACTGGGGCAAAGTGAGTCATTGGGTCTAAAGAGCAAACTACAAGTACACATATTTTTTTTCTGTCTGTTTTTCACGGTCAAAATTGGTGGATTAGCTAAGTGATTAGGATTCTCTCTCATGTACAAATTTCATGGTATTTGAAATCTTGGCATCCAAGCTGTGGGACTTGGACTCTTCCTTTTCATCTTTAAGGACTTGATTTTTATTTCAATTTTTCACAACACTGTGTGCATCACAGATGTAGCCTACAAAGATCAACAATGAGAGTGCGGAGGATTACTGAAAATCAATTTTAGCTTTGTGACGTGACTGTAGATTCTTTTTCAGCAACCACATTGGGTGGAAGACTCAACTGAGGCAAGGCTTCAAAGAAACGTGCTCTTATCGACATGACACACTGTCTGCAAGAGGAGGTTTAAGTCGGGGAAAACAGCACTGAACAAAGGAGAGGCATTTAAAATCTGTGTTGTGGAGGCAGAAGCAGGTTAACTCTAGCCTGGGAACAAATGGGCACATGCAAAAGACAAACTGTACTGTTCTAGTTAAAGTGACTGCAATTCATACATACAGGATATAGCAATAGACACTATATGGATAAATAATGAAAATCTTTATTCAAATTTGTGCAATAATATAGCAAAAGAAAGCACTCGCCTATATATATGTATATGTATGTATTGTTAAAGTTCATTTTTTTAAAAAGTGATCCAAATAAGCAACTGACACATGCAATAACATCAGAAAATGATCTAGCATTTCATATTTGTGTGTGGTAAAGACATGTGAGCTACTTGGATCGGCATTGAAGTTAGAGTGTAAAAGAAATTGTGTGTGAACTGAATCTAAAGACAAAGCGAGCTAGGCCTAAATGCAGGAAGATAACACACAAGCCAGTGTAGCAGTGAATGACTGAAGATGAATAAAGTTAAGATTATGGAATAGTCAAGCTATTCCTTTCTCTAACTCAACAGAGATCTTGCAAAAAGACCTGACGCAAGCAGCATGTTCTTCATTTCTGTTGCAATAAATGTGGCAGACCTCGAATTATCATCATCAGTCAGTGGAGGTTAAACGTTTCACAGTCATTTTCTAATTTACAGTGCAAGAAAAACTAAAAAAACGCTCCTGGAGTGTTTGAATCTCAGTGTAACATGGTGATAACAATAAGGAGATTTACAGAATTTCAGAGCTCACCAAAGTGTCTCTCTTCCAAAGAGCCTGAGGTTGTTCAGTTTGGCCTTGCTGACTGAAGTTAAGATGTTTTAAGGTGGAAATTTCAAAGAATAGCCCAGGGTTTAAGGAATTAATTGGGTTATTTTCCTTATCTATTTATTTCCCACTAAAGTAAAATTCTATTATGCTTAAGGGGATATTAATAGATAAATATAGACATTTTTTGAGGGTTTATAAACTGTCCAGTACAATTTCTAGATAGAAGAGGTTAATTAAACTAAATCAAAATGAACTAACCTGACTCTTTCAACCTAATGTGTTGGGATGCTAACAAACAAGCCCTGTATAATGCAAGGATTGATTGCAGTTAGTTTCTCTCCAAATGAAGCCTCTTACCTGGTGGGTAATTAGGAAGTGAGCAGATGTTGATATTGAGTGCACTGAAAACCTGAGAGAGGGAGTAATTGTTTTCTGTTGATTACATGGCCTGTTGACAGAGAAATGGGTCACTGCTATAGTGACCACAGACTTGGCAGAGAGGACTTTGCAGTGTGCAGCTCTTAGAGGCATGTAAGCATGAGACAGTGTGGGGACCTTTAAATAAAAGTTACATAATTTCTTTTGAAAATTTAAATTATTATCAATTTACGGCTGAATTTTTTCTGTTATCTTAAGGTATTGCTGTAATATTTGAACTCATATACAGGAAAAACAACTATTATGGTGGTATTATTACACACTACTTGTGTAAGGCTTAAATAGTCTCACTTTAATCGCAGTAGTGCTTGTTTTTGCACGTATTTCTCCATCCATGCAAGAGGGATATTCTTCATCTTATTTGTAGTTCTTTGAGGCTCAGGTGATAAATATTCATATTTGATTTTTAATCTAAATATTGATTGAATTAATATATTTATTCTGTTACTATTGTATCTATTTGTTTTTTTCTAATTTTTATTGGGAAAAAAAGCTTAAAGAATACTTTTCACAGATTTATACCTTATATATTTAAAAGTTACTATTGAAGATGCTGTAGAAGTTAAATATCTCTCTGCAAAAGAGCTTAAAAACTGACAGAAATCACCAGATGAAACAGTGATTCGTTTTTCTTGAATGCTAGCTCCATCTGCTGGTTATAGTCTCAACATTTGACATGAATGAAATCAGGAGGTCGAGCACAAATAAATTAGGTGTGTCAGTTATGCGTGGGAACAAAAGTTTTACACAGTGAAAAGAGAAAAAAGAGCTTCCTCTCTGTGACCTACTTTCACTATCAACACAAAAGCAAAAGCCTTCATTTAATCTTGCTAATCTTCCAGATTAAGAGTGATAGCTCAAAGATAAATAAAGATGCCCCTCTTTCTTTTGATACAGCTCAACTCCTTTTGGCTGTGCAGACTGTTCCCCCGGCAACCTTGTTAGACTTACAGCATCCCTCTGTCTCTGCTCTGATCATCTGTTCAGCTGATTACGTCTGTGCAGTGACTCAGTGGACCATCCATCTCACAGCAAAGAAAGAAACCAACTTTGCTTTCGTACTGTGTAGAAAATTCTTGGTGCACTTTATTTTTTAATACGATCTAGTTTTAGCATCTGTGAAAATGCAAAACTCCATTAAACATAAAATGCTACAGATTGTGTCGGGGAAAAAATAAACGGATTCAGTTTAGGATGCATTTCTTTAGCTATTTAATTGTTAAAACATCTGAAATGACTGATTTTTGTTTTGGGTTTTTTTGTCCTTATAACTAATGTTCATATTTATTCAGATGTTTTTACATGTTGTACTTCTTTCTGACACGATCGCATTTACCTACCAGGTAGGGTATGAGGCTCAGGCAATTTTACTGGAATGTGTATTCATGGGCAGCTGGCTTGTTAAATACTCTCAAGAGATTTGTTTTACAGACATATGGCAGTTTTTTTTTTCCCGTTGCACTCAAACATAATGGTTTTATTTGTTACTCCACAAATGGAACTGTTGAGTCATACTAATCTAAATGTATCACATATGCTGTGCTGCTGTTTGGTGGGAACAAAAGACTTTTGTAACCTCTGCACAGTGGAATAATTTGCAATGCTGCCCTTCAAGGGTTTGAAGCCATGTAGAACTCACTACCAGTTTCATAAATACTTCCTGGAGCCCGTCAGCTCTCCATTCATGTTAGAAGGGCATTCTTGAATGTGGTACAAGTCAGAAAAACCACAGTTATGTAGCGAGCTGGGCCGTGGCTTCCATCTTGTGGCAGATCCTCCCCCTCGTCTGGAAGCTGTTGAGGTTTTCTCCAGATGTGGCTGCCTCATCTTTTTAATGACACACTGGTGCAGGCGGAGAGTAACAGAACTGAAAAACAACAAAAACGAGTCCTAGAGATGCAGATTTGACAGTGGAACTTGTACACTATTATTCAATTAGGTTACTTTCAAGAAATAAGACTTTTTATTTACTTTAGGTAGATTTTAATTACATTTAGGACTTAGCTTGGCAAAATTTGCACTCTACATCTTAAGACTAGTGCAAAATCAGGAGGATTTTTCAGTTTTGCTGTTTTTTCCATAAAGAGAATATTTGGGTTGCATCACAAAAGCTGAGAGGAAATGATGAACAAGCAGGACTTGTGCTCAAATAAATACAATGATGTCACACAGGATTTTATGTGTAGCTCAGTAGCCACGACTGAAAACATCTTTTCTATTTTACAGTTAGTGTATTTTTTTACGTCGTCATCCCAACATTCCTGTCTTGGTATGCTTTCCAGAAATCCAACAGTAAAGCAGGAAATTCCACAATGAAACATCTGGAACTTACAGGCAGATTTTTCATTCACATTCACAGTTTGGAAAAAAAAAAATGGCCTAAACAACAGGTGTCTTTGACTTGGTCCTCCTCCAGAGAGAGCAGGTTGCACAGCTGTCTGGCTCACAAGGACGTGTACGTAAACACACACAGACAAGAAAAGAGAGAAAGAAGCACTTAATGAAAGATCGCAAACAACTTTTTTTTTTAAAAGTCCTGGTTCTTTTGGGCAGCTTTGGCATTGAGCTGCTCCTGCTGTGTCTTTTGTATGTGCAAGTGGACCAAACAAAAGCTTATTGAGGAATCTCTGGGAAGCTCAAGCTGTTGGAAAGGAATGCCCCCTCTCCTGTGGCCCAGTGCTCAAGTCTTAATCTGTCACTGGTGGGCTTGTAACATCAGGCTGGCATAGGAACCCGCTCACACTGGAACACATTCACCCCAATAAAGTCTATTAGCGCAATAGGGAAGGGCAAAAACTGAATGGTTTTGCTAATGTGATTAAAATATATCAAATTAATTGCCCCATTTAGCCATTGCATGTTCATACTAAGTCCTTGTAATCTAATTATCAATCATGAGAATGGCTGAATATTTAGACCAAAACTGGACTTTTATATTAGAATTAAATGCAAGCAGAGGCAAAGATTCTTGTCTGGTTCCCCCTATAAGAAGGCGGGGTTTTCTCCCTGGGGTCCTGGGCCAAACTGTGTTATGTAACGGATTCACAGTTTCGCATCTTGATGGGAGTTACTAGAAAGTTTAGACTATGAGTCTGACTTGGGCTTTTCTGCGGACATATGGAGACGATTTCCGCGGTGCGACTGCCACATTTTAGCTGAATGTGCATCTTCAAAACGTCAAACTAAATGAAACCAGACTGCCGAAGATTTAGTCTGCATTGGTCAGAATTCAAGTTTGGAGGTTTTTGTTTCGCCTGAAGGGAAATTTGGAAACAGGACTCTTTTTTTTATCAAGCCAGACGCACGGACATGGGTACTGGTACAAGCAGAGGGAAGAAAGTAGCACCTGCGTGCGTAAGCGAGGTGAAAGTAACCAAAACAGGTTGCAAAATAGCTTCATCAAAGCAAGACACCAATTCATTCAAGACTCTGAAGATTCATTCAGTTTTGCGCAACGCGCGTAACCGTGCGCAACCGGACTGCCACAGCGAGGGTCACGATTCTGAACGTTCTGGGGAGGACGATGATGTTGATGGAGAACTAGACACAGTTCTGGCAGATTGTGAGGATCGAGAGAAAGCGTCTGCAAAGAAAACTTCTGAAAAGAAAACTTTTATCAAATCTAAAACGTACAGACTCTGCCACTTCAGCCAAGAGGACACCGAAGACGACGACAGCTCTGCTCCTCGGCTCCGCGCGGAGGAGCCACGTGTCTTCCACTGCGTGCCAAAGGATGTAAACAGAAGAAGTAATTCTGCCTTCACGCACTCGAGACAACACAAAAGCTCAAATCAGCACGAAGTAAGCAGGCCCCCTTTGGTTGATGTTATTGGTGTTGATCGATAAATCTGATTATTTTTTTAACTATACTCTTTTTTGCAAACGTGGGGAAAGAGAAGGGTTGTTTTCTTGTTCAGTGAGAGAAATAATGTCCTTCTTCACTCTGGCTTTTGTCAGTCCTTCTCACGGGGCGTTTTGACAGAAGAGACTTCGTTGGAAGTTGTTCCCACATCAGAAAAACAACCGTAAGTAGACAGCTCTGCTGAATTATTCATTTTTAAGCTCAGTTGAGTAAAAAAGAAAGGAGCATAGTCGGATCAAATTCCTCCTAAAGGGATCGAAATACCAGCCCATTATCAGATTTGTCAGATGACTGCTGGCAGGGCAAAAACAAACAAGTGTCTGTCATTCTTAATCAACTCTGACTTCCAGAATGTGTGTAAACTTAATAACAGTATAAATTTAAAACTGGCTTTGCTTTGACTTTCTGATTTTCATCAGCATCTTGTCAACATGTCCCTCCATTTCCCACAGATCTTGTGGCAGCTGCCAAAGCTCCTCTCTCACCATGCCGGTCATCCTGTATGATGGATCAGAGGAAGAGCTGATGGACACAATTGAGCGAGAGTTTAGTTGACCTTTAATTTAGAATTCTGCAACCAAACAAACGCTCTTCCACTGGCGCGCGTCATGCAATTAGTTGGAAAATTTGAAAGAAAAAAGAAACCAAGATTATTTTGATACAATCCCTCTAAAAGAACACTGCAAAACGTATTTGAAGCTTGGATGGTCACTTCTACATGAACATTGTCTGGATTCAACAGGTCACCTCTGGTTATAGCAATTACCCAAGTGTTATTTAACAACACAAAGCTGTGTAACTGCAGCCTTATAACAGAAACTTGAACAGATGCCAGGAGGTTCTCCCTGTGTTGACCAGGGGTGTTGACTGACATAGGCCTCCTTGGTTTGTTATCTGCACCAGCAGGGTGTCAAGTCATCCCATCATTCCTCCTGGGCTCCCTCTAAGCATGCACTTATTTGTTATCCATTACTTAAAGTGTTTTAACTTGACTGTTAATGAGTAAATGAGGAACTCGCAGCTTGTTTACACTCAAAAGTTATACATATTTCTGCAAAGGAGCTCCATTCAGGGTTTTACGTGAGGAAAAACATTTCTTCAGTACAGAACGGTGCTTAAAACTGTCATACGTGGCAACCCCGCAAGGTATGAGAGGGGAATGTTTATGTAAGGTTTCCTTCCTGACCATAGTTCCTTAACTTTTCCAGACTTGTGAAAGAGAAATGTGGCACCAGAGAGACTTTCAGTCAGGCTAAAATTTGCCCAGCTGCATTTCTGCTGACACACTTCAGCCATATTTAAACATAAAAAATAAATAAATAAAAGCTTACTGCCACTTAGTGGTGGAGCAGTGGTAAAACACAGGACTTGTGAATATGTGAATACTCAATGTCACATCTTTACACTTTTTTGTGCAACAAATTAAAGATATTCTGATTTAAAATAGCCGGCTATGTGTGTTTAACCTTTTTCCATCACCTGTTGTGTAATATTAGTAGTCTAAAAAAAACTCGAGAGGAAAAACATTTTTAATAGCTTATTCAATTATCACAGCGACAGTTGAGTGTTTTGGCAGGCAATGTATGAAATAATAGATATATTAAAAGAATAAAATATAACATAAAATACTCTTCATAATGTTTTTTAAATTGCACCTTCAAAATAAAAACTATGATGAAGCATTCATATCGTTATTATCTAACTACTGCTTTGCTTCTTTGAAGGCCTGTAGAAAGATATTCTCCTCTGTAGTGCTTTCTGCAGTTTTGGAGGTAGAAGAGGAAGCTGATTTCTGAGCCTCTCAGAGTTTCTCACATTCTTTGCAATGTAATCCTCACAAATCCTGTCAGGACAGAGAAAAAATGGTCAGATCACACTTCTATTTAAAGCAGTATGACTTAAATTACTACAAAGTGTATGAAAAGCAAATATGTGCACTTGCCACAAAAGGACAAAGTGAAGAGAAATTAACATCACTGATAAGATTTCTGACCAATACAGCTGCACACAATTCACCAGAGTAATAATTTAAATTCATCTGTGTTTGATGAGTCAGAATGTGAGTCTGCAGAGTTCTGTCAAATAAAATCCTGTATAGTAAAGCAGGTTTTTACCTAAAGAGAGGATAGGGTTGCATCTGGAAAACAAGCGCTTCATTGCAGTGACCCTGAAAAGAAATATCCACTGTCAGTCATCTGAGATCCATTTAGGGCTTCCACTAATTCACAAGCTTAAATATCTCAAAACAGTTTTACAAAACATCCATGTTATTTGTTTTATGGTATGACATACTTAATATGTAAACCTTTTGGTACAAATGGACAGGCTGTAAATCTTTATACATACCTAAACATACAAATATACCTCAAACTATAGGTGCTTATGGAGAATTAATGCATTGATTATCCCTGATATCCTATTTGACAGTAATGCAGCACTACTGTGATACAGAACAGGAAACATGGTGTGGAGCTGTTTGCAGTTTGAGTGGAGCATGATTTTTCTTTTTCTTTCTTTCTTTTTTTTTTTTTTACAGAAAAATGTCGTTTAAGTAGGGTTGCACAATATTATCGCCCCAATATCAGTATCTGCCGATATTGGCTTTAAAACTGAATATTTATATTGGCCAGATATTTTTTTAAATTTTTTATCAATTTATTTGCTGGGGACGCAGCATATAGAAAAACACAGAAAAACTTATAAATACGCCAGATTTAGCAACAAAAAAGCTGTTTTCCATCTATTGTCCCAGGCCAGATCTTAAAAGGCTCCTTGAAAAGAGAAAATATCAAACTGTAAATAAGACAGTTATCAATTTAATTAACCAATATAACAGGCACTGTTTGGAGACGAACCTGTGGAACACATTTTTTTGTTTGTTTGTTTGTTTTTAATCCGTGGGGCATGGGAACAACACAAGGCCATGCCCACAATGCAACACGATGACGTCTCCAGCAACTACTCGATCTGCAGCAGATGCACCAGAAGCATTTTTCTAATTTTGCACAAGGAATGAATATTACATCATTGTCAGTATCGGTATTGGTTGAAATTTTTCATATCATGTATCACCGATTTGAAGTATTGGGTTATTTTAGGGTCATTATTGTTTGGAATTTACCCACCGTGCATCCTCATACACTACCCTGGGGAAGTTTAGATTTACCAATTAACCTAATGCATGATTTTGGACTGTAGGAGTCTACAGAGACCCCACTTAAAAATACATCAAAGCTAAAAATGTATTTGGAAAAGAAAAAGTGTATAATGTTGCGTAGCAACCCATCTGTTTTCTACATGTCTCTGTGATACTTACGGTGTCGACAAGGAGGATGTAGTCACAACTTCCACCAAACACAACCACATCAGAGTCTTTGCTCGCACACGCTGTGTGCCACAACCTTAGAAAGCAGGAACACTACCATGTAAAATATGCTCGCAACACTTATGAATTCTTGTTTAGAGTTGTAAATATGAAATATAAGTAGCTACCTGGGCTTATTCTTAAAGGGATGCTCAAGCTCCCTCCATTTCTTTGTTTCAGTGTCAAACAACCAGCCATCACCTGATGAGGAAAAGTATGTATTATTGACAAGACAACAACAACATGCGATATGACGTGAATACAGATGAAAAAGAAGATGCATTTTCTTACTCATTGGTTTGCAGTCCACACTGAGACCTCCAAACAAGAACATGGTGGTGTCTGACACGGCCGTGAGTGTATGCCACGATCTGCCCACTGGAGTGTTGGACAGTGAG
The DNA here is from genome assembly GCA_023101725.1 of Atherinomorus stipes. Lineage (NCBI taxonomy): Eukaryota > Metazoa > Chordata > Actinopteri > Atheriniformes > Atherinidae > Atherinomorus > Atherinomorus stipes. The sequence goes on from JALJCO010002464.1 coordinate 293,325, forward strand.
ACTCTGGAAAACGTGAGTAACATTAATGAAAAATGTAATAATGAAGGGAAACCATAAGACATACAGTGCTGTGCATGGGTGAAGATGTTATGCACCAAATTCTGTATGACGTTAATGACAAACTGGCCCACCGCAGCATGTTTTTACATACATTTCTGACCACGTCCATGTTTCAAAGTCTAGACAGTGAATATCATTCGTCCTGGTTTCCTGCATTTAAAAAAAAGAAAGAGCACAAGTAACTTATAGCTGCGTTTGATCAGTATATTAATGCATAACGACATGATGATAGTAATGCAGGGCTCTCACCATGACTCTTCCTCCACAAATAAATCCTCTGCATCCAAGTGTGGCGCCAGCATGGGCTGCCCTCGGAGCCGGAGCACGACCCTGCAAATAAAAACTGCCGACTCGAAACACTCACTTTACCATTTCCTCATCGGAAATATAACGTGGTGCACTTACATGGGTTTGTGGTTCACACCAACTGACTTGCTTGGGGTCAAATACATGAACTTCATTGTTCCATCCCCAAAACACATCTTCCACCTGAAAAGAAAAAGGTTAATTAATAGCGACAAAATTTGTCATCTTCTTTCTCTTCTTAGATTATAACTTCATTTTCATAATATAGATGCATCATAAAAGAAGTTACCCATGATGTTTCATCAACAATAAAGCTTCTGTTCCTGTTGTTAATATCAGTCAGCAGCTTGTGACCATACCCTCCAAAGTAGATGAGCCTGAAAAAATATCAAACAATAAGTCCACTTAACATTATTAATTGATTTAATCTCAAAAATTTTGCTCTCAAAATTAAAAAGAATCATTCTTGAAGACAGAAAAGAGATGGCAAAGAAGTAAAGGATGTGATTCATTAGAGATGATGATTTTAAATTTATTCAGAGAAAAAAAAACGAACGAATATGTCTGATATCAGATTAAACTTAAGGAAAGTGAGTGTGAACATCCATCCCCAGCTCTACAGAACTGAGGAGAAAATGTAAAGCACACACTGCTTCATCAAATTACTGATCTCTTTTTCTTTTTCCAATACATCCACACATGAAAAAAAAGAATTATTCAGCTTCCTCGTCACCCTTATACATTGAACTTTAGACACAACACAAACAGTTGCTAATCACAGCTGTAGTTGCACAAGTGTTTGATGTGCAGAGGGAGTATAGGATGGTGGTGTGAGCAGATAAATGCCAGCAAGACAAAGAAGATGGTAACTGACTTCCACAAAGTACCTGGGTCTTAATCTCAGTAATAAACTGAACTGTTCAACAAATACCAACAAGTTATACACAAGGGAACAGAGTTGGCTTCATCTGCTGAGGAGACGGCCCTTCCACATGAGTAGGACATTGCTGAGGACATTCTATGACAGTGTGGTGGCTTCCTCAGAGTTTTACACAGCGGTCTGCTGCGTTTGGAGGAGTGAGAGAGACAAAAGCAGAGTAACAAGCTTGTCAGAGAGGCCAGCTCTGTCTTGGACTGTATACCATGTAACTCTATAGGAAGTAGGGAGGGGAGGATGCTGGCAAAGTTAGCACCAATCCTTGACAATGTCTGCATGAAACTGCGGAGGCACCTGGCAGCTCTTAAAGCAGCCAACTGCTGCACCCTCAGTGAAAGAAGGAGCACTTCAGGACATCTTCAAACAGCAGTCTGTCATAAAAAGCACCAATATTTCCCACCTATACATTCAAACATTCATTTAAACTGTATCAGAATAAATACTTTCCAACTGGTGCAATATGTTTGGATACCTCGTTGTTTCTCATTTCACCTATATTAGTTGGTGCAGTTGTGTATTTTCTACAAATTAATTAAATTAGTCTCAGTCTCTTTACCAGCAACGTTTCCAATCTCATCCATCTGGGATTTGTTAAGGCTGTAAGTTTTGTTTTTTTATTGGCAGCTGTAACATTGAATTTCTGTGGGATAAATAAAGTTTTCTTATTTTTTTTTTTTTTTTCTTTCTTTCTTATCTTATCTTGTCTTATCTTGTCTTATCTTATCTTATCTTATCTTATCGGTACAAAGTTGTCACCAGTAATGTTGTATCATCGCTGTACTCCAGATTTTCTTACCTTCCATTGTAAACCCAGCAGGACAGTTTGTCTCGAGGTGAAGGAGAAGAACCCAACACTTGTACGATTTTCTTCCACATATATTTACCGTCTGTCAGGTCAACACAGTACATCTGTTCAAAATCAGACATGATGGTTAGTGACTGATGATGCATCTGATACGCTAGTTTACCTCTAACTACCAAAATAAATTCTTGTTTTACCAGGACTGAGAAATGTACACAGACACAAATAATGCAGAAATAAACTATTTTAAAAAATGGGAAATGTTTTATTTATTATTCAGTTAGATTTTTTTTGTATCCCTGGGTGTGGTGGGACAGCAAGTTCAAGCCTTCTCACCTGATTGGTCTGTCCATTGTCGTCACACCCTCCAAATATGTACATGTGTCCATTCAGGGAGCAGCCACAGGTCCCAGACATGGATGGAGGGACTTCTCCTGTCATGTGAAACACCTTCCTTCAGAAATGAAGAATAAGAAATGTGGATGAGCAGCATTCACTTCTGTCATAACACATGTTTGAACAGAAGTCACTGCGGACAACTTGAGGAGAACGCATGTCAAAGCAAGCCCAGAAGGAATTTCTTGTGTGTTTGTCTTCTTACCATACACCAGCTTCTAGGTCATACTGCCAGATTTCATCACTGGGAAGGAAAACCTCCTCATCAGCGACTGACTGTGAAGAATGAATCATATTCATTAAAATTACATCAGTATGGGTCACAGTCATGCATCTTAAATCAATCATAAAAGTGTCACTTTACCATTTATGTAAACTACACAAAATATGGTCATAGCCGCCTCCAACTTCTGTGTATTCTTCATTTAAATTTGACAGTTGTAAAAAAAATATGTAATTTATACGTAAATCAAAGAAACTCACTTTGTACCTACTACCAGATTTTTGGTTTCTATGTGAGATTTTGAAATAGTAGTTTTTACTGTTTGTTTTTAAACATGTACAACTGGAAATTGTTCGCTCTGGCCAAAAATAGTGTATTACTATATCTAGTATGGGATGTTTCATATGATATATTAAGTACATAGAAAATAAACAAGGTTGATCATTATTGATGCAACACTGCACGAACAAGTCAGCAGCATACATATAGATATGATTAAAGTTAAGGTCATATAAGCTACTTTTCATGAGTATTCCTTTCCTTAAAGTCCGTTCACCTGCTTAATTGTGTGTTTGGTATTTTTTCTCCATTGAATTCTGTAACATATCTTAATAGTACAGTCACTGGGATCTGTATATTATACTACTTTCATTCTACTATACTACAATTTGTAATATTCTATACTATACAGTCTCACTGTGTGAGTTGTCATATTCATGGAAAATTCCTTCTTGTTTTACTTCAAAGTATGTGTTTTAAAAGAAATAAGAGTACTAAAATGTATGGTGTATTATAATAGTATAACAAAGGGCAAAATTTGAACAAGATAATGGCCAGAGGAGACAAAAAGCTGTCAACATCACTACAGAGGAATAAAATGTGCAATACTACCCACTCAAAGGAGTATGAAACAGAACCCAGTAGGAGCCTCAACATAACTGTACAGTTCTGGGGTAAATGTACATATTTCTCCCCTTTGACGCACAGTTGCACTTACATAAGACGTTTGGTAACATGTTTGTACATTTTTCTCACCATGTAGCCTCCCCACACATACAGCAGGTTGTCCACCACCACGGCCGTGTGTCCGCTCCTTTCCCGGGCCACCAGTTCCGAGCAGTGCCTCTCAAACGCGGGATCCATATCTGCTCTGCTGGAAATAGAAAACGCAAACGCGCAATTAAATTAAAAAAAAAAAACATTTATTTGAAAAATGAAAATGTACGATATACTTCTACATTAGGATCCGTGAGTCAAAAACAGCGAACTGAAACCTGACACCGGACGATGTTTTTAATTGTTTCTGTCTGATAACCACTTAATTAACAGGCTTCTGTTAAAAAGCGACTATTTCTTTACAGCTAACTACACAATAGTAAATTGTATTCAGAATGCTTAAACAAAAACATCTTATAACATACCCACAGACTATAGTACACCTCCAATAGTCGTGTTTCTTTTGCTCATGCTGTTAAAATCTGAAACCTTTTGCTCCCTGGACAAAAACAGCAGATTTCTGTTCTGCCATCAGCTGTGTAAACACCAGTACCAAACAACGCACGACTTCCGCTCCGCGTCCTTTCAACGTAAACCTCACATTTAATAATCAACACAGGGCAAATGCTATTTATTGCTATATTACATTGGAATTATCAATAAAATCCGAAAATAAGCCATTTAGGTGTGATTGCTGTAAATTCAAGCTTAAAATTATTTTAATCTCAAAAGACATCACATTCATTTTTTATAACTGATGTACAAATCATGTGCCTGAAGTTTTTTTGTTTTTTTGTTTGGTTGTTTGTTTTAATCAAGTCATTAAACCGGATTTAGTCGTGTTTAAAGGTGGAGGGCGCATTTTTAGTAACAGCCCTTAGATACAACAATTTATCATTTTATCCATGCAACATATTTTGGAATTGATGGTACCTTTTGCCCAAGCTTATATTTTGTCTCTTTTCTCTATAGTTTTTGTTTGTTTGTTTTTATCTTAATAATGATTTTTTTTAAGTAATCTAATTTGTTTGTTTTATTTTTATTTGTTTTTTTGTTGTTGTTTTTAGGTGGTTGTGTTGTGTATTCTTAAGACTGTCAAATTTAATTGCCCTCTCAGGATAAAACTTGACTGACTATGGCTGAGTATATTCTAAAATCTAATACCACCAATGAAACTTAAAAACCATAGCAGTGTTGTTTATCTACAGATGATAAGTTTCTTTTCTCCTGCCTTTTTGGCAGATGAAAAGGAATTTCTTAGGAAATAACTTAGATTTTTCATATTGAGTTTCCTGTGTAAATTTAGCATGTGACATATAAGCTCAGTCTCATGCTTTCACAATTAATAATTAACAATATACCAATGCTTTTCATAGAAACCAGGAACAAGTACGTAGGCGTCTTGGGTTCCTTATCTGCTGTCATAAAGTGTATCTGTCACCCCAGCAAACCTGCTGTGCCTCCACCCTTTGTTTGACACAAGCTTATCTTCACTGAAAGCTTAAGTAAAGTCTTTTATTTTCAGTTAAATAAAGTATCCTTCCTAATTTGAAAGTAAAGTATTTTCTTGAATATAGTACATATATATAAATGAATAAATACATACATACACACAAAGTAAATGTGTGAAGCAGCAACATCTTTTATTTCATTATCAAAACAAGACAAACATTTTCCATTAATAAATACCAGCCAAGAAGAATTTTGTGTGTTTATTTTATGGGTAAAGTATCTAGTATAGGATTGACAGTAAAATGTGCGTATGGCTACATGTACAATAACAGATAATGCAATAGGTCTAGAGACATTTTTATAGTATAGGCCTATTAAGTATTGTCCCTCACTGCTGCTTAAATAACATTTGTAAAGACTATACCTTGCACTGGGTAATAAGTTTGTTAAGTAGCAGCTGCTTTTTTCTTAAGGTCCAAATACTTGCTGATCATGAGAGGTTTGGGGGTTAGCAGATGAAATCTGAACATCTTACAGTTCTTCCAATGGTTTGTAAAATAATCCTCACAAACTCTCTCAGATTTAAATGTTTTTATTAGTAAACTTTTGAACTTTTCAAATAATTGAACTAGAAATTTCAGATGTATAACTCTCAAAGCAAGTGAAACTTCTTATGAGTATTCTGGTGCTCAGTCAAAAACCCTTCAAAACTGTTTTTTTTTTCCAATTAGAAAATGTCAGAAATAGTTGGGCTTGTTTGAGGGAGCAGAACAACAGCTAGAAAAATACATTGATTGTCATTGATGTAACTTATCCTTCTTTATGCATCCTGCAGTACAATTTATCTCAAGGTGAAGGAGCAAAACTAATCTTTTGTTTGTCTTCCCTAAAGTGTGTTTACTGTCAAGCAGGTCAAAATAATAGATTATCACTGATCTGTCCATTGTCAAATTTTTCCACCTATGCTGTTAATGTGTCTGCTTGCAAATATTATCATTCATTCATTCATTCATTCATTCATTCATTCATTCATTCATCGCATTCATTCATTCATCATTCATTCATTCATTCATTCATTCATTCATTCATTCATTCATTCATTCGTCATTCATTCATTCATTCATTCATTCATTCATTCATTCATTCATTCATTCATTCATTCTTCTCCCTTCATTCATTCATTCATTCATTCACTCATTCATTCATTCATTCACTCATTCACTCATTCAGTTGTTTGTTTGTTGATTTCCCCCAAGTGTAAAATTTGTTAGTTTTCTTTTTCTAAAAACCAACAGCATTAATCAAAATATGCAAAAAGGCTTTTTAAAAGGTTATTTGTTTCAAGATATCAGCTTCACCTTACTGTTTTGTTCTCTGGGACAGCCTCCAAACATGCATCTATTGAAAAACATCCACAGGCCTCATGCATGATATGTGGAGCTTCAACTGAAATGTTTTTTTTTTTTTCTTTAGAAGAAGAAACAAGGTGGTTCAAATGAAGCCTATAACATTCAGAAGCAATCTGAGATGTTTTCTACAACCATAAAAAGAAAGGTCCAACTGCCTTCTTTTTAAGCATCTGTACTGAGATAAAACAGTCTGTGATTTTATCTGCTTCTGAGATATTGAGATAAAGGTCTGTGAAGTTACAATACAACTGAGTCCCATTTTATTTTAAATCGAAACTATAAAATGTGTAAAACTCAGTCCTTACTGCTGCTCTTGCTGGCTTTAACTCACATTATGAGAAGGATTTAAGCACATTAGCTGCAGCTGATCCACAGGGGGCATAGATTCTGTATTTTCAGTGTTGCTGTTCTGGTTAAGGGGTGTCCAGCTCCAGTCCTTGGGGGCCACAATCCTGCATGTTTCCAGTGTATCCCTGCTCCAACACAGCTGACTCAAATTTCTGAGTCATTGTGCAGAACTTCATAAAATGGTCAAATCTCCTCTCACCACATGACACTGCAGTTCATTAAAATAGCAAATGTAGCCTATTTTCATCTATATTTGTGTCGTAGTGCAAGGCCTACGTTAGAAAAGGAAGAATGAAACATTTTTGATAAATTAAGAAAATATGTGTCTATAATGCAGGGAACACTTCCCATCAAATCAAAGTCGTACAAAACTTTGGAGCGGTGGTGTACATATTTCTGCACATATGAGTAAGAGCAAATATTTTCCAAGCTACATCAAGCTGACTGAAAGGAAGAAACTTTTGTCCATGGAGTGCGCATTTTACTTTGAAATCCGCTTATATTTGACAGCATCGCAGTCTGATGGGACGGAAGTGACGACATAGACACGGAAGTTGACATTTAGCGCCAAAGCTTGAGCTGAGATAGGAGTAGCCATGGATGTTGCTCGCAAAATAAAGACAAAAGTGTCGGCTGGCTTTAAAATGAGAGGGTTCATACTGCGACCGTATGTATTGTTTTAATTGTTTCTTTGTTGAAAATATTTTTTCTAAACATTTTTCCCCTGTCAAACGTGCCTTTTAGGAAGCTTTGAACTACTCGACACCAGACTCTTTCTTTCAGCCATTTCAAAAGCAGGAACAGGCTGGAAGCAGCCTTTTGTTATACATTATCATTGACAAAATTGATTATTACTATTATTATTATTATTGATCTATTTTGATTATTGTGAACAAGTAAAAGATTCACTTTGATCTATTTTAAGGGCTTTGACATTGAATACAACATTAAAACACGTTCGCGTAATTTCAGATATGTTTAAAATCTACATTTGAAGACATTTATGAAGCTGGGTGTGCCAGTTTTCATTAAATTTGAACATATGTTAAGTTTTTCTCATGAGCTCACACAGGAAAATCAATATTCTCACTGATGCGCAGGGATTTGTTAACTATTTTTGATGGTCATGTTGTTTTGTGCTCCAGTGAAGCCAGCAAATACCTTATAGAGGTGTTGGAATCAGTCGATCACTCGGAACTAGATGATGTTATTGAAAGGGTCCTGGATGCAGTGGAAAAGCAGCCATGTAAGTGTAACATTCAAGTAAGATACTGTGTATTTAGTGCACAGTCTGCCCCATGCAATACTTCATAAGTGTGTGTGTGTGTGTGTTTGGTGCCTTGAATGTTTGCATTCTCTGACTGTTGTGTGTTTTCCAACAGTGTCCTCCAGTATGATTGAGCTGTCTGTTGTGGAAAGCGCTGTGCAGGACTGTACGCAGTCTTGTGATGAAGCCATGTAAGTGCGCTGCAAGTAGCAACATTTTTATTCATAATTAACTTGTTATCTTGTGGTTAATTTATCTCTGTGTGAATAAGTGTTGATTTATTTGTTTGTGTGTTTGTTTTGTTTTTCCTCCAAGTTTTCTGCCAAATTGTGCATTGTGTGTTAACATTAGTCAGGTTTGGGGTCATAACGAGTAATGATGAAATCATTATTTTACATAGTTACTTATAACTGCGTTCCAGAAATAATGTTTTCAACGTCATTGGAGCCTTCGATGTGCCCAGATACATTTACAGTGTGGAGAGGAAGAAGTTTGTACCGTGAGTAAAGAATCTATTCATTTAGCTACTTTGGAGTTGAATCGATGCAATTTTATTTAAACAAACTGCAGTGGCTTAGACATTAGACAATCACAGGCAAGATTGTAAATGTTTTTACTGTGGCTTTTTAAAACAGCATCAGTATGACCAGCCATCCGGCCCCCAGTCTGTGTGGTTTGGCCAAAGACAAAGCTGAACTCTTCAGGGAGCGCTACACAATCTTACAACAGGTCAGCAACATCCCACTCATAACGCTCCGCTTTCTTTTTTTGGTGCTCTTTCTGATGCATGCACTTTGCCTGTTGTATTCATGTGGGTGTATTATTTTTGTAGCGTACACATCGCCATGAGCTTTTCACCCCACCAGCAATAGGAGCTGCTGTTGATGAAGGTCAAAACAAGTTTCAGGTATAGAAATCCTAAAGCAATGTAATTACCTACAGTTAAGTATGTGTAATGCTTTATTTATCTTGAGTGCAAGTAATTTAGCTGCTCAATCCACTTAAATCGTCATTTATCTTTTGCAGCTGAGAACGATTGAAGCGTTGCTTGGTAGCACAGCTAAACTGGGAGAGGTGATCGTGCTTGGAATGGTCACACAACTAAAAGAGGTCAGATAAGGATGCGTGCAATAGTTTGTTTCTGAAAAGATAATGGAAAGAATTTTCTTAAATTTAGTTTTATTCCTCTGTACTGGTACTCCGTATATATTTTATTTTAAAACTTTTTAGTTTTTGTCAAGTTTCTGAAACATTTTCTGTACATTTTTTAGGGTAAATTTTACCTGGAGGACCCAAGTGGAACAATACAGCTGGACATGTCCAAAGCAATATCCTTCAATCAGCAGTTTGTCAACAAAAAGTCTTTTACACGTGTACAATTTTGATGATTCAGTCCTTGATTCTGTTCTTACCAGTTTCATAATGGCCTGTACACAGAGTCCTGCTTTGTATTGGCAGAAGGTAAGATTAATCTCACTGCTGCAGCAGAAGTATAGAAAATAAAGAATGATAAAAACTTGATAAGCTATTCCATGAATTTTTAAATGTCTGGTGTTGAAGAAAAACTTTGTTCTATGTGCTGCAGGTTGGTATGAGGACTCTGTATTTCACGTCAATGGCTTTGGGTTTCCACCAACAGAACCGTCATCAGCTACAAGGTTAGTAGAGTCAGTGGAGCAGGAGGGTTTTCTTTACATTACATTTAGAGATGAGGTTTAAATGAAGGCTTTCTCTGTGTGTTCTCAGACTTAGACTAGACTTTATTGATTCCTTTGGATGACTCCTCAGGGGAATTTAAATTTCAAGCAGTAACGCAGTCAAAAGACAACAATAAAAATCTTAGTACATGTACTAAATATAAATAAGAGTAAAAAAACAACAACAGCAACAAAAATAATCAGATAAATGAAATACAAACTGCATTTATATTGCTGTATGCCATGATTGATATAAATTGTTGCATTGTGGTGGCAATGTTATTGTCATGACTGGGTTATTGCACAATGATATTTGCTGCTCTTTCCCTTCTGTCCATCTTGACCAGTGTTGGCTTGATCAGACCAAAGCTTATTTAAGGAGCACCTATTAAATGTGACATCATCAAAGTCAATTTACCACGTTGTTCTTTGTGTTGTTAAAAATGCCACTGGAGTAAATTAAGTTTAATGCTTTATATTTAATTAACTTAGTTGACTGATGAGATCACACAGGCACGATGACAAACGCCACTAATGCCTTTGTCCATAGTTATTGTGCTCTTTAAACAATATGCCAATTTAACTTGAAGGTAAAGATTAAGTGTTCATTATACGATAGAAAATTTCTTTATATTAGCAAAGTTTACAGTCTTCACTTAAAGCACAGTAAGTATTAAGTGGCTTTATCAGCTAAGTGGTATGTATTTCTGCCACCTTACAGCTAACATCTTGCGTTAATTCCAGGGCATACTATGGGAACATTAACTTCTTTGGTGGGCCATCCAGCACTTCCGTGAAAGCTTCCTCCAAGCTGAAGCAGCTGGAGGAGGAGAACGAAGATGCCATGTTTGTGATTGTCTCTGATGTCTGGCTGGACAGCGTGGAAGTGATGGAAAAGCTCAACTTCATGTTTTCTGGTGGGATTTGCAAAGGTCAAGAATATGCACTTTATGAGAAACACTTGTCTCATCATCAACATTCTCTCTCTCTCTTTTTGTAGGATATGCTGCCATGCCTCCTACATGCTTCATTTTGTGTGGAAACTTCTCTTCTGCCCCATATGGGAAAACACAGATTAAGTCACTCAAAGGTGAACTGTTTGTTTTAGTTGGCAGAATTATTTCAGTTAAAACTTCTGTATCGCATGTGAAGTAATGGCAGACTGGATTATCACATTTACTTGCAACTTCAAACAGACAATGTGCAATATGCCCATGCTCAGAGATGAACTTACTTAGAAACATCTACAGGTCATTTATATATTGTTTGTAATGTTCCACTTTTTTCATGCTAACACATATTTCATACATAGAAAAACAATTAATTCTCATGAAACAGGCTTATATAGCAATATTAAGGGCATGATCATGCACGGAATCATAATATAATCATATTTTTCCAGCAGTTTTGTTTGTGAAGTTTAGTTGGACAACTGAACAGTCTAGGAAACAATAGTTTAATACTTAATAATAATGATTACAGCACACATGAGAAATAGAAATGCTTTTAACCGTATATGACAGACTTGCCTGTAGGCCCAAGCAAAATAACAGGAATAATCTCATACATGGAGACAGCATGGTAAATATACCAGAAATACACACCAAGTTTTTAGTTTTTTCTTTATTTCTCTTTTTAAAGAATCCCTGAAGGCTCTTGCTGATACCATATGTGCATACCCCAGCATTCACAGCAGGTAAGTGATAACATATTCCCCATTCTGCCTGGATTGTATTTGTCTATTGAAGCTTGAGGATTTGACTTAAATTTGTTGATCCTAAACCTGCAGTAGTCGCTTTGTTTTTGTTCCTGGCCCTGGGGATCCGGGTCCAGGCAACATCCTTCCACGGTGAGCCTTCAGAGACATTTATTCTGAATAAGCTCTGGAAGATTTTGTGGGTTGGACAAGTACTGATAAATGCGTTTTCCTCAGGCCTCCTTTTGCAGACCACATCACAGAGGAGTTCAGAGAAAGGGTGCCGTTCTCTGTGTTCACCACCAACCCATGCAGGTAAGTCATGTCACTACATGTGAAATCAAACGCTACATTGTTATTTTTATTTATGTCACACTAACATATGGTGTGTATTTAAGACTTGGAGAAACTAAAATAACAGATCTTATTGCAATCTTGTCAGGATTCAGTACTGCAGCCAAGAGATTGTAATTATCAGAGAAGACCTGGTCAACAAGATGTGCAGGAATTGTGTCCGGCTGCCCAACAATAATCTTGACATCCCAAACCATGTGAGTTCAATTTTTGTCAAAACAAACCTGCTTATACATGAATTGTCATCACTAACGTACAGTATTAATAGTTGGCAGATCTTTATTTCTCCTTTTCTCTAGTTTGTGAAGACCATCCTGTCTCAGGGACACTTGACTCCACTTCCTCTGTATGTCAGTCCTGTGTTCTGGGCCTATGACTACTCCCTGCGCGTCTATCCAGTGCCTGATGTCATTGTCTTTGCGGACAAGTATGACCCCTTCAGCATCACCAACACTGACTGTCTCTGTGTCAACCCGGTATGAAACAGAAGAAGCAAACTATAGATTATGTTGTTTTTTGTATAGTTTTTTTTTCTTTAGTATTTCATACTAACATATTTATTCTTGCAGGGCTCATTCCCAAGAAGTGGCTTCTCATTTAAGGTGTACTATCCATCCAACAGAACTGTTGAGGACAGGTGGGAAACACTATACTTTTTACTGCCTTGTTTGGTTTACTCGGAATGGATGTTGTGGGTTAACACATTCATGCTTGACTGTTTTATTCTTCTCTTTTCAGCAAACTTCAAGGACTGTAGGGGAGATAATGGATTTTGCAAGCAGTTCTGTTTCTACTTGTGTACATTGACTTATTAATGTAACTGTATATATCTGTGTTTCTTGTCGGGAATAATAAAGGTTTTATTCTTTGTACTGACCATAATAACTTGTTTGTAGTCACCTTGTTTGTGTGAAAATGCCAAAACTAAAACAAAAGATCATTACAAAAAATTTAATAATAAAAAAGATTCTATTCTTACATGGCAAAAAAGACACAAATTTTGCAATACACACACCTGTATACTCTAGGCCAGAGATCTCCACTTCTATAGTTCCTAATTTTTCATTTTTACTGATTTTTTCCCTCTATTTTTCTTTATGAATTTTGTTGTGGTAACTTTAAAATAAATAAGCAAAACGCAGGTATTACACAGCAAGTCAGTTACAATTCTTGTCAGAAGTTTGATTAAATTCACACATTTATTACATTTTTTTTAATCATTTATTTCTGTAGACTGGAAAGATTTTATGAGATCAATATGGAAATTGATAAAGGAGGGCAAAAAGATGACCTATTGTGGCAAGGTGACGTCATTTCCGCTTTAATGAGGCGACCGTTTCCGGTTTTCTTTCCTGGGGGCTTGTGGAGATAACACAGGATTGCTATTGACATCTTCAGGAAAACCAAATATCTGACGAGGTATGGTGTTAATTTCTGTGAATGCATTCGGTCGTAGCCATGACATGTTCGTTAAATTCGTTATTGAAGTTGCAGAGATAGTTTAGCTCGGCACTTGCTCCAAAATGTGGGAGTGTTTGTCAAACTACAAAGCTAACAGTGGTGAGCAGAATAACTGACAAACGGATATCATTTCCTTCCTAACTCCACCAATGTTATTTGGCTGGCAGCATTTATAAAGACATCGGAATCACATGACATAACCCAGACTTTTAGCTAGTTTTCACGCGGAATTGGAAAGATATGTTAGCTGCTAACGTTGACTAGTAACCTACATAGTTAATCTATCAAAGTAGGTCGGTCACTGTGCTGCTGCTAGCTAACATTGCATGGACCGTCGAACCATATTTTGTCAAGCAAATTTGTAAAAGTAAAGAAGGTGAAGTAAAAGGAAATTATGCATTTTGCACAGGAAGAAAATTTTGTACTATTCTGTTTTATGTGTAGCTGAGGGATGAGTTGGGTGGAGTATACTTGTAATCCCTGATGCACATTGTTTTTATGTGGTTAAATTTCTCTACGTTTTTATAGATGAATCAGCTCCAAGATTGGTTACTATTCTTTTTCTTGACAGGAGACAGGACAAGTTGACATGGCGGAGAGAAATGCAGAGATGGAGGAAGATGTAGGAGAAGTGCCTGCTGGTGAAGATGACAACGACTCTGATAGAGATGAAGATGACGATTTGTTTGCTTGGATAGTGAATGATATGGCTGAGGAAGAGGAGGATGATGAGATAGAGGATGAACAGCCAGTGGACACTGAAGCCTCAGAATCGTTTGAGTTGGATGCGCCAGCCGAGCGCAGTGGTCATATAGCTGTGGTTGATAGAAACATCATGTATGTGTGGGGCGGATACAAGGTATGACCCATAGGTAAAAAAAAAATTTCTCATATTTGTGTGTTCTATTATTGTCTCCTTATTTTTCTATGTTATATTCTCCCTCTGATCAAGAATGCTCAAAACCTAGGATTCTTTGACTTATATTTGCCAAGAAATGAAATCTGGACCTACAACATGGAATCAGGAGTATGGTGAGAACATCTTCTTTGTAAACTAACAACCTTGTCATCAAATACCAGAGTACACATGAGAAAATGTTATGAATGCTCACAGGACGAAGCATGTCGCAGGAGGTAACTTGCACACATCGATGTCAGGCAGCTGTGGAGTGTGTGTTGACGGAGTCCTCCATCTTTTCGGCGGTCATCACGCCAGGGGAAACACAAACAGGGTACAGTTTTTGTGTTGCATTAAGCAAATGTTCTGCCAACCTGATTTAATTTTCAGGTGTTTTGTAATTACTTTAGCTTGTTTCAGTTTAATACAGCCTTTAAGTACTGGTTATTGTTTAGAGACCCTGCTTCCTGTGCTGTACTATGTAGATCTACCGCCTGCCCCTGAGGGCTCCCAGCCTTGTGTGGGAGGAAATGAGGGATCTGAAAGGACTTCCTCCATCTTCGAAGGATAAATTAGGCTGCTGGATTCAGAAGAACAGGTGAAGATAGGGGTTTTGTTAATTTTCTCCATCATCATTTAATATTAACATCTGACCAACTAAGTGTTCATCAAGTTCAAGTTTAAATCCATTTCCTTTGCTTGGGCTTGTTAGAATATAATAGTAACTGTATACAAAAACCATGACACATGTTCATTAGGAGCTGTTTTTTTTTTCTTTCTTTTTGGTTTTTAGTGATTTTGTGTGAACTTGCATGTTTGCAGACTAATATTCTTCGGGGGCTATGGCTATGCTCCACAGGGATCTCATCGCGGGACTTTTCAATATGACGAATCATCTTCTCTCATGGTCTGTAAACTAATCTTATTCACATAATTAACAATAAAGGAAAATATATCTTGGCCTAATTGCTGCAGTTTTGAAAGTCTATTTTATGCTAATACTGTATAAAATTGTCATAATAGAATCTGCTGTATTTAATAGCCATTCTTACACAGAATCTGGAATATCAACTTCCTGTAAAGATAATATCCCTTTGTGTTTCTGTTGATGCAGTGGGATAGCCCAGGACGAGGCTGGAATAATCATATTCATATCCTGGACCTGGAGACATCCACATGGAGCCAACCTATCACTCAGGTAAAAGCTAAAATAATTTAATAAATTATTGCATGATAAAATGCATGTAGACACCAGATTTGCTTCACAATTTCCCCATACATTTCTTACATTAGACAACTAGAGACAAGGACTAAAATTTAGTTTATCATTACGCAGCATTAGATTTAAAAAAAAAAAAAAACACAAGACAGTTAGAAAAGTACATTGAAACAAATGGTTTCTTTTGGTTTGCTAAAACAAACAATTCTGAAAATTTATTCATATTTTCTCCATCTTTTGGTGGGATGCAGGGGAACACCCCTTCACCCAGAGCAGCTCATGCTTGTGCTACAGTCGGAAACAGAGGTTACGTGTTTGGTGGACGATATAAGGTGGGCAGGAGGAAAGAGAAGTGCATTTTACCTCACTCTTGTGTCAAAAAATGATCTAATATAAACATTTAAAACACTGTTTTTGTGTCCCATCCCCAAATATTTTTTATCCTGGTCCACAGAATTACAGACTGAATGACCTGTACTACCTTGATCTGGACACGTGGGAGTGGCATGAAATGTGAGTGTTAATCCTTTTTTTCTGATCCCATTGTAGGAAAATAATAGACAAAAGTTGGAGTCACTGTGCTGCTAGTAGTAGCAAAGTTATAAATTTAGCAAAAACATGTCAACATTAGATTTGTATCTTTATAGCATTTAGCACAGAATTAAAAGGGTACCTTTAAAACCACTTGGAGCTTCTCCCCTACGTAAAAATCAGAGAGCCAGTCCAATCAGTTGTTCATCTGTTCCATTATTTCACGTGAATGTTTCCTCTACTCTATCCTCTTCTTGTAATATATTCAGACAAAAGATTAACCTGATGTTCATTATTTATTTGCCTTGTAGGAGTGTTCCCCAGCAGGGTCCTGTAGGCCGCTCTTGGCACTCCTTTACACCAGTGTCATCAGACCACATCTTCCTGTTCGGAGGTTTCACCACAGAGAGAGACACACTGAGTGAGTCAGATACTTGACATTGAGAGGCAGTAGATAATTTCCACATGTTGCCTGTTCCCATAAAGATACCCTGTTTGTTTTCCAGGTGATGCTTGGCTATATTGCGTAAGCAAGAATGAATGGAAGCCTTTCAAACACAGTCACACAGAGAGCCCCAGGTAATTATCTCATCTTTTTGTGAACATTTGGCCGAGTGCTTGTTGAACAGCCTTTGTTTGAAAATTTGTCATTGTGTTTGTGTACTTCAGATTGTGGCACACGGCGTGTTCTGGTCCCGATGGAGAGGTTTTTGTGTTCGGAGGGTGTGCCAACAATCTTTTGTCTCATCACAGAGCTGTAAGCTGCAGATAAATTCTTCTTTTCTCATATTCTTTGCTCCCCTCCTCCATAAATTTGACTGTTTTCTAACCTCTTTGTTTGGGGGGTTAACAGGCTCACAGCAATGAGTTGCTAATTTTCAACGTTCAGCCCAAGTCATTAGTTCGGTGAGTGTGTACAGACGCAATTCTAAACTGTATCATGTATATTTATTTATATTTTAATACTATGCTAGTCTCACATGTACCTATCCCCCCCACTCTTCAGGTTGTGCATGGAGACGGTTCTGCAGAACAGGGCGCGTTTGTCTTGTTACTGGGACTGCTTGCCTAAACACCTCTTACACAGCCTCAAACAGAGAATGTCCCGCGTCAACACACTGGGATCTTAAGTTAGAAGGGCACAAGTATTGTATTCCAGAGGATTTCAGAGTTGTATACAGGAGTGTGTGTATGAGTGGGCCAATGTGCTTCTCTCAGTGCTCACAGCCCTTGTCGAGTATTGGTTTACTGTGAGGACATTTGCATAAGAAACATCTCTAAGCAATAGTGAACAGCTGCATATTTGTAGCCATGAAAAGTGTTTGCCACGCAGTGTTTTTTTTGTTTTTGTTTTTTAATCTTTTGCTCGTTTCCATCCAGGCAGAAAAGCACTGTAAAGCATTTCATTCCTGCATCTCATTGGGGGGAAAGTTCCTAATCAAGAGTGTTGCTTTGCAACTGAATCAGCACAACACTGGCCAGCGACATTGTCTGGGACAATCTGCTCCCCCAAATGGGATTTTCTCCCTTTACTGACGAAATTTCAGGCCTAATAAGATGGAGACAGGCATGTAGTTTGCTTAAAAATGAGCAACAGGGATGAAACCAGCACTTTTCTGGAGGTTCAGATTTTTTTCCAAGCAAGTGCGGTAAAACAATGGAACAGTAAGGAGAGTAACTTGGATGGTAGAAATGAGACATGAAGTCCTGCATTGCTTACAAAGTTTTTGTTCTCAGGTTTCTTTTTTGAGGAGTACTTTGTTCATTTGCTCAAAGAAAGCTTAAATGTTTGAACATGTTCGGAAGACTACTGGATAAATGGTTTCAACAAGCAATGGGATGATAGTTGTGAATTATAACACCATCAGCATGTGAAGGTGAAACTAATTCCTGCTGGTTTTCCTCAAACCATTTTAACATGTCAACTTTGTCTTAACACTAAATGTAGTGGTTGGAAGTCCAAAATACTCTGTTTTACTTTAGCTGATACTTGTTTTGGTGGTTTGTAATTAATTTCTCATGTGATCTTGAATACAGATGTTTGCTTAATCTTGGCTTATTTACTTAAGTCCTCACAGACCTAAAACTAGTGCTTTATGCTACTTGAGACTATTCTCTGGAATGGGAAATTGAGACTTTTAGTTATTTGTATATACAGTTATTTATATGTTGATGAGGAAGTGTGTGTGAGTTCTGTGTTCTGGGCTTTCAAAGCCTTTAAATTGTTGGCTCCTGTAGCATTTTAATTTAATGGATAACTTTGTATACAGAGGATGTTGAGCCACGTTGCACTGAGATGCCTCATGTTGGTAGGGCTTTTTGTACTTGCCTGGTTTGCACAAAATTACCTTGATGTTATTTTTTTTAACTGTAGGATATAATGTATACTGTTATTGCAATGCCTACTTTGTACTCAAGGAATAAACACATACCGTGAGTTAAAGTCTCTTTTTTTTGTGTGTTTTTCTTTCCATGTTTGCGATCATCAAATACAATCAATCTTTAAAATAAAAGAGCTCTTATTCAAACAAGGAGGCAGAACTGACTATCTCCATCATCTGGATTGCAGATTCCTAAAGTCTCATTAAACTGCAGTTCTGTGCTGATGAAACATATTTTGCAGTTCTTGACAGGTCCATGTTCGCCCGACACTCATTTCTTCTTGGCGGCCAGCAGGTTTGGAGCAGATACTTTCACTTTCCCTGGCATATTTCGGGAAAGGTCTCCATCCTGCAACAAAGAAGTGGAGACTGAGGCTACTGTTGCTTTAAACATGAATTTTGTAGGGAGTTAAAATCTTAAAACAGAGGCTCAAACTCAAAGATTGTATTATAAGATGTAATTAGCAAGCTGGCCAGAAACAAAGTGGTTTGCAGTTTCACATATTGAGATTATTAACATATCTACCTTGACACTGCGGAACAAGTCTTTTTCTCTTGATGAGGCCTCTTTGGCTTTCATAAAGCTGAGTACTGCAGTTCGAGCAGCTTGTGAGAGAAGGAAAAAGTAAATAAAGTCCTGCTGTCAACTTTACAATATTTTTTCGTATAAAGCAGATCATTCATACCTTTTCCTTTCTTCTGAGAACCTGGTGTCAGTTTCACTTTGTGTCTGCAGAGAAAAACAAGTCATTAGTCTCTGACACTCACTTTGTCCTTCACAAAGAGGTTAATTGGACATACTTGTAGTTGGAAAGGGCAGTGTATGGAGCACAGACTGGCACAGCGAACAGCAGCACATCCTCGGGGTGAGGCTGGCCGGTCAGAGAGGTGAGTAGATTCTCTGCTTCCTGGTGTAACACATTAAATAAAGGATTTTAGCCGTTTTCTCTCAGTTACTGATTCTTAATCCACCTCCACATGTCCACGTCAGTAACACACCTCTGCTCCAGGGTTGTCCTGGTCCACCTCTTCTTCCTGGAGAAGAGAGGTTGATATATTGAAGGGAGAAATTGTTAAACCCAACCAGGTTTTACTGAAGAAAACTTGCCATTCTGTAGCAACTATTCATTCAAAGCTATGCAGTGCATTCACTGACTTTTATTCTGTAAAGCACTTAGGTTGGCCAATGGCCTTTAAAAATGTGCTAAATAAATAAAGCTGACATTGGCATCTCATCTCTTTAAGTTGAATTTCATGTTTTGAATTAAACCAAGACATAATTGGACTGAGTTTTCTACCTTGTCCTCCTGCTCTGCAGGACCTCCTTCCTCTCCAGCTGGCCTCTCCTTCTCTTCCTCCCCTTCTCCTGTCAGCTCTGGTTTCTTCACTGCGTTAACCACATTACGAGGTTTCTGCTGTTGTTTCTGAGAGGCTGGTTTCCTGGCGGGCTCCTCTTTGCCCTTCCCTTTCTTTCCTTTTTTCCCTTTCTCCTCCTTGACAGAGCCAGCTGACTGAAGAGGGAAAAGTGGTTAAAATTTCATTTGCTGCTACTTTATAACTTTTGCGGACACTCAAACTGGAATAGATTAGTTATGTCAGTGTAAATCCACAATCGAGGGCTGATCAGTTTTATCTCCCTTACCCCGAGCAGCTGCATCATCAGCTCTCTGTCCTCTTCATTCTGGTCTTTGTACTTTTCTTTGATCTTCTTTAGTTTGTTCTGCAGTAACAGCAGAAGGTGCAGTGGTATTAATCTTTATAGTCTGTTGATGATGGCGACTGGAAAATGTGACTTTTGAGGATAGGCATTATGTATAAGATGACATCTGATTTCACTTTTAACTGCATCAAAAATGTTTTTAAAAAGTGCCCATTCTTAGAACAAAGTCTTTCTCAGGTCATCTTTCATGCACTGACCAAGCCACAGATCTTAAATATATTAACAGTAAATCGGGACTGCGATGACTGCAACAAAATCTTCACTTTGCAACTGTTTAGATAATCAACAGTGGATTTTGAGTGTTTCACATCAACACCTAGTTGCAGAAGCCACGCGCTTTTAATCTCCAACTGTTTCACAAACCATGTGATGTTTTCTTTCCAGATTTTGCACATTTTCATTTGAATCCCTTCATCACTCTGCCAGTGAACCGTTCCCTCTGCCACTGGCTGCAACACAAGCCTCAAGCATGATCAAGCAACTTGCTGGGCTCCACAGTTGCAGAGGATGAGATAAAGTTTTATATGTGAGCGTATCTACTGCATGAGGCTTTGAAATTTGCATTGCCCAATCTTTCCTCATAAAAAAGTTTCAAAACGTTCAGAGCCAGAGAGGCTTAATAAGGCCTGAGACTTTGCTTAAAGTCATTCTTCTGTACTGCTTAGTCCAATTCAGGAGAGCAACCTCTTGAGACATCAAAAGAACATTTCATCTTTTACTTTATGCCGTTAAGAAATCCGGTTACCTTTTCCTCACTTGTGGACAGACAGATTTTGGCCACATACATCCAATCATTTGTGTGACAGTAGAACTGAGAAATGTAATGACACTTTGAAAACTTGCAGCACGTTTGTGGTCTTTTACTGGTTGTAAAGTCTCAGATTTTTTTTTTCTGTTTTTCTTTTCATCTCTCACAAAAGAGCAAGAAGATGTACCCAAGTTTTGTAAAACAAACATTTAACAAGTATTTCTAAACTATGTTTTACATCTAATCCTTAGTACAAGAACAAAAAAGGTAATGTTCTTGTTACCTTTTGTCCTCTCTTTAAAGGTGGCTGTGAGGGCCCCCCTCCACTTTTAGACCCCTGGTCAATCGCAGATCCATCAGATGGCATCTCCATCTTCTCTTCAGTGGTACTGTTCTCCTGTTTCTGCTTCTTCTTCTTCTCTTCTCTACAAGTTGTAATAAAAAAAATCTGAGGACCAAGTCACTAACTAGTTGTTTTTACTCAAAACTGAAACACGTCTCTCAGCACCACCTGTACCTAAAAGTATTTAATGGAGCGCAGAAGGAGCAAACAAAAAAAAGAGTATGAGCTTCCTCAGTCATGGAAAGCTTGTTTTGTTTTTATAACATGGTTTAATCAGTCCTAAAAGTTGACCTAAAATTTTTTGAGGACATGCAGCCATAGGTCTCATCACTCACCTCCTCTGCTTTGCAGTCATATGTTTTCTACCCTGAGAATCCGCCTCAGCCTAAAGCAGCATCAATGAAATAACATGAGTGTATGAGGTGCAATAAATCTATAACGACTTTAAACTTTGGTGATATAAATAATTACCTGAGTTGTTGTTTCATTTTTAAATCCAGGGTTCTGAGCACTCCTAGAAACGGAAAGAGAATTTACTGTCAGACCATTTCCTGTCTTTATATCATCATTAAAAATAATAAGCTACAACACTACCTGCTGGGCTGTAAATGGGAGAGGGAGATTGTTGTGTCTGGAAAACTCAATTCTTCACTTTCTTCACTCTTGATCTCTTTTTCTTTACTGCCGTCTTCTTCGCTGTGCTCCTCTACGTCGTTCTCTGACTGCATCGCTCCTGCATCTGCTGCAGCCTCCACAGGAGAAGTCCGCACTTCTCCACTCGTGTCATCATCCATCTCAGCATCATTTTCTTTTTTTATCTTGTTTTCTAGATCATTGGTCTCTCCATCTTCTGCTCTTTCTTCTTCCAGGTCCTCATTGCTGCTGTCACCCCCTGCAAAGGCCACAGAAACAGCTGCAACACCTGGATGGAGTTTAAATGATCAGAAATAAAGTTGATTTGTCCTCCTACCCATCAGTTCCTCTCCTTCCTCTAACAGCTCAGCAGTTCTGGATGTGACCTCATCCATGTCTTCCTCTACAGTTTTTACCTTTCGCTCCCCTCGGTGTCGAAACACACTCTGCTCATCCACCTGCAACAGACAAAAATGACCTGTCTGAATATCACAGATGTGTTTATATGAGTTAAAATGTCCTGAAATCTGCTATTTACCTTTAAGAGGAATCCAAAACCCATGATCAAGTAAGAAGGTGGCAGAAAATTTTTCTTTCCTGAAATAAAGAAAAAAGAGAAATTATTACTAAAATTGTGCTGCAAGTTAAGCTTCCTTATAAGAATAGACTGATATTGGTCGCTATTTAGGCCGATATTTGCGTTTTTTGCTGGTATATTTTTTGCTGGTCGAACGTGTTGGCCGATATCCCCACTTGGCATAATTTACAGACTTTTTTAAAACTATATATTTATTACAAATTTAATGTTTCTGTTTAATATTTGTTTACAAGTGCACTGTTTCTTTTTATATATTCATTTTAAGTGCTTTGTTCTTTACATTAACAGACTTGTATAATTACTTTTCATTGTATCCTTCATTATATTAAATTGGGAGTCAAATGCAGTATCGGCCCCAAATATTGGCAAGTTGTATCGGCTGAGGCTGATGAGAAAATATCGGTATCGGCCCTAAAAAATCTGTATCGGATGGCATTTATTGTACATTATACTAGTGTCTCATACCTCTGATCATGAAGCTTCCTGTGGTCAGGTACTCCCCAGTGGGTGCCGTCTTAGACACCTGAGAAAAAGTCACATTACATCTTGTAAGACAAGACAAACAAAGCTGAAATTTCAACTGTACATCACATTTCTACAGCTGGACCAATTTTCATTTTCTTCTGTGCGATAGCACGCCCTTTCTGCAGGTCAAAGGTGCCACATAGATTCTGGACATTTGCATCATTGTGGGATTGTTTGGTAGCCTTTATGAGAAGGATCCTTGTCTTTTTCCTTGTTGGCATTGATATGTCATCTTTCTTTATCTTTAGTTTATTTATGGGACATGTATGGTTGCACCAGAGTTATAGCTAATTTGCAGTTCTTGGGCAGGTAAACAAACAACAGCAAATACAGACTACAAAAACAGTACGTTACATAAAACAGTTGACAAATAACAAAGCAGAACAAAAAAACAAACCAAAATACAGATAATATGTTATGATATGAAGCTACAAATACAACAATGTAGTCTAAATAACCGAATAAAAAAAATGTAATCCATATAAAGCTTAAATAGTGAATGTGAGCTGCATTAAAAAGCCCTACTTTAGCATTGCAGTGCCTAAAAGATCAACCACTGAGTGTGATTCAACAATACAAAATAAATTAGCTAAGGCACTTAATTATGGCTACAGTCTTGTGTGGATTTCAGCCAACATGAAGTTGTGTTTTAAACAGCGCAAAGCTGCCATACCCTCCGATACTGATGGGAAGGGAATTCCACTTCCGCACTATTTTTACAGAAAACGCTGTTTTCCAAGAGTTCTCTTGGTGGACGATGCTGTTTGGAACTTGGATGTAGGAAACAAATCCTTTGGGGCCTATGAATTTCTAGTTGTGACCTTTGGGGTTCAGGATTATCCCAGAATATCTCACAGCAGCTTAATCAGATTGGGATCTGGGGAGTTTGAAAGCCCGATCATTATCTAAGGCACTTTGTTGTACCTCTAAAGGCAGTTTTCAAGCAGTTTTGGTGGTTGGTATGTGCACTGTTTGGTAGAGAGATGCTGCTGCTGATCTTTAGGTACAGTAGAGCTGGGCGATATATCGATATGAAAAATATATCGATATATTTTCAAATGAGATATGGAATTGAACCATATCGGCCATATCGAGATATGGAGTTCAATGTGTGTTTGTTTTGTCTTGGTATATAAATACTAACCTTACTAGGGTTTGTTACATTTAATTCTGTGTAATGTTCCTTACTTGCATGTGCGAATATTATTACATACAGTATTATACAGTATTTCTGTTTACATTTTATCATTCTTTGAACAGCTGAGCATTATTTGATCCGGTCTGTTTAAATTAAACTACTTGTAATGTCATATTTGGCTCTGACTGTAACAAAATATTTGCTCTCACCTTGCGATAAAAATATCAAGATATATATCGTATATCGATATTCAGCCTAAATATATCGAGATATGACTTTTGGTCCATATCGCCCAGCCCTAAGGTACAGTATGTTTACTGCAAGTGCAGGTACAGTCTGTGATTATGTAATAATATAAATTAACAATATGTCCCTGTAGATTATTGCACTCTGATGAGATAATACATTTATTTTGTCTTTCTTAGACTGACTGGTGCATAAGCAAACAGATCGTCCCTCTTACATCTGACTTACCTGATGATGATGAACCCACCAAGCACTGGTGATAATCTTGGCATCCCAAGCAGCACTGTAACACACAGCCATAGTGCCAGCTTCTGTCAGAGTACGGGGAGGGATGGGATCCCCTGCAACATCAAGGACAGACAATGATAAGCATGAGGAGAAATGAAAGAAAACAAACTACAAGGTGAACTGAGCAAATTGAGTTTACCTGAAGGGTTTTTGATGACACAACTTGTTGCTCCATGGAGGTCAGCATGTACATAGATATCACCTAACAAAGAAAAAGTGCACATGATGCGACAATCCAGCATTTGAAGGTATTTATTTCTCAAAAGATGCACAGATGTATCACAACCTGCCCGGAGGTAGCGTTTCACAATCATCTCGTTCTGCTGCTGGTCCCGTCCTGCAATCACAAGATAGTTCTCGGAGCTGATGAACCATAGAAACTTCTCAAACCTGCCAAAAGAGAGAAAAAAAAAAAGAAAAAGCTGAAAAATGACTGTGTAGTGAGTGGTTGAAGTGTTAGGAGAATGCGACTTACCAGTAGATTTTCCTGGCTTTCTGAATGGTGGTCACTGTCTGGACTTCCTTCAGTGTTTGATGAGTTTTTTTCTCAGCAGATTTCATAGCCTTCAATGACGTTAGATGGAAGACACATTAAGAGTCTTGGAAAAACTGCTTCAGGCCCTGCTAGCAGCTGATTATAACTCTTATAAATCAAGTTCACATGTGGATGAAACAAAAAGCAACTTCCTCACCTTATCTGCTGCCTCGATGGTTTTCTGCTCCTTCTTTTCAGCACTACGTTTGTGGTCATAGTACCTAAAAATCAGCACAATAAGACTCCAACTTCAAGCTTTCTCCACAAAGAGCCTATTTGTGTGTCTAAAGCCTGAAGACTAAACCCACCTTTTGGCATTGGCATAAGCAGACAAGCCGAGATCCACATCCACCAACAAGGGCTTGTTCTTCTGCAGCTTCTGTTTCTGTCCTTTATCTTTATTCTTGTTTTTCTTCCCCTTCTCCTCCACTGCATCTTTTTTCTCTTCTTCTTCCCATTCTTCATCAGAAATATAGGGATTCCTGGCAATGAAAAGTCGCACAGCAAGGTGATGGATTGATCATTTGGATTTTAGACATGCTTATTGCTTAAGTATTGATCTCACTTCAAAAGCATGGTAATATGGTTGGTCTGCAGTTTCAGCTCCTTGATGGCACAGGCCACCGGGTCCCCAGCAGCTTGTGCTTCCTTGACGATAATTCCGATTTCAGTCCAGTCCACCTGGTTGGCCAGCGCGCTGCGGACCACCTGCAGTGCCCTTTCCACCATGGGAAGGTTCATCTCCACAAGTTCACCCTTTACTCTGTCAACCTCCTGCAGCACACGAGGCAAGATTGTGAAGATGAACAAGTGGGAATCTTAATCAATTAAGCATTAAAGTTTCATGAATGCAAACATGGGAAAGCAGGATTTATTCATGAAGAGGAGCACAAAGCTGTTTGTTGCCCACCTGCGCTTGGTGCAAAGCCTCCAGTCTCTGCTCGTGGTCCCTCTTAACATTCTCCAACTTCTTCAGTGCCTGTTTCTCCTGCTGCAAAGCCTTCATATCGATTTTCTGGCTCTCCATCTTAGAAAAGAACTCATCCACTGCCTGGATAAAAGGATCACTTCAGCAATGATATTCTTCCATAGAGGATTTCTTCAACATTTTTACTAAAAGATGCTGCAATGATACCGGGACTCACCTTGTCAAAAGTATCAAACTCCAAATAAGAGCTCTTTGCATGCTGGGCAAAGAGAAATGGATGGAATTCATCATATCTGTACAAAGACATCGTTGACATCAACTAATTTACTATTTCAGCAAGCCAGAAAAAAAGACATTCTACTATAAAACACAAGACTTACGTAAGCAGTTCTTCACTAGGTTTGCCTGGAGTTAGACTGGGCTTTTTCTCACTCTTTTGAATGATGTAACCCTTCAAATAACAAGAGGTGTTTTTCAATGTAATAAGTATTTCTTAAAAATCCAGAAAACTTCTCCAACTGCTAATGAAAGATCCCTGACTTACTTTGCCACTGAAGTGCTCTGTTCTTTCCATGTAAGTTTCTGCAATCTGCAGGGCTTCCAGGATTTTTGGCGCAACTGAAAAAGAAACCAGATCAAATACTGTTTGTTTTACTAATACAATTTAAAGGGGACAAAAAAAGTACTTTAACTTTCCTACTATACCTTCGGTGGCATCAAACTGACTGTCAACTTTGACAGAGCCAGACAGTCCCACTTCTATCAAACTGTGCTCTATCAGAGTGGCTCCGTAGGCTAAAGACGGAAAAGACAGAAAAAAACAATTATGTCTTGCTTCTTACATAATAAATGAACTTAAAGAAATTTAAATGAATAGAAACTTATGTATACAGCTGCATTGAAGAATTTCTCAACTGTTGGTATGCAGTCAAACAGCCAGAAAGAAGAAAAACACATCTAGCAGGTTTTCATGTTTTTCTTGAAAATGGCATAAAAGTTTTAAAAAATTCTCTAAAATCAGTAATCAGTGGACCGTCTTAAGTCAAATACATAATTCTTACATGTGTTTGTTAGACAGCTGTTCTGAGACTTAAATAAAGATGTAATTGAAAAGACCGAGCCAAGTGCTTTTCAAGCTATTCTGTAAGTTTCTTCTAAGTTTCAGTCCCTGGACTCACTACTCCGACATCCTCCTTTGAGCTTTTGCAGTTAGTAGATTGCTGGTTTACCAGATAATTTCAATCATTTAAATAACAAAGTATAATGGGGCAAGATACAGAACTTCCCATTGGGCCTCAATTTAGATTCAGCAACTTCTAAATGAATTTAAAGGGATACTGTGTAAGTTCTCCTGTTCTCTATTCACACAAATTGATTATTTCATTCAAAGTGTTTTTCCATTTAATCACTCTCATCAACAAACTGAAGTGCTCCTGTAAGCTCTGAATTTGCCGTTCATATTATTCATATATACAGCGAACCGGTCGGCTCGGTGGTGGCTACCATGTCGTGTCGCCATGTTTTTACGATCAGTAGAAGCGTGACAGTCACCTTTTAAAAAAGTCACCGCGGGTGCAGTGAGGAGTAACCGACTGTTACACTGATGCTGGGTTCATGTGCAGTTCGGCAGAGGGCCGTCAGTAACAAACCAGACGTAATTTTAACCACAGAAGCCGAGAGAAAGACGGTAAAACATGGGTCAGGGTTAGATATCTGAGTACTCTATTAACTGGACCAAGACTACAGCTTTATCTGTTAATTGTACTTTACAAAATATCCCTAACACCACAATACAGTCTGGTAATATCAGATATTTAGGAATAAATATTTCTCCACAACTTTCAGAGTTAATAAAGTTAAATTATGTCCAGCTATTAAAGTCAATAGAGGAAGATCTCACGCGATGGAAGCACTTACCCATATCACTCATGGGGAGAGTTGCTACCATCAAAATGATGGTTCTACCGAAAATTAACTACTTGTTCTCAATGATACCCACCAAACCTTCCTCCAGTTGGTTTAAGTCACTGGACTCTCACATTTCCAAATTTCTTTGGAAAAACAAGCCATCACGTATCAGTTTAAAAACCTTACAACAGGTAAAAGACCGGGGAGGGTTAGACTCACCCAATTTCAATTATTATTTCCTAGCAAATAAGCTACAATTTATTTCCAAATGGCTGAAACCTACCCATCTAGATGAACCGTGGCTAGACACAGAACAAGCATTATGTGAGGATCTGGATGTCTCTGATTTGCCGTTCATCAGTTCAGCAGTCAGATCTCATAAATGCTTTAAAAGTATCAACATCTGCTCTACTCTGAAAGCATGGTGGGAATTCCTGAAATTAACCGAATCTTCTATTATTCCATGTAAACTCACACCCATCTGGAATAACCTGGATATTTTACAAAACAAGAAAATGATTAATTTTGTGCATTGGAAGGATAAAGGAGTAAAACAATTACAACATATCATTGAAAATGGAAAATTCCTGTCATTTAATACACTTACCTTACAATACGGGATCAGTAGTACTAAATTCTTAGAATACCATCAACTTAAATCTATATTAAGCAAAAAATATACCTCTAACCAACTGATCTTGCAGACTCCGGTCAGGGTAGCAGAATTCCTGAATCTCTCTATCCCCAAACTACTGTCGAAAATATATAGATTATTATTAAAACTGGATGATTCAATTTCCCTTCCAACCTCGAAGTGGGAGGCTGACTTGTCCAGAACCCTTAACCAAAACACATGGACACAGATATGTTTAAACACGTTCCTAATGACTAAAAACTCAAATATACAGTTGATACAATTCAAGGTTTTACACAGAGTACATTACACAGGACAGAGGATGTTCAAGATGGGTCTGTCACCTTCAAATATTTGTTTGCACTGCAATGAGAATACAATAGACAATTATCTTCACGCCTTGTGGTCTTGTCCACCTGTCCAGAGGTTTTGGCTTCAGGTATGTGATGACCTGTCAACGTGGCTCAGGTGTAACTTCCCTGCAAGCCCCACACTGTGTTTACTGGGGGACTTGGATGAGATCAACACGGTAACCAACTATGCACATATGATACTTACTGTATTATGTATTGCAAAGAAAACTATCTTGGTAAACTGGAAATCCAAAAATAATCTGAGCATTAGCCAGTTTAGGAATTTCTTAGTAGACCATATCAGTATTGAGACGATGTCTGCCTCCTCTAAGAACCAGTTAGATGAATTCCACTCCCTCTGGTCCCCTGTGATTAGCTCCATCACTTAACGTTGGTGTAGGAGAGCGGCCTCGGCGATGTGGGGGTTGGGTGCCGGCGAGTGCTTGATGGCTATGGATCCCTGGCGGTTGACTTGGGGGGGGGTCTGGGCTGCCTCGCCGCTGGGGCGGGGCTGTATCCAGCCCGATGGGGGGCATGGGGGTCAGCGGTTGGGGCTGCTCTGCGGCGGTGGGCGGGTCGCTGGTGGGGCCCTGGCCGGTGGCTGTCGGCTGGCGCCGGGTGGCCGGGGTCGTCCCGGGGCGGGGGGGCGGGGGGCCCCTGGGCCCCGGTGCTCCGGGGTGGCCCCTGCCTCCGGGGCCGGGGGACCCGGCTTGGCGCTGGGGGGGGCGGGCCGGCGGGACGTGCCTCCTCTGGATTTGGCCGGCCCTCACGACCTGGTGACGTCTAGTCACTGCGCCGGGGGCCGGGGCGCCTCTGCTGTGTGCGTGCGGGTGTGTGTGCTGGTGGGGGTGTGTGTGTGGTGGGGCTGGGGGGTGTATCGTTGTCGTGTCTGTGTCGGGATGTGGGCATCCGGGATGTTGGTGTCGCGGGAGCGGCCATGTGGGGGGTGTGGATTTCCCCTGTGCTTGTCCTGCGTGTGGGGCTCTGGGGGTCGCGGACGGAGCTGCGCTTTCCGCCGGGGTG
The DNA here is from genome assembly GCA_023101725.1 of Atherinomorus stipes. Classification (NCBI taxonomy): domain Eukaryota; kingdom Metazoa; phylum Chordata; class Actinopteri; order Atheriniformes; family Atherinidae; genus Atherinomorus; species Atherinomorus stipes. The sequence goes on from JALJCO010002464.1 coordinate 323,378, forward strand.
CTTGGTTTTCGGCGGACCCGTGGTCATGTCGTGTCGTATCGATGTTGGGGTGTCTGGCGTGGCTGTCGGGGTGTGGGGTTTTGTCCATATCGTTCAGCTCTAGTGTGTGGAGGTGGGGGTTGCGGGGTGGCCGGGTCTTTTCCACGCCGGGTGCCTGTCCCGCCTGGCCGCTGTGTCGGTTGGGGCTGGCCTGCGCTGGTGGTCTCGTACGGGTTGGTCTCGCGTGGTCCGGGGGCTGGGGGCGGTGGACTTGTGGCGTGGGGGGGCTGGTGGCCCCGCGGTCCCCGTCCTTGGTATGTGTGGGTGGGTGTGTGACTGGAGGGGGGGCGTGAATACGGTTGTGTGTGTGTGTGGCTGCCTGTGGGGGGGTGTGGAGATGGGTGGGTAGGTGGGGGTGCATGGATGATGGGTGTTTGGGTGCGGGGGTGGTGGTGCATTGGTGGGGTTTGTGTGTGTCGGGTTGGGGGGGGGGGGAAAGGGGGAGAAAAAAAAAAAAAAAAAAAAAAAAAAAAAAAAAAAAATAGCAGCTCTGCGTGCCTCTTGGGGGGTTTGCGAGGCCTGGGGATGTTGGGCCAGTGACTCTGGCCCCTCCGCCGACCCTTTCCGCTTCCGTCCCTTTTCCCCCCTCCCTGGCCTGGCGTGGTCGAGCGCCCCCAGGGGCTGAGGCTGGCCCCTCTGTGCTGAACGCCGGACGCCGGGCCGTGGGGGCGGCCATGCCTGCCCTTTCTGCCCTGGGGGGATCCCGGGAGGCAGGGGTACCTAATGCCGGTAACGGCTCTTCTTCCAGGGGGAATTCATACCCCCCCTGGTCTCCCTTCCCAAGACCCCCCCCCCCCCCCCCCCTGCTCTACCTCACACACACACACGTAGGGTTTTGGGGAGGGAGCGTGTCAAGCGGGCGTGGTGAGGGAGGGCACCAAAGTGCCTTTGCTTGCCACGTCTAGAGGCAGCCTGCTCCCCAGTTTTAACCACACTTAGACACCTAAACACATAAAATAACAACAGCTCACAACCACTTCTGAGGGGCGGGCCATATAATGTGTGGTAGGAGGGAGGGGCCGGTTGGGGGGACATGCCCCCCTACGCGACCCCACTCCCGGCATGACTTGGCACTGCCCCTCAGTTTTAACTGCAAACAACACACATCTTACACACACAGTCATGAGTGGGGGGTGGGGGGGGGACAGGGTCCTTTCATACCCCGGTCTCCCGGGCGCTACTGGGGGGAGGGGGGGGGGACAGTGGCTACTTCACGCGCCAGTGGTTAAGGCTGGCTGCGTTGCGGGGGATCTGCTGGCCTGGGGGATGCCTGGCCTGCTGCGTCCGGGGGAGGGGGATGGGGGGGGGGGGTGGTGGGGGGGAACGTGTTGGGGGCTTGGAACTCGCGGCTCCTTCCCCGGCCCGAGCTACCACTCAGGAGGCACGAGGGCATGGGCAAGAGAGAGGTGGGTATGTGAGAATAATGAATGAGAGTGTGAAAGAGGAAATGTGGGAGGGAGGAACTTGGGCTGGAAGAGGGAGGAGATGTGGGTAAGTGGTTGGAGGAAAGGGGGGATGGAGGGAAGGAGTGGCATGCTCGTGAGTGTCTAGTAGGGATGGTCGTGAGGGGCTGAAGGAAGGAAGGGCGGGAGTGTGATAGGTCAGAGGGATGGGCGGGGCTGGACATGTAAGGGGGGGGACTGTATGGGGTATTGGGGGTATAGGGAGGTGAGGGCGTATGTGTGGGGGGGTGGGGAGGGGTTGGTGCAGTTATGTGGGGGGAGTGCATGTGTGTGTTAGAGAGTATGAGGAGGTGGGGGTAGGTGTAGACGGTAGAGGGAGGAGAGTGTTGGGGGTGGAGAGAGGAGTGAGTGTGGGTATGTAAGGTCGGAGAGCGGAGTGGGTGGGTGTATGCGTGTGTGGGGGGGGGTACACAGAGGTGTTGGGTAGGGCTGGGCGGTGTGGGCGGAGGTTCGTACCTCGGTATTCGTGCCGGGCATCTTGGTGTCGGTGCGGTGCGGTGTGGCTGCGGGTTGGTTGGGGGCCGGGCGCTTTGGTGGGGGGTGCGGTTTTGTTTGTGGCTTCCGGGGTTTTTTTGTGCGGGGCGGGCGCAGGGGGATCTGTATCTTGTATGTGGTTGCTCTTGCGGTATTGATGTCTTGGGTGCCTGTGTCTCGGTGTGGGGGCGGTGACGGTATATCTTCCAGCCCTAGTGTTGGGGTAGGTGTGTGGGGAGTGTGTGTGCGAGCGTGGTGGCGGGGTAGGGGGTGGTAGAGGTGGTGGCGCCCCTGGTGTCAGGTGTATGGGGCAGGGACTTTGGGGTGGGGGCTGGCCTGCCCTGGGGGGGCGTCGTCTGGGGGGTCCGGTCCTCCTGGGTTTCGGTTGGGCCGCCCGGGTCCGGGGGGGGGGGTGGCTGCTCCTGGGCGCTTGGGCCCTGGGCCCGGCGCTGTCTCCGCTCCGGGGGACGCCCGGCGCCCGGTGGGGTCGGCAGCTGCTGGTCTTGGTCCGCTGGGGCCTGGGCCTCCAGACTGCGGGGGGCTCCGGCTGGGGCCGCCTTTGCCGCCCTTCGGGGGATGCATGTCCGCTCTTTGGGGGGGTAGCTGGGATCTGGGCCTCTGGGTGGCTGCTGGGGGCCTGGGTCGCGAGCCTTGCGGGCTTCCTCCTCCTTGCAGAGACGAGGCTGCATCTGCATGACTGTATCACCACGGAGCACCCTTTATTATGCATGTTGACACTGTGACACTGCTTCCCATTGCGCTGACTAGGTTGTACCTCTTCTCTGCGTAGTTCTGCGTGTGTTTGTATGATCTGAGGATATTTAAGCCACCTGCAGGTCCTCCTGTAGGGGATTGCTTGTTTTGTTTTCCAACAGAGACCTTGGTTGTTTAGGGATCGCGGTACAGATGTACCAGTGAACTGTGTAAGTGGATTCATGTTTTCTCTTCTCTCTCTCTTCCTCTTCCTTACTCCTCTCTCTCTGTTTCACTTTCTATCATTACCTCTATTCACTTTCATTTCTCCCTTGTCAGGCCCAGCAGTATGAAATGGAATGGTGTAATAGACAAATGTTTAAATAAAGAAATAAAATGAATAAACATGATATCAAGTGGAGCCTTATGTTCATAAAGCTCCGCTTGATAAAGCAAAACTGTTCAACAGAATAAAGCAATCAGATTTCCATTCTGCTTGCTTCGATGCTGGACAGGACAAGTAGAAAAAAAAAAAAAAAAAAAAAAAAAAAAAAAAAAAAAAACATGGGTCAGGGAAAACAATACGACATCGCCATGACAACATATCAGATGTGGTCTGAAGTCACTGTAACTGACAGACCACGTCGTCACATAGAGGCTTGTTTATGCCTTTACATGCAGCGGCTGTCGTCCGTCTGCCCAGTTTCACGCGAACGCAGCATGACAAGTACTAGCGACATGCTTGCGATATATATTTGATATATACACAATGTCCCTTTAATGAGATGCATAAAAAGGTAAAATCTGTTGTTTCCTCAATGATTTCTGAGGGTTTTATGACCTCAGGAAGCAAAGTAACCTAAAACATGACCCTTTCTCTTTGGTGCAGTGCAGATCTTCCCTAACACAGTATTGTGCTTTTATGCCAGAAAGTTCAAATTTTAAACAAAAACAAAAAAAAAATTCCCAGGAGAATCAGTAATCATCCAGTAGCTCTTTGCAGACTTGAGACATAAAATCACGTGATCAAAGATTCAAGTATGCAATAAAGATTTCTGCCCGTATTTTGGTCTCTATTCTTTTAGGATGGCATACTTTGTACTTGAGGTCACCTTCACTAAAAAAAGAAGCAAAAAGAGCTTTGGATGTCCTCAACGTACACAGGAACTAGATCATATGTGCCTTTATTTACAGGGGGGTCCAACTTCAACCTGTGTTTAAAACCTCATCTCAATCACTGGAACAACCTTGAATGTCTACAAACAGTTTCAATAAAAAACGAAAAGCTTATGTTGTTATACTGCTTGGCTACTTACGAAGGTGAGGGTTCAAAACCCTTTTCACTTGCTCTCCATTTGGTGCTTTGTTAAGAATTTCTGTTAATCTATAATAAAAAAGAATGAATGAATAAACACATCAAATGGATAATAGATTTGTCCCGTATTGTCATAAAAAGTATTATTATGATGTGAAGCAATCATTACCGCTCCAAACTGATGAGAGGTTCATGCAATTTGGCGCTCTCCACTGGGTATCGCTCTCTCACAGCTATCTTAACATCTTCTGCTTCTGCTGTACGAAATCTCAGCAGATTCAGGATTGTGTACTCATGGTCTGCAAGAATGATATTACCCTGAAAATGGACAAAAAATCAGAGTTGGATGTCAGCATTTTGAAGAAGGTGGGTATGATCTGAATAGTACTGAATGCAAAACATGTCGTTAAAAAGTTTTTGTATAAAATGTTTTGAAATGCATTTTTCTGACCCTGTCATACAGTTCAATGATCAAGTGGTAGGCAGCCTCATCTGAACCAAACTGGATGTCCACAATCCTGTCAATTCCAAGTTGTTTAACCTGGGTAAGTCGGCGTGTTTTCAGGTGCTTTCGACACTGTTAAGAAATAAGTTTATTAAGAATCAAACAATGCCATTAAAAAAAGACTAAGGAAACTTTCTAATTCTTATTAATGCACAGAAAATCTAACAATAAGTCATCAAGATGTTCTTACTTTCATTGCAAAGCCTGAAGGCATCATGTTCTTGGGCCATTCAAAGTCTGTGGAATGAATGCGCGTCCCAGACTCAATCAGCAGAACAGCTTTACTGTCTGGCCTAAAACAACAACACAACACTTGGTTATGACCAGTGATTGCAAATGAACAATGCAAGCAAGTGTATTTACTCAGATGTATCAGAGTCACAATATTTCTAGCTACATTGAAGCCGATTACACTATTACTTGAGCGGAAGACAAGCATCTTGCATTTAAACTACCACAGACACATGGATAAATGAATGAGCAAATAAATAAATGGATTAAAATTCAAGACTAGATTCTAATTAGTTTATTTATACAGCTGTAATAAATATCAAACGAATGCAAAACCACCTTTTTTTCTAATTAATCCATTACGAAAGCTTGATGCCATTTTCCGGAGATTACGTGTTAATTATATCGTTATCTCGAGATTATAATGTTCTTAAAAAATATTCAATCACGACCATTCAGCTTCCGTAATTATCGTCTTTATTTTTAAATAATTAAATCTTTATCTCAAGATAACGAGATGGTTATCGTCTCCAGTTAACAAGGTTCAATTCAGGCAGACTTTTTCGGCTTCCTTCTGTCAGTTCTGTTTGGTTTCTTATAAAACTCAAAGATTCGGACAAGTTTTCAAACTTATCTTACTTCTGCAGACGGATCAGATATGTCTTGTTGTCGATGTCATACACGTTGTACACCCTCATGCCAATGTAGCTGTGAAAGAAAGGAGGTATAATAAAAGATTGACCGGGGAACATCTGTAAACAGCTCAACATTAGCTTAACTTGGAACAGATAAGACATAACCGAACACTTATCACCTACTTGGCATTGATTTCGGCAATAACTGCCCTGATGTCCACAGTAGTGAATCTTGTTTTCATGTTGACCTAAAACCAAGCTTCACTTCTATGTGAATAATGTCAAAAAAAGAAAGATAAACATCGAAGGAAATATTCACATCTCTGGAGCAACATCAGCATGAAAACACGCAGAGAATTACTGAACATGCGCAGAGAGTCCTTTTTTTACGGAAGCCCATGACGTACAAAATACGGCGGTTTACGCCTTTTAATCAGTAGACGTGAGTGAACAGAATACATTGTGTATGAGATGCATTCGTGTCTGCTAACGTAATGCTACTATATTAATGCAATGACTTAGCTGCTTTGTTCTCGCAGACATCGCCGCTATATATTATTAAGCTCATGGTCGGCTTTTTAGCAATTTATGTGCACCAATGATGCACTACTCAAACTGGCTTATTGACATTAAAAACAGGGCAAGCCTTCGAAATGCATGCAAAACAACCTCCAGTACCGACTGGATTAAAAGGGGGAATGCTGCAGATATGCAGAACAACAACCCGCAGCCTAATGAAAAAATATCTGAGCTCATGGTCACCACCCACCTCTGGAAAGAAGGTAAGGGGCGAATAATACGACCAAGTCGTGTCCAAAATTTGGGCCTGCCATAAATAAATCTGCTAGACTGGTGTTGTTCATACATGGCGGTACATGTTTTGGTTTTTAATCTTAAATATTTCACGCGGAAAGGCCAGAATTGTGAGTCAGATAGACATCAGTCAGTTTCCAGTTTCCTCCTCAGGTCAGAGTGGAGGGCGAAGGCGTGCTCCGTTACCAAGGCGACGGTCAGCTAACAAGGTTCACTAGCGAGGGCTAGGCTAGCGCCCGAGAAGACTTCAGTCTTTTATTCGTATCGACGCGGGATAAAAGTTAAATTTACATCTTAATATTGGAATGTGCAATACAGATACATCTGTTATGGATAGTCGACTGTCATGCGGCGGCAAAGACTCAAAGGAATGCATGGTTAGTAGCCGAAGACGAGCGGAAAACAGCTCTAACAGCGTCCGCATGTCAATGAGATTTCCTAATTCAACGTTTCACGTTTGCTTGATGGATCACGTTATTTTTTTCTTCTTCTAATGTAATAAAAATTCACAAGTGGATAATGAACATGTATTATACAAAAACAAACAAAAAGCCCACAAATGATTATTACAATTATTTATTTTAATTCCAACGTCTAAACAACGCTGAAGTTGGCCTTAGTATGCTACAAATAATGATTATGATAAATTAATTATATATTAAATGTGCAATGATTAAGTGAATGTTAACTTCCAACCACGGACTTTGCATAAAAAGTGTGTGTCAGTGCTGTTACAACTGTAAGACGTCTTCTATCATTTTTGGATGGGTGGGAAAACTAGGTTTTTTTTCCCTGCTCTTCAGTCACTTACACATATAAGTGTTGTTTTTTTTTCAACTAGTATTGTGTTAGAGGTTAAGTAAAAATTTCCAGCTTTTATAAGTCATTGTTTTGTTACCTTTTGTTGCAGGTTACAAAATAATCAAGAAAATTGGAGAGGGAGCCTTTTCAGAGGTGGTTAAAACACAGAGCCTGAAAGATGGGAAGTTTTATGCATGTAAAACCATGAAGCAAACAATCAACAGGTATTTCTTCTGCACATACCCTCTGATTCTGGATCAGGATCCTGTCCACTGGTGTTTCTTCCCCCTACTTTCATATCCAGTGTTGTATATGTTGAAACTTGAACAGGCAACTTGACACCCTCATTGCCTTTAGCTTCCTGTTAGATGTAAGCTCACCCAGTCTTTTCATCTGACAGTTTAAAGTGCGATTTGTCACTGTTGGGTTTCTGTTACTTTGACTCTACACCTTAAATCTGTTCAAATGTTTTCTGCATAATGCATCACACTGTGTGGTGAAGTTATAATTTTGTCATAGAAAGCCATATACTATTTAACTTGAACAATACATTATTTGATCTCAAGTGTGGAACAGGCCAACAACCTGCGGGAAGTCCAGGCAATGAAGAGACTCAGCCCTCATGCAAATATCATCCAACTCCATGAACTGATTTTGTGAGTAGTGTTCTCTAATACACATCATCTCTGTATCTTACAATTGTGTTTTGAGAAATGGCATACTGATCCAACACAATGTTTCAGTGACAAAGAAACTGGAACAGTATCTTTGATATGTGAATTGATGGAGATGAACATCTACGAGTACATACAAGGCAAGTCTTCAAGTGTGACGAGCACTATGACTGCAACTGGAAAACATTTAAGACATTTTCTACATGCCAGGATTATAATGAATGGTGCACATTCTTTACAGGAAGACGGACGCCACTGCCTGATCACACAGTCAAGCACTACATGTACCAATTGTGCAAGTCACTTGAGCATATGCACAGGTAGAAAAAAAAAAAAAAGAATAGCTTACTCAAGTTCATATGAAGCTTGAATAAAAACATGATTTAGATACGCTGACATTTTCTCCTTTTTTTCCCCACAGGTGTGGAATTTTTCACAGGGATGTAAAGCCAGAAAACATCCTGATAAAAGTAGGATACAAATATTTTTTTTCAAGAATGTGTTGGTGGGTTTTAGTTTGTGGCATTAATCATTTAAAATATTTATATATTTGATGCATGAATTGCAGCAAAGTCTTTTAAAGCTTGGCGACTTTGGCTCATCTCGGAGTGTGTACTCCAAGCCCCCCCACACAGAGTACATCTCCACGCGCTGGTACAGAGCTCCAGAATGCCTCCTTACTGATGGATATTACAGCCTTAAAATGGACATCTGGAGTGCTGGTTGTGTCTTCTTTGAAATCATGAGGTATCTGCAAAGGACTTTTCACCTGTTATACTTACCTTCACTTTACAAAGTTAATTTGCTCCCCCCCTTTCTGCATTCACCTGTGTAATTTGATCCCATCTGCTCACAAGCATAAACAAATGTGCTTTAAAAAGCTATGTAAAACAGCTGCATGTAACAGTGACACCATGTGTTCCAGCTTGAATCCTCTTTTCCCTGGATCCAGTGAGTTGGACCAAGTTGCCAAGATCCATGACGTGTTGGGGACTCCAGATCAAAGTGTACTCCAAAAGTTCAAGAAGTAGGTGTTTATTTGTAGATGTCTTAGCACAGAAGCAGAAATGATAAATTGTGAATATATACATTGAATTTACTGAAAACAAAACCCTCTTTTCTTAATGTCTGGCAGATCTAGAGCAATGCATTTCAACTTCCCTCCTAAAAAAGGCACTGGCATCTCACGGTTAATCCCCAACTGCGCAGCTCCGGCTCTGTCGCTGCTCTATCAGATGCTTGCTTATGACCCTGATGAGCGCATCACTGCAGAAACATCTCTGAAGCACACATACTTTAGGGAAATAAGGTGAAGTGTTTAACTTTGTTTCGATCTAAAAGCCATTTATGTCTCTTATTGACAGGATTTCAAACAAACATGTTAAAATTTTAACGTTCTATTTTCTAAAAGAATAGTGATAGCTCAGACTTTTCTTTTTTTTGTTTTAAACCAGGATGGCAGATAATACAGCAGAGAGTCTTCACAGAGTTTCTGGAACTCTGGATGGAGTGGGGGGTACTGTGATGCAAAACTCCTTGGAGCAGATCTGGCGACCAACCAGACTTGGTAAACAACTGAGAGGAAGACACATAAGACAGACGCCTTTAATGAGTGTAAGTTCAAATTTTGCGATTCAGTTTTAGAATCTTCTGAAATGAAATGCCCCAAACGCATTCATGACTGTCTCCGTTTAGCACAACATGAAGCATGTAGCAGACCCACTTCTCAGACGGAATGCCCCTCACTGCCCAGCAGAGCTGCCCAAGCTCAACATAGCTGCACCAGGACCTCAGATCTCGTTCCCAGTCTCCACTCTTCCTGCCTTTACCATCACACAGAGAGGAACATTGCCAGCAATTGCATCAAAAAAGTGCCAGTCACAGCTGACCAAGGTAAATATGGCAGGTCAACACAGATATCAGCCTGTTAACATTATTTAGGACTCCTGGCTTTTTATGGCTAATGCACAGATGTAGTGGAACACAATTAAAAGGTTTGTTTTTAATAAGAGAAATTCTTTGGACATTATCAATATGATCTTTTTAAAACAGGAGAATAAAAAACAAACAATACCTTACATTAGCTAATGTTTTTCAATGTGTTTAGATTTGCCACTCAGACTTTATTTCCTCTCTTCACAGCCCCGGGATGAGTCACATCGCACATCGCACAAAGCTTTTAAGACCTACTATATTCCACCTCTGGATCGGAAACACAGAGACATCTGAGAGCCAGAAAACTGGCTCTTCAAACAGGACAGACCTACTTGGATATTTCAGTAGAAAATCCATACAGGCTTGACACTGTAATCTGTAAAACAATTCTTCCAAATGATTAAAAAAACAAAAACAAATGGAAACCTCGAGGTCTCTTACTAGTTACAACTGAAACAGCAAACCATTTAACCTGACTATCAAGAAATTCAACGTGATGTCTCCACAAACAATATGTATTGTAATGTTGAATCAAGCTAATATAATATAGTTTTTTTTACCTGATTCAGTTTCATGTTAAAATGCTTTTAAATGTCAGTTAAGTCTGAGCCCCTAAAAATACAAACGTGAGCAATTAGTTGATTGACAATGGAACAGCCTTTTAATGTCAGTGGTCAAAAATGTCAACTCCAACAAGTCATGTCACTTTGAAATAGTGGTCACAGTTTGGAGTAAATAAACTTTTTTACACTGCTGAAAAGGAGCCCTAAGTGACTGTGCCACACTATATTTAAACCATGTATTATAAGGTAATGACTTGAGTGTCATTATGCATAATTACAGAATACAGGTGACCATCAGCTCAATACTCTGAGGATCTGGATGGTCCAGTTGCTGGATAATTAATTTTCTAGGGTTATTATAAAGAAAAGAAAAGGAAAATAAAAGCTACAGTGTCAGTGCAAAGAAAAAAAAAATCTACTTCTACCAAGTAGAAGTTAACTTCCTTAAAGGAGAAAAGTATTCTAAATATTCAACCATTAGTTTCTGTATGCTTTGGAAAGACTATATCAATGTCCAAATTTGAATTAAAGCAACACATTTATTGCCTGATAGGAAATGGCTCTGGAAAGGCTACAGAGTAATTTTAATTAGTCCACTGAGATTTTAAATTGCCAAATCATAAACATGAAAACCTCAAGGCCAACACTTAGCTTTAAGAATTATAATGTGAGAGTCTCTTTTCTACCAAGTGTGAATGAAGTCCTCAGAACAAACTGATTTCATGGGCAACAGTACTCTTGTACAAAGGTTAACAGCGAAAACACTCATAAAATAGTCATACCACAAGATCGCATTGCAGATGTGATTAAAAGGCACATTTCATGATCCACACAGAAGAACATCTGTATGAATATCCTTTTGGACTGACAAATGTTGAGTCAGATACTGGAATTGATCACAAATGTAACACAAAAATGTTAATAGAACTATAAAGTCATTTATTAATATTTAGTATCCCAAAATTTTCTTCAAAACTAGATTGTTTCACCAGCTTTCTGTCTATTGCAGAGGTCTCTTGAACTTCTTATAGCATTAAAGAAATGATCAAACTACAAACATGCATTAAAAGTGCATTAGTGACAAATGGGAAAGACTACGATGCTGAATTTCAAGTCTCACATTGGTATCTGCAATGTCTCTTATTCACGTTTGTTTAACCCATGTCAGGAACAGGTAAACCAATGCAGTCCGATATCTAATCTTGAAGTATTTTTGTGACTGAGGCAACACAGAGCAATATCAAGTTGAGGAGACACTTCTGAGATACAGTCGCTGTTTACCAGACTTCCTGAGCTTCATAGACTGCCACTCCCGAGTCCCTTCTCTGCAGTAATTTGGCATGTTCACCCTTGAGACACTGCAGGTTGGTTATGCAAACGCATGTAGATGCACAAAAGGGAAGAAAGGAAAAAAAAAAAAAAAAAAACAGAAAACAGTGTAGTCAAGATTATTTTAATATTATTAATATGTATACTTTAGGCTTTAGAAATATAACTATCAATGACAAAACTTCCACTGGAATAATGGTAGTTTGCTTAGGCCCCCATCAAATCAATTAATTACAATATACACATTATGATACAGAGCAGATTTGAATCTGAAATAATATTAAAATAAATGCTCAATAGATTAAGGTTTTAATAGTTCTTTTTTTTTTATCATTTTCTTCACCTACTGTATTAGCCATCTGTGAGTTCTGAGCACACCCAAAAATGTAAAGCCATTTTCTTCTAATAAACTAATTTAAGTGCAAACCTTTTTTTCCTTTAAAAAGACTATGATTGCAGCATCCAGCTTTATAGATTCAGATTTCAAGACTGAGGATGTTAAAGCCGAGTGCAACAAGGCAGTCCTCACCTCTTATTTCTTTTGTTCCTTTAGAGTAGTTATATATATATAAAAAATAAAATAAAATAGCTAACAAAATCAGTGCAAAGTCATTAAATGGGGAGATTCTACTCAAGAAAAGACAGAAGTGGTGGTCAATGTGGATGGATGCAATTTTTCAGATGCTCACGCACTTGGTCATAAAAGGACAGTTATTTCAAAATTCATATTTTAGTCAGCAGCCCTCAACCTACACATGGTTAAATATCAGGTTTAAAAAAAGGGGGTAAAGGGAATATGAAAATTAAATGAACTATCCTTTTAATCTCAAGCCACAATAGTCTGGTTTGCATCTATCAAAGCCAAGCCTTAATTCAGATAACAGTCTGATGAGATCTGACACAAGACGACGATTTAAAAAAACAAAACAAACTAAAATGTATTAAAACTCCAGAGAACAGAACAATAGCGCAATAGTTCATAACTGCACCACACCTTTTCCTGTTTTCATTCCTCCTCTAAGTCAAGTGACTGATAAACAATAACAGAAAAGCCATCAACAAAACTGGGATAGGGAAGGGTAGAAAATAAAAGGAAAACTTGCAATGCTTGCAGGGTGAAGAGCAGCATCAGACTCTGGGTTGCAGGGTTCTTTAGCAGCAGAAAAATTGTGGCTATACTACTGTTCCACTGGGAGAGCTGGCTTGGTTTTGGGATGACAATAAACCCTGGAAAAAGGAAAACAAGGAGATTTGCATTGGGAAAGTCCACATACTGCAGCAAAATCAAGCAACAAGTAGCTCAGTAAAAATTGGCCTCAACATCCCAGTCCCGTCTATTAAATCAGAAGCTTGTGCAGACTGAAGCCCTGTTAATAGTGAGAGACTAATATTGTCTTTTAAGGGGTTTCCTGACCAAGGCACTTCCTTTTGTGCATGACTGTGCACCAATCATTTCTTTTGATAAGTTTTTCTGAGCAATCTTTTTGTCACCTTCAAAATGCATTTGAGCACAAATGAACTCCTTATTGATTTAATTTTGCCTTTCTATTGATCTTGATCTTTACAATCCTGCATTTTCAGAGTTCTCTTATAACTGGGAGATTCATATTTAGTATTAGAATATTTCTACAACCAGAAGTCAAGTATTTATCCAAGTGAAGATCAGTCTTTCAGCTTAAAAATATATCAAGAATACAGGCTTTTTGCCATTCCACATCCAGAATATTATGCGCCTCATTCTGACAAATATCGCTCAACCACAGACAAAGGAAAAGTTCACAAAAGTTTACACACAAAGCCGTAAGCATGCAAGGAGCTTCAGATTTTTCAGGCAAATATAGCGCCATTTGCATAAAAAGCTGGAATGTGGGTAGGGTTAGGGTTCACTTGCACTGCATCAGAAGTGCTTTGAACATTTGAAAGTAAATTATAAATTCAGTTTAAATCCGTTTTCGGATATTCAAAGAGACTTCAGATTGAAGTGGTAGTAGTGATTTTATCCATTAAAGGATTAATTGCACCTGCCCATCCACAACCTTCCCCTACAATGGGAGACATCAAATAATCACCTTTATTTCTTAGTTTCATAGTCCCTGGCAGGCTGCAGTTAACGGACAAGTATAAACACAGCCGTTACAAAATTAGTATTAATTTGATAAGGTCATGCATCATTTTTTCCCCCTTAGAAAGATTTGGAATTAAGAGAGAAACTGCTTATTTCACTTGCATATTGTGATTATTGGTCTTAGCTCGGGAAGGACAAAAAAAAATTAAAACAAGAGTTGACAGGGGGGTGGGGGTGGGGGGGGGGGGGGGGGGGAATAGGAGTTTCAAAGTTCAAAATATTTCTTATGCTTAAAGCTGGGAATTTTGCAGACCAGGGACTGGATGCACATTAAACTGGGTACCAGAACCCAACCCTAAATGTGAGAATGTATGCAGATGACTTGTTGGCTATGTAGTGTGGGACGATTATGAACCAATGAAAAGATCTCGTATGGGTTAATGTCTTCCTCTAGCTCATATATGTATTCGTAAAATCCTTCTGTCAGAATGGATTATATAAACATTGACTTCATTTTCAAAGCATAGGCTATACTGTATTTGAAACCTAGACATACTAGACTTTGCACTGAAAAGCAGATGCACATGAAACAAAGTCTTAAATGTTTTACTTGCCTGGCTGTCAGATAGCGTAACTATAAAAAGCTAAAAATTCTATTGCAAATGAAAAGAGTACTGTATACCTTCAGAATATGTTAAGGACTGATAAGCAATGCAATCACTTCAATCTTCCCCACATTCCCTATGTTAAAAAGAACTTACCACTTTGCCTGGCCTCGCCCATGTGCAAATAAATCCCTCCTGACAAGCAGTCACTAAACAGTCCTCTAAAAATATGAGTACAGTCAGTCTCTCGTGTGCTATTTTTTTACAGATGAGCGGCTCAAGGAGGGGCACATCCTCCATGCGCGGGCACAGCAGAGTGCCCAGAGTCTTAGCAGGGTCTGTTTTGGTTTTTGTCAGGAGGTTGAGCTTGTCACTGCTCTTGCTGCTGATGTGACCCATGCTGTGGTTGCGTTTGTGGTCCTTCTCATGATGGCGCTCCTTTCGATCATGGAGTGAAAGTGTGGCAAACTTACTCACACCTGTAGCGATGGCACTGTCCATTATACCACTGCTGATTCCACCACCACCACTGCCAGTCTTGTTGGTGCTGTTTGCTGTTGCAGTGCCAGCTGAGTGGGGGAGGCTGTTGGAGCGTGGTAATGTAGTAGAGAGGGAGTTAATGCCAGGAGTATTGGCACCACTGTTGTTTCCATTAGTAGTGTTACTAGAGGTGTTAGTGATTATTGTAGCGCCCGCAGGAGGGCTAGTAGCATTCATCACGTTAGTATGCGTCCGTGTCCGTGAAAGTGGAAGATGGGGGAAAAGGATGTCCTCAGTGAGGTCCCATAGGCACAGCTGAGTGTCCTGGCCCACTGAGCCAAATCGGTATGTTACACTAACAGGCCGGCTGTCTGTTGAGTTGCGCTTGGAAAGTCTAGACTGAGTACTGTTAGCTCGGTCTCGCCCGAAGTGGATCATCTGATCCTGGAAGTCCTCATCGCTGCCACTGAACTCCATTGGGTCACTCTCTTCCACACTGGTGGTGTAATGGTCAAATGCCACCACACTCACCCATGACTTGTGGCCATGACCTCGGGCAATGACTCTGCAGTCCAAGAACGACCACACAGTCACTAGATCGTCCTCTCCACCTGCAACTATATACTTTCCATCAGGGCTCCAACACACACACAATAAGCCGCCGAAATAGCTCTTCATGGTGCCATGAAGCTCAACAGCATCAAAGTTGAACACCCTAAGGAAGCCATCTTGGCTTACACAAGCAAGGAATTTCCCATCTGGAGAGAAGGCAAACTCATTCAGAGCCCCCTCACCCACTGTCCATTTCAGGAGAGGGTTTCGTGTTGATTTACTCTTGCAAGTGTGCACAGAGTAGTTCTCCCCCTGTTTGAGCAGCTGGTAGTGTGGTGCTGTGGTGCCGCAAGTATGCTCCACATTGTACAGGTACATATTTCCACTGGCATGAGAGACTAGAAACAGGCTCTCAGAGCCTGGCACCCATTTCACACATGTTACCCTGGATTTGTCTATCAATCTCTGGGAAAAGAGAATGAAGGTTGAGATTTGAGAAGCAGAAAGAGAAAGTAGAGGGAAATGGGAAAAGAGAAACACAATGTTAGTGCAACATCAGTCTGAAATCATTATAAATTCACAATTTGAAACAAAACTTGTCTTGCCACTTGGTAATATTCTCTTTGAAACATTGTTGGGGAGTGACAACAAAAGCCATTTTCAGACATCATATTAATGATTTCATCAATCTGTTAAAGTAGGGGTATTAAGACTCTGGCCAATTTACATTCATGCCCCTAACGGCTTCAGACATTAACATCAGTGAGAGAGAGAGTCATTGTGTTCTTGCAATAGTTGTCATTACCAGTTTGGCCTCTCAGTTATAAGAAGATGTATTTTTATCAGTACTAAGCATATTCATTACCATGAGGAAAATGTTAGCTTTTCATTCATTTCAGGTAAAAACTTTCAGATTGTAAATAAGGGAAGAACCATTTCTCCACATCTGATGTTTATGGTATATTGCGGTTATTACAAAGGAAAATAGCTTTAAAAATTTAGTGTGAAAAAATTAGATACAATAAAATACCTTTGCAGCACCAATGGCCTAAAAATATGCATATGTTTGGAAAATAAGACTTACATGAACAACAGGACATTAAATGATTGACTAATTAAAAGTGAAAACTGAGTTATAAGTAAAAGATGCTGCACAATGAATCTTAATTTAAGTCCTCAAGTACCTACCTCCTCATTGAAGAGCTTGCTTGTCTCTTTCTTGATGGGGTCAATGAGCTGTACCTGTCCTGCTGAGAAACCCACCAGCAAGGACACACTCTCTGCTGTCGCTGTGAGGTGGTTGAAGTCATGACAAGTTGGCTGTGTTCCCTTGTAAATGCGTTTGTCTATTGGCTTGCTCAAGTCAGCAGCCTGGAAAGAGAATGAGCAAGCGTGAAAACACATTAAGAAACCTTAAGCTGTGTGTGGGATGACTTTCTGTACTTCGTTACAGGACATGCAACTCACTGCATTCAAGGTTTCATATCAGAAACATAGAAAGCAGAAATGAAAGGACACTTAATCCTGCTGAACAAAAAGGACAACCTTTTAAAATTTCAAAGCAAGTAGAAATTACTTTAAATAGTCAAAACAGCTGACACCACAGTTATAGGCTATGGTGAAAAAGCCATAGGACATATACTGTAGATAACCAGTGTAACAGTCCCATTGTTAATGATTTACAGTTAACACCAAAAGCAGAATGGAAAATCCTTTGAGTTCAAGATGACTCAGTTCCTTCATTAGTGTAAGGTTTGACATTGAAACTTTGTGTCACCCCAGAAAGCCAAAATGTCAGCTAAGATTTTTATGCAAAGTATTCTAAATCAATAGTGCAATAATAAGTTCCATCATTTCATCAGTAATATTTTGTGATACATCAAAGTGTCCATGAAACTATGCCAAAAGTACTATACTTCGTTATCACTTGAAATGAATGTAAGGGTAAGAAGAAATTGGAATTAGATCATTACAATACCTAATGAACCACCTAAAATTGAAAACAATGTTTACAAAGCATCTTTTTAAAAATTTTATTCTTTCCTACTTTGTTAACAAGGCTTTTTTTTTTTTTTAAAGTTTAGCAGTACTACGCATTCAGCATTTTCTATCAAGTTTCAGTTCAATAGACCAAAAATACAGCACATAAGTTGTAATTCTCTGCTCATATTTCATATGTTTTATTTTCTTTCATGTATTGTTTTATGATATGCGATTGTTGTGATGTGATTGCTGAACATGTCTGCTGCAAACTGAATTGCTCTTTCAAGGGAAAAATCAATAAGGTGAAATTCTACAGAAATTTCATAAACACTTCAAGCACAAGTCAGTGGATATAAAAACAGGACATAGATTACCCGTGTGTGTGTGTGAATATCTAATAATATACAACACATTGCTTCAATTTAGCAGTCAGCTGATCCTTGTCAATCAGTGATATTGAGACAGCTGTTAGCTAAATTCTGCAGCACTGATAACATGGTGGAGATAAGTTTAACTATATGAGACAACCTCTCTGATTTTTTTAAATACTTAATACATAAATGTTTTACAGTCTTATAAAATGTAGCTTCTGGACAATCTAAATGATCATTTGTGAACACAACAGATACCGTGTTGTGATAACTGGATACCAATTATCATGTGATTTCCACATGTTCTACATCTTCCGTTCAACTACAGAAACATTATACATGTGTCTAAGCCCAGCATCAACCTGGGCCATTAATAGCTAAAAGGTCTGAAAATTCAAAGTATATAAAATAAATAAATAATCAAATAAATCAAAATGAATGGGTCTGAGTTGATCAGACAGATTCTTTTAAGTAATGATGCCAATCAAAGATACTAATAACATAACATGAAAGGACGCTAGCTTGATACAAAATTCTGTAATCCAAAGATAATTCTATTCGCTTGCCATTTTAATTGTAATATTTTGTTAAATATGCCATTATAAAAATGCTTAGATTTATTTATAGTGGTTATGATAATCTTGTGAGAGAATATTGATATATTTTTTAAGTACCACTTTTTAATTATTGCCATTTACTTCACTGACTTCAAATCAACAAAACAAACAACTAATTGGGTATAAGATGCTAAAAATGAACAAAAAGTATAACCAATGTTAAATACATAGTACCAACCTATTTGAACACAGCCACCTGAGTAATTAAAAAAAATCACTAGGGAACAGTTTTGCATAAGCATAAAAACCCATTTTGGCTAATGAATTTATCGATAGTCTTTACTTCAATAACCAAGAAGTTGGTAGCACAGTGAAACTGCATCTTTGATTTGTCGACACCTGTCAGTCAATAAGAAGTCGACAGGTGTTGCGGGTGGAAACTTAAAGCTGTCACTTACGACAGTGAGTTTCATCACACACTGGATCCGTCACAGAACCATTTTCAATCCCGACAACAAAAGAGTGCCTTTATTCTAATTATATTCATGCAACCTTAATAGCCCTACCACAAATAACAACTAAAATAGCGAAACGAGCAGGAAACGCAGATTAGCCTCTGGCCTCGGAGTAGCTGCTGGATTGCTATCGTTAGCAAGTTACGCTGGTTAGCTAACAAGTAAGCTAGCTTCAAGCTAAGCAGTTAGCTCCCAGCTAATTTCAAAGTCAAGCACCTGTCAAGAGTTATTTCATAGAGCTGACACAAGCCTAAACTTCATCAACAACTGGGACAGCAGTGGTGAACTTTAACAAGCAGTATTTCGAATATCCGTTTACATTAGCCGAGTTAGCACGCTACCTTTCTAACGCCTTTGTAGATGTAGAAGTACAGCTCACGGCCCACATTGAAACAGATCCTGTCGCCGTTACCCGACTGGTCGTTGACGTTCACGAAGGAGACCTTGACCGGGTTGGAGCCTTGCGAGTTGAAAGGCACCCTGTTAGGACGGCTGTATTCGGAGTGAGTGAGGAGTTTGTAGACACCTTCCCGAGTAGTGAACTGAGTTTTAATTTCGTTCATCTCCTTCCCTCCTCCCTCCGCCGCCATCTTTGAAATTAACATTCATCCCTTTCCCCCAGGCCGGATCTTACGCACAGATGGGAGCGGGCATTCCGACTCTCCCATTCCCCCCAATGGTTTGTCAGGGAACTGGAGGAGAAAGGGGGGTAAACTTGGAACCTTTCAACTATTTTATAATTTATCACACATTTGTGCCTCTTTACCACATACCAGCAGTACCTACGTTTAATCACTCGCGCTATGAAAAAAAGTTATTCAAGACATCGATATTTACGACACTGGCAAACCATGCTGTACAAATGTTCAACCAATTCAAATTCTCTTAAAACTAGCCTCCAAAAGGCAAATGACATTAAAAAAAAAAAAAAAAATCACATACTTTCTGCAAAAAGATCCATGAAACAGGTTTAATGTTTAAAAAATAAACAGGATAAGTGCACAACCTTAAATAAATGTAAAAACTCCTTCAGCATATTAGTTTGAAAAAGCATTCACCGGATGTATTAATTTGACAAAATCCTTAAACTCAGGAGCGTTTTGAATTCACCTGTGTCAACCTTTTTTTGCTTAAAATCAAAGGCACCTGCCAACGTGCTGGTCAATTAACCTGACTACATTATCACAACTCTGCTGCATCATTTCTCCATCGTTGTCCCTAAAAATATTTTGCACGCGCCAAATGTCATGGCATGTAGGAGAGGGCGACAACGTTCACTTCCAGGTTCGTGTTTTTGGTTGTGCATTTGCGTTTTCTATTCAAACCCATTATGTGCAGTCTTTGGTTCAAACACAAGGAGACTACAGGTTATATAAACAGGTTTAAGAAGTAAATTGAAAAATATGTATTAAAAGAAATAATATTTACTAGAATATTGGTCTTTCACTTTGTTTTTAAAAGTAGACTTCCAGATGTAACATTAAAACATGAGACATTCAAGTTAACATAATTTTAACAGGAAGATTAATTAAGAGGGGACTGTCTTAGTTATTGATATATTTGTAAAGTGCTTCAACTTATGTTGTCATTTGTGTTTTCTTCTGTATTTAGACTGCACCCTTAGGCATGTTCCCAACAATGTGGACCAGCTTACCTTAAAGTACATGGTAAGTCCAGTAGGTGCTTTGTCGTCTGATGTCTGATTTTTTGTTTATTTATTTTTTGTCACATTTAACCTTTTTTCCCCCCTTCATTCTTTATTTTTAACCTTGTTGTGACATATCAATGTGAACTGGAGTTACGTCTGTTTTCTGCTAGGAGATGTGCAAAATGGAGTCCAGCACAGATTCAGACTCAGAAGTCAGTCCAAGATGGTCAGACACCAGCACTATGGTATTACTCTAATTATCGATTTGATCCCTATGCAGACACATTTTTAACCATGGTATTCATTTATCACTGAACAAAAATACAGTTTGACAAGTTTTACAAAATATCCACATCATTACTTTCAGCTATCAAAGAAAAGAACAAAAATAAGCATATATCAAATAGATGTTAAAAGTCAGCTATATCGGTACACTCCCACCCATCTCGTCAAAAAAAAAAAAAAAAAAAAAAAAAAGGAAGGGGGGGGGCAAGCAAAAACACCCAACCCCTCAGTTTGGCTCAATGAATTCATCACTTCATCAACAGAACTGTTTATATATATATATATATATATATATATATATATATATATATATATATATGGAGCAATAAGCACACATCTAGCCAGACAGTACCTGTATTCCTATTTGTGAAAAAACTTATATGTACATCTCCTCTGTGCACATTTTATTTTCTTGAGCCTTAAAAACAACAGCGTCCCTCAGCCAGAATGATATAGAGGGACATTTAGGAGATGGAAAGTAAATGATGCCAAAACTATTCTGGAGGTACACTTTGATGGAAAAAAAAAAGCATTTGAAAATAGTGGAATAAATGAGAAGTGGGAAGGTTAAAAGTGGAAGACCAATTGGAAAAACTCATAAAGACACCAGTAACATATAGACTGCATAGTTATAAAATACCTTTTATCATCCAAATTGCAAATGCAGTATCATGGATTGATGGGGAAAAACAAGTGCTTGTTGCATACAAGCCTTGGAGTAGAAGCAAATATATGATATCAAACTGTGTATTCAAAACCACTTGTCTTTGTATAACAAAAGTTTAATGAGTAGTGATGAGGATACCAAAGCAAATATGGACAAACCCAGGCAAGATTAAAGTTTATAATGAGGACGTACCCAATAACAGTTTAGTGAATATAAGTGGCCCAATAATAGTTCGGCATGGTGTATTTTTATACAGGACAAAAAAAATTCTCATCTTTTAGAGTAGAATTGTGTTCTGTGAGGAAAGCAAAAATTAAATGTTTCCGAGAAACTTTTAAAATCTCATTACTCCAAGTTAATTTTATAGGGAGACCATATGATGTCAGTAGAGGTCATCCAGTTATTGAATCCCTGGTTGTTGTGAGCAGGGATGTGTGAGCAGTGCATCAGAGCATGAGACTTTACGGCGGTCAGTGTCGTTAACATACAAGTCTGCAGGAAGGCATGCCTGTTATTCCTTGGTAAGCATTTTTCTCTGTGTTATCCAACAGTTTCTGCTGCAGAAGCATCTTGTTTTGTGTGTTCATAAATGAATGCATGTGTGCTTATGACTGCAGTTTTTGGATCCGTATGATGGGAGCTCAGAAGATTCTGATGAGTCACACATTGATGTCAGTGTCTCCAGCAGACAAACAAGGCAGCAGAGTAAGGGTGGAGGAGGAGGAGGATGCCGCCTCTTGGGTCGGAGAAAGCGATTAAGTACTCATTACCCTGTTCCTCTCAGAGAAGTGGTGAAAAATGGGATGAGAGATCAGCAACCTACAATCTGCGATGATGTCCAGATGAAATGTGGAAGTGATTGTGAGCTTGATGCTCTGCCCTCTCACAGTGTCAGAAATGGCTGTAGAATTATTCCAGAGGAAAGAATAACTGAATCATCAATGCACATCCAAACCATGGATGTAGAATTGCAACTTCATGACTCAGGCTTGCACTCAACAGGATCTTCCACTCCTCATACCCCTGGACTTCAGACATCAGTGGAAGGTTTGAACAGCTGCTCTGCGAGATCCCCCAGCTCCTGTAACCTCAGAGCTCTCTGCAAGAGAAAGGGGGGTCTCCCTGGAGCAGAAATGGTGGAGCTGGGGCCAAGAAAGCGGCAGTGTGTTAACATGGAGGATGAGCAAGAAGAAAAAGAACGTGCAAGCAATGGCAGAGCTCTTTAACCACTGATTCAAAGACTAAAGTCACACTAAGAGCCATAGACTTAAATATTAATGCACTTTATGTACAGCTAAATTGGTGAATATCTTTTTTTCTCCCCAAGAATTGAATAGGTTCTTCCTGTTGTGCTGCAAAGTTTGAACACCTCCTGATTTTATCATGTTAGCAGTAGCAACTCTCCTGAATTTTAGCCCCAGGCTTTTTATCAACATAATTTTGTTAAAATCATGAGTTGTTCTAATTAGATTTTTGTACATACACTGACCCAAATAAGCAAATTCCACTTGCTCCTTTATGACTTTGGCTTTCTGTCTTCTTGAAAAATGGGTTCTGCAGGCTGCCAGTAGTTTACCAGTACTTTGAATTGAAAGAGTTGATAGTAAACTGCAAGTCCTCCTTTTGAAGCTTTAAAAATGTCAAAGAATCAAGTAAATGCATAACTTGATCAAAGTGGTTGTAATCTGTGCTTTTTCTGTTTAGGCCTTTGCAATGGTTTTCTGTGAACAGGAACCTGATTCTGAAGCTCGTTTTATTTTTAGGTGGTGCTTAAAATGTTAAGAAGCCTCTCAGTTCTTTTTCATGACAACCTGTAGAATTTATAGAATGTGGGATTTAGTGACATCTAGTGGCAAATATGCAAACTGATAAAAGGTAAAGGTATAAAAATAAAAGCATGAAATCATACGTTACAGCTGGAAATACATAAAAAAAAAAATGCTTATCCCAGGTAGTAGGTAGATTCACACATTCACAGCTCAATGAGGCCCTGCCTTTTCATAATTATAAAATGTCCATTATGAACAGTGAAAGGGCAGAAATTTGTTTCCACATGAACCTCATCGTTAAATTCTTATGTCTGAGCAGACAATTGCAGCCTTTGATACTGCTGACTGTCTAGTTTGATAGAATTAAACGCCAATAATGACCTCCAGACTGTCTTATAATAGTCAAACTTTTCTTCAAATATTTCATGCAGGACAGTCTACTACATGTGATAACTAGGGGGAAAAAAAAAAAAAAAACTTATGCGCTACACATTTGCTGAAATGAAGACAAAGTCTCTTCTTGCAGTGGATTTTATTCAATCTAAAACATCCTTCCATTAAAACATTTCATTTTCAACTTTACTTTTCCCAAAGTACTCCTCTTCAATCACCATCTAACAACATTCTCATAGCCCTCTCAGACACTTCCCAAAAACACGACTACTGAGCAAATCTTCCTAAGTTAAATATTGGAATGCAACTCACTACTACTACTTCGAACAGGTAATGAATATAAGTGATTAAGTGCGGTATTATCATTAAAAGACTTTTTAGTCTGCAGGAATGATTTGTAATTTATTCCGTGCACAGAACTGCAACTCCACGCTCATAGAAGCTGTGAGGATCCTCCTTGGTAGCAATGTCAAAATCAACAGTGAAGATGAGGTCCGATCTGGTGAAGTTCAGGTACACGGGGAGAGTCACCTGCAATGGAAAGGAAAACCAAAGCTGGATTTAAATGACCTCATATTTATGTCTGAGCACATTCTGAAGTAGAGAGTTGATTTTTATGATGTATGGCTTTATGACCGCACCATGTGTCTCTTCTCAGCATTGCTCTGCTTGATCCAGCGGAGCTGAGTAAGAGGCAGCTCCGTGGAGATGGAGGTGGACAGAGACAGCTTGTTGTTGGCACAAGTAGCGCCCTGCAGTTTCAGACCTGGAGGGAAGCAACATGTTTGGAATTAGAAACCCTGAAAGCAATCCCCCACCCAAAGATAAAAATATCATCTTAAATAACATGGCAAACAAATTTTCAGTATCATAGTGGAGCAGGTTGCAGTGATGGGTAACTGTCAAATGAGTGGGAGGAAATTAGAGCCCGACCGATATGGGATTTTTGAGGCCGATTCCGATACCGATATTGGGGGCTTTAAAAAACCCGATATCCGATATATTGGCCGATATCCGATATCGGCCGATATCCGATGTCAGCCGATATATATCAGCCAGGATATTTAAAAAATTAACATGGACATACATACTGTCTAACTGTAGTCCAATTTAAATTCTTATAATGACCAAAATGTGATTCAACACTAAGAATCAGAACACCAGAATTTGTGATGTTTTAGGTGTTGACACAAATTTGTTGCGTTTTCTGTCTTACTGGTGCTGCAGCCCAGGTTAACGTTCACATCGCAGATGTTGCATCTAACACCTGTTGAATCTTTGTGAAGTGGTTCCACCTTACTCTTCTCCTCTGCCTGGGAATGAATATATATACATTTAGTGTATTTTAGTAATTAGAATTCAATACTATAGATGACCATTTCAAAATGAAAACAGGTTGCTGCAAACAGCTTACAGTGATAATGGAAGGTGTTTTAAAAATTATATATTTTTAAAGACTCATTCACTAAAACACCTTAGAAATATAAATTTGTCATCTTTAAGCTTCAAAAAGTTCCATCTTCCACTTAACACAAGGGACTAAACTAGATCTAAGAGCAATGTTGCAGCTTTTAAAACATCTAAACAGAATTACAAATAAATACATTTGTTGGAGCCTTTTAATTAGTTTAATGAAAACTTAAACTTCTGAATTTACGAGTCCCAGTAAAACCTGCATAGCATGAAGTGTAGAGGGACACAATATAATAATTTTATATTAGATAACAGTGGAGGTTGAAGTTAACAGTTGCATTTATCTCGTTTGTGTCACAAAGAGGCGACTTACACAGCGTTTACTGCTGTATAACAGTCTGACATTAGCTAATAGTAGGGATGGAGTTAGCAGCTGCATCTTTGTTTATTTCACAAAGAGGCAACTTGCACTGTTCAAATGCTAATATTGTCGCTAAAACTAGCGCATTTAAAACTCGCCTGCTCTCCTTAATGCGCTCTAACAGCGTGTTTCCAAGAGGACGTTTGTTGTCACGGAGCGCTAAAGTGTAGTTTTATGTAGTTTAAGAAAGTCTAGTTTAAGAAAGTCTAAGCTTACCAGGAGGAAACTAAACGTCTGCATCGGCTGCTCCGCTCTCTGCCTGCGTAGCGCGTGTGTGTGATACAGGGAGGGGGAGGAGGGAGGGGGTGCAGAGAAAGCACTGCTCTCTGTATGGGAGGGGGAGGAGGCAAGGAGCAGCACGAGCAGCTCTCAAGAAGGGAGGGGGGAGAGCAGAAGCGCGCAGCAGAAGTTTCTTTTTGCCATTTGAAACAAAACTAGAATTTTCATATCGGCCCCATTTTGGCCGATGCCGATTAATGAGCCAGACGCCAAAATCGGCCCGATATATCGGCCGGCCGATATATCGGTCGGGCTCTAGAGGAAATCATAAACCCTGCTGAAGTGGGCAACAACTAAAGGAAGTATAGAACATCTTTTTACTGAACACATGTACATCAGAGATATGCTGAAGTGAAAGTGCCTCAATTCTTATTTTACAACAATTGTTAGGGAGGGGAGGGGGTAGCATGATGTATTTGCTTGGGTGTAGTAGATAGCATGTGTTCTGTCAGACCTTTGATGCCAAAGCTGCAGGCATCCAGTGCGGCACCCTGGGCAGTGGTGACATTGACCTCCAGGCACAGCTCTTCCAGTGACCAGCTATTGGCTTGTGCCACATACTGGCGAGTGGCGGTGATATAAGCCTCTGGCACAAACAGGCTGCCCAAGCACACATGGATGTTCTGGGAAAGTGAAAGATGCAAGAAATCAGAGGAAAAATACAAGTACTGCATCTCAGTTCTATCATTCTGTTTAACAGTCAAAGCTTGTTTGATTTTGTACACAAAGAGTACCTTCAGTTCCTTTGCTCCCCCGCTGGCAGCTGCCTGGGAGATCTGCTGCAGCTGTTTGATTCGCTCACTGAAGTCTGCCACCCACTGGATCACAGTCATGGCGGTTGGAACGGTGTATCGGCACCAGCTGCGAGGGAGGATTCCTGCAGAGAAAGAGACAAGTGTACTGCATAAAATATTCAAAGAATAATGTTTTCTTTGTATTATATAAAAACAAAACAAAAACCATGCAATATATGACAGATTTAAAAACCTTTAACAAGGTCACTGATGAGTGTGCGCAGGTAGTTGGTCTGCTTCTTCTTGCCCTCACACACTTGTACCACGTCAGACAGATCCTGACGGACTTCCTGAAGCATCTTACCCCCCATCTTCACCTCACGCTCAAAGAAGCGGAACAGGGGGTCCTGGTGTTTGTGTTTAGAAAAATATATCAAAAGGTTAGAGCAAAAAATTTCCAAGCCTTGACAGTTTATTATTTTTCTATTTTTTTTCTTCTTTTTTAAATGGTGTAGTCACAGGCCACCTTTTCAGAGCAAATCATCTGCCATTTTAGTCAGTAGGTGGCTAAAGCACTCAATCTGTATGGAATAATTACACAAAACCTAGTGAGGATTAAAAGAATAAATAAATTAAACAATCCCACATAAAAACTAAACTTATTGGCTTCTTCAGGTTTTACAAACTTATCCTTCATGCTGACAATAACACTGATGTGCTGTAGCCCACGTTTACAAGCTATTCTTTACAGTAACATCTCTGCTCTATCAAATACATGGTCTAGCACAGATCTAAGGTGCATGATGGCAGAATACTTCAAGCCCTGTAAAACATTATTACAAATGCACATGCTGGATAAATGTATTAATGATGCACGATAAGAAGATGTTTATCAGTCAAAAAGGTTAGATTTATTATTTTCCTCTTTACCAGATTATCTCAAGCCAGGTGGTCAAAAGATTAAACAATACCAACTGATCAGCTGTCTGTACAGCAACTCCATAGCGTCAAAATAAGAATATTAAAAATTTGCCTTAAACAGTTCGCTTACCAGCCACCCTTCTGGTTGTATAAGTATTTTTTTCATTACCTTGATGTTCTCCACTGTACGTTTGAGTGGATTGACTGTTTGTGGCATGAGCTGCAGCCAGTTGCAGGCGGTGGTGTGAAGGGTCCTCATCCATGCTGGCTGGGCATCTGATGTGGACGAAGTGCGCTCCTTCTTCTCCGTCTCATAGGCAAGGTCATCCTCATCCTCCAACATCTGCATTTTCAGCATCTTACCCATCATGTCAGTGCCTGCGCAGCCCGGTGGGGGGAGCAAGTGAGCGGGGAGGGAGGTGGAGGAAGGATGGAAGACAAGGCCGTGGTGGGGAGTGGGAGGAAGAAGAAATTAATCGTGGCATTGACAGCTTACCTCAAGGGTGTGTTAAAAAAGGTTTATTATTAATAATAATAATAATAATAAAAAAAGGAGTCATGCCAGACAGAAATCAGGAAGACAAAGGATAAGACGAAACACTTAAAGCTTCAGGCAATATTTCAATCAAATGTAACATTCAATATAATTGCCAAGTGGATAAATGAACCAATTCCTCAGCTGGCTGGATCTGAAGAAAGAAATAACACAGAAAGCAACTTAAGGAGGCAGGTTTTGGGGGGGAAACTAATAAGAGGGAATGAGGATTTCGGAAAGGGGGAGGACCAATATGGTCTCAGGTGGATGCTTCAGTGGCTGGGACTGGGGGAGTTTGGGATCAATCTGACAAAACTTAAAGGGGAAATGAAGAGAAGCTGAGGGACATGGAGGTGGGTGCCATTTAAACACAAATCTGAAGCTGGGGGGGGATTTTCTCAGAAAAGCATCATGATGGCTGTGAAATACAGCTGCTGGAGGGTGAGGATACGCACACCAATCTTTTGGGGAGAACACCTTTCAAAATTCAACCGCTAACACAACAGGAAGGCTGCACTGTATTCCCAAGTCATACACCACTGCATCACCACCATACACCACGTCGTACGCTCGTTAAAACATGGAAATCTAACTGGCAGTGAGATGAAGAGAAATAATGGAAGGATGAAAAATTAGCAGAGGAAGCACCTAAAACATCATTTGTTGTTATACAGATTATTGTGCTGAAAGAGAGAAACAAATGCAATATCCTGATTTCTCATGGGTTGGTGACAACCTGTTAAATTTAGAGTAAGGACACTAGAACAGAAAGAGAAAGTTGGTTAATAATTTATCATGTAAAATATTAGAATCAAATTCAAAGGATTACAGTTACCAACAGTAAAAAGTTGCAATCCAGTAAATGCAATAAAATAATGAAGAGGACCAGCAAAGGCATACCCTGAGTTGTGAGCAAGACCTTCTCTGCATTGCTAGGCAACCCCAGCCAAGATGGAGTCTGAGTGTCAGGAAGCATCTCTACCCAGTGCATGAATTCCTCACGTCTGGAACAAATAAAAAAAAACAAAGACATTTTTGTGGTTTGAAAAATTACAAAAGATTCTTTAATTATTTAGGAATTTATTAGAGTTGGAATTACAAACCAGTACCAACCTAATGCCATCAGGCATCTTGATGTCCTTGTGTCCATCAACCTTGACAGCAAGTTTGAACTCGCTGTCAAAGCTTCCCTTGGTGAAGATGCGCTCCAGGAAGGTGATGAGCAGCCGCTGATCAAACTCATTGTCAACGCGTCCACCATAGATGGATTGAGCCATCAGGGTCTTCAGAGCTGCCCAGGGAATCTTGTCAGGTGCAATGTTCTGACGGCCCTGTGCATTTGCATGTAAAAGTTAAACGTAGCATGGCAGCAACACTTCAAAACATCAACTTCCTGCTGTATTAGATTTAGAATAACTCATACTAGCAGCTGGATAAAGTATCTATTGGGAATAAATAACTCAATTGCAGCCACCAGACGTATTTTAAGTCATATATAAGTTTTTAGCAGTCATCTCCAACCTTAGCAGTGTCGTCCAACCAGGTGTCAATAGTGTCACAAGCAGAACGGAGGTCAGACTCTCCAAACTCGTATTTCTTGGACCAACCAAGTGGCGCATAACGAAGACGTTCCTGGATAACTGCGTGGAACCAGGCAAGCAAGAAGTAGAGGCGTGCACGTTCATTTGGAGCCTGCAGACACATGGGGAAAAAATTAAATGGCAACAGTGGAGACAGTATTGATGGTTTATGTCCAAAACTTTGAGGAGTACGTTTGTGTCACCTTGCACATGCGAGCCACTGGGATGCTGCTGAAGGTCCTGAGCATGTTGGCCTTGACACCAGGAGGAGGCTCAAACACAAAGATGCGACCAGCACGAAGTAGGTTCACTGGCACCTACCAGAAAAACATAGTGCTTTGGAAAACGGGAACTTCTAGACTATGATTGATCCATTTCCATAAAGTGAAGTTCTTTTTAGGTTATTTTTGGATAGAAGTGGTGTCATGAGTGATGAATTGTACCTTGGGGTTGATTTCCATTGTGAGGAAAAGTCTGAAGCTTGAATGAGGCTGCATAGAGTGAAGCTTCTTCTCCAGTTGCATCAGCCAACCAGGGGCCAAGTGGACGTTCTCCAGCATCACCCACCTACAGAATAAAGAATACAATAAATAACAGTGCTTAAAAGCAAAGTGCACATTATTAGAAATGCACAGAAGCAGCATTAATCACCTGCCAGACTTGACAGCGGTGTTGATGTCTCTGTCAGCCTTATTAAAACCTTCAGCTGAACCTGTGGACAGTGGAGAAAGTCAAACATTTAAAATATCCTCGATAAACATTTGATTTAGATAACAAGAGCGTAACAAAACATCTTGTTTAGCCAACTGATGAGCCACAAGATTTTTTTTTTTCTTACCAATAGAAATGGAGGTGATTTGTTTGTTCTGCTCAGCAGCCAGATCTCTGACCAGTCCGCTGGCATCATAACCTGGTACGGAGCACATCAACACTGGAGTGCTGGGCTTCACCTACAGATACAGATGGGGATTTTAGCAACATTTAGCAATTACAGTGACTGAAGTCTTTAGCAAGAAAATTGGTGGAGAAATTTGAAATACCTCACTGTCCACAATATTAGCCAGGTCAAGAGGCTGCTCAATGATGCTCATGAAGGTCTCTCCAAGCACCTTAGAGACAAAAATGTGGGACATGGCCAGCAGGCGGTCGGGACGGAAAGCCTGGATCAGCAACAGCTGGTGCACTGCCTGGCCAATGGTAGCTGAGCACAAAATGGTACATATAAGTGCTGGTCATGCATAAAAATATGCCTATATTTTTCTCCTTAACATTTATGCTTTATTTCAAAACTTGAGATCATGTCCTTACTTGACTGTTTCTCCTCTGACCACAGATAAGGAACAGCCAGGTCTGGAGTGTTGCTTTCAATCCACATGAAGAATTGCTGAAGGAACAAAACACCACAATGTTTAATTACAAATATAGTTGATGTTGTCCATCTGGAAGTACTTCCATCTAGCACGTGTCCTTACTCACCTCATCAGCCTCAACTTTAGCCACTACATCTTTAAATGCTGGCAGGTGGCTGAGTCGGACCATGGCCTCACACTGCTCGGTGGTTAGGCCCTTGACTTTGGGCAGTGGAGTTCCCGTCAGTACGATCTCCTTACCACGCAGGTAGTGCTGGAATTCAGTATCATATGACGGCTCACTGGGGAACCAGAATAGATTAATGAGTATTAAGAATGCATGCCAACTGTTTTTGTGCAATTCTCTTGCTAACAAGCCTTTGGTGGACAAGTGACATCTTACCTGGTCATTCCCTTCAGGCTGATCTTAGCCAGCAGCATGGCAAAGGTAATGTGGTCTTGGTGCAGCATACCTCTGGCCACTCTGTTGAATGCCACCTGATTCCACAAAAAACAGACTTAAGCATCTTCATTACATGCTTTATGTAAAACGAAAACTGCTGTATTTTCGAAAGTGGTGGTTCAAACCTGGAAGAGGTCCTTGGTGATGCAAGCGAGTCTCTGTGAGTGATCGCTAATGTTCTTGAGGTTGGGGTTCTCATACAGCACTGTGTGGTATGTGTCCAGGAAGAAGTGAAGAGAGTACTGGTAGAGGAAGTGCATCTGAAAAGGGACAAGCAGGGTTTTTTTTTTTTTTTTTACATAACTTTCAGAATGGATCTGTACATCCAGTTAAAAGTTGAGACTTTTTCTTTGATTAGGAATACAGCCAACCAACTGAAGCAGTGAAATGTTTCCATACCTGGTTAAGAGCCTCCATGGTGAAGTAGATGCTGCTGCAGGCAGAGGACAGTGACAGGTATTGCTGTGACACAGCCTCCACCTCAGCCATGACAATATCCGTCTCCTCCACCTTCCTGGTCACCTCAGCTGCCTCC
The DNA here is from genome assembly GCA_023101725.1 of Atherinomorus stipes. Classification (NCBI taxonomy): domain Eukaryota; kingdom Metazoa; phylum Chordata; class Actinopteri; order Atheriniformes; family Atherinidae; genus Atherinomorus; species Atherinomorus stipes. The sequence goes on from JALJCO010002464.1 coordinate 354,968, forward strand.
TTCTTCAAGTTCTCCAATGTGGTAATGATGGTGTCGTCATCAAGGATGCGACCCTTGACCTCATTGAGGGCCTGTAATAGGGATTTTTCTAGCTGACGAAGACGCAGCTGGAATTCACCTGGAAGTGAAGAGGGAGGTTACTGAATGATAACTATATGGGCAACACCGTTCATCAACACAGCATTTCTTCATCTTACCCTGCAGTTTAAGGAGGTCCGAGCGTTTCTCATCCACATCGGGTCTCTCAGCTTTTAGGACCTCGTTGAGACACTGGCTCTGAAGGCTGCTACGTGTCACAGTGAAGTTGACGAATGTAACACGAGAGCACAAGTCTGGTGGGAACTCAACCTGCACAGAGCAGACACCACATATAAAATAATGCTTTCATCAATCTATTTGATTCATTTCATGTAGAAATAAACACTCTCCTCACCGTTGGATCTCGTGTGGAAAGGAAGATTACAAATGAAGGTGACAGGTCAATGTCCTGATCTCCGAGGGTGATGAGGACACGTCCTCCAGTCCTGCGCACTTCTCTGTTTAGCACTGGGTTTAGGATGGGGTCGTAGCTTTCCACATCCTTAAGAGAAGGAAAAAAAGAACAAAGTTCAACAAACAAGTACCTTAGTAAAAGGGGCAGTGCACCCTGAAATGTGTTTTTTCAGCTGTAAACATAGTAATTTATTGTGATTAAAAAAAACAAAACACCTATACTGTTAAAATTTGCTTTCTTGCAAATAATAAATGTTGACAGTATGATGAAGTTGCTCTAACCTGGACCAGCAGAGGGTTTCCAAAACGCAAGGCACTCTCCAGGTTCTTCCTGAAGGCATCATCCAAGAAGCTGGTTCTGGTGATCTTGCGTTCTTTGTATTCATTCATTATGAACTCTGTTGCTTGGCCTGATGGATCAATTATCAGTGGGTACCTAAAACAGCAACGACAACACAAGATGTAAAACAAGGTGTTGAATAATAACTGTGTTACAACATGTCAGATTCTGCTACCTAAAGATTTGAAAAAAAAAAAAAAAAAACTGACCTGTTGAAACGTTTGAGCATGATGGCGTTTTCAGTACAGAGGTCATCAGCAGGGAGAGAGTTGGCTTGCCAGCGGAGCCGCTCATCTGCATTGGATAGGTACTCAGTTCTTGCAATATCCGTACGGAACTGGGGGACAAATTAGATCAGTGAGAGTTTCAAATTTTATCACCTGGAATCAGACTTAAAAGACAAAACAAAGTTTTTCCAAAATTCTCTTCATTTTGCACAAGAAAAGCCAAGATTTTATAGAATCAAAACAAACTACTACAGCTTAAAATACCTGAATGTTGGCCTGCTGCAGGTGATGAGACCAAGTAGTAAACAAGTTCTGTCTCATTTGTTGTTCAAAGTAGCCAGCATAAGTAATGAATGCTGCAGAGAGCAGACAGTCTCCCGCAATGGTGGACATCTGGTTCTTAAACGTCTCACTGGTCTTCTCCCATCGCTCTCTTTCAGCTGACAGACTCTTCAGCAGTGCTGTACTGCGATTCACCTGCAAGCAGAGAGCAAAGTAAATGAGAACAATGATTCTTAAACTACTCCAGCAATTCGGGATATCAGAGAAAGGACTGACGACCAGTTACCTTTGCCTCTACTGCAGCCAGGTCAGCCTTGATGGCCTGGGCCTCTGAGATGAGGACAGCATACTCCTCCTTGTAGCGAGCAATACTAGCTTCCAGGTCCCGGATCATCTGCTCCACCTCTTCTGCCTTCGTCTTATTGTCCTTGGCATCATCTTCAAGCTTCTGCAGCTCATTACGGAGAGGCTCAACACGCTTCAGCATGTCAGCATAATTAAGCTAGGAATGATAAAGCAAGGGATGTTTAATAGAAGACCATTCTCCTTTTATGCAATTACCCTTTTCCAGATTATCTAAACTTCCATACCTGAGCAATCGCCCATTTTACCATAGGCCCACAAGCCAAAGATGCCCTGTTGACTTGGTCATAGTTGTAGCCAGGGTTGGACAGATAGTTCTTCTTCATCTTCTCACGTATGGAATCACTAGATAAAAGTAATTAGACAGACGTTACAATACAGTACATTGTAATACAGCCAAATATTTCTACTATAAAAAGGTGATAAAATCATAGAAAATTAGTAAATTTCAACCACATTCTCATTTTCCAACAACATAAATGCTTGCTGTCATCAGCTAGTATTGGATTAAATATTCAATGATCACATTTAATTCCAGCAAATTTGAAATCAACTTCTGATCACATGCTGATTTGACATCATGATTTGTGCTTCCATTAGGTAAAGACAAAACTGCCATTCTGACACTAGTACCTCATTTCGTCAGAGGAAAAGTTGACTATGCTGCTGATGAAATTATCCCTGATAATAACTTGTCTGATTTTTTTCCAGTCATTGGTCTCCTCGCCCAGCAAAAGGCAGATAGACTCCAAGGCCAGTTTGACTGCAGCTGGGGGATTGGTCATAGCCCGAACTTCTACTAGATGCTGCCGCTTAATAGAACTCACAGCTAGTTAAGGAGGAGGAATGTGTTTGAAAGAAATAGGAGTGTTCAGAGTGAGACGTAGAGAGTAATAGGGAGAAAGAAAAAGAACAGAGAGAAAGAGCTCTTTAGTGAACAACTACAAAACAGCTTCTCTGCTATTTCACCTGATCTCCTCAGCAGAGAAGTTAACAATGGTGGGGATGAAGTTCTCTCTCATGATGATGGAACGGATCTGCTTCCAGTCAGTTGTGCTCTCGCCCAAGAGCAAGCAAATGGACTCCAGGGCCAGCTTCACAGCTGCTGGGGGATTGGCCATGGAACGCACCTCCACCAGGTGCTGCTTCTTAATAGACTTAACAGCTATCAACATCAAGTGAACAAGGATGAGGATTATGACAAGGGACGGGGCAGTGATGATGGGAGGATGTAAGCAGAAATGAAGTTATTAACTGGAAGCAGTCTTCATAAAAATTAAAGCAGCAATGTATGTGAAGACTTCAGTGTTTATGACCAACAAATTTACACCCAATATCAAAACAATAGAAACTAAATGGATGAGAATCACTGTACCATTCTGAGCCTCAATAACAGCTGGCTCCACCTGGTCCAGGTCCTGTTTGACACTCAGCTGTTTATCTTTGATCACCTCCTGCTGCCTGTACACGGCCTCCTGGATCTCCTGGCTCATCACCTGGAATCAAAGATGTGAAAACACAAATGTGATTTAACACAACAAAACACTTGGTCCCCCCCCCCCAGTCTCATAAGTAAATTTTGTTCTTCAGCTCTGTGAACTTTGTGAACCTTTTTCTTCTCTGCTTCCTGCTGGTCTTTGACCATCTTCTTCAGCTTGTCATTGGCAGCAGCATTCTTTGCCTCCAACTCCTGACTCTTTATTCTCAGATCACGACGAAGTTCTTCCACCTTGATGGGCAGCACAAGTACAATCATGGAACTGATCAAAGGCAACAACTGACAGAAACCATCCCTTTGGGGAGACCCAACACAGTAGGATTTTGATCATTTAATGCATTAATAGCATTAAAGATATAGAGGGTTAATTTACCTGATCGACTGTCTCCTTGATCTTGCGAAGACCAACATTGAGGTGCATCTGCTGCTCCTCCAACTCACTGCGTTTCTCATTGAACAGGTTGGCATACTGGTTGATAAAGTCCAGGTAGTGGCGAGGAGTGATGGCCATGGTGTGACCGCCACGCTTGGCCAGACGGTTGTTAGCCTAAAAGTTGTGATAACAATTATTACTTAAAGTCAAGCATTTCAATTACATCCTTACACCACTGCAGAGCTTCATCCCTACCTGGTGAAGAGTCTGATGAACAAACACACATCCATTGACAATGGCCTCACGGTGAGATGGTGGCTGGGGCAGTTTGTCGTAGACGACCGGCATGTAATCTGGCACTTTGTAGTTGGGCTTCTCCAGATCCATCTTGCTTGTGAATTCTTTGCCCACCTGATAAAGAGCCTCAGTGGACCAGTCTCCAAACCAGTTCAAGACACACCTAAGAGAGGAGGATCGTTTTTTAGTAAACAAAACTCTTTTCAATGAAGTTTCCCATTTCTACAGTAAAGGAAAAAAAAAAAAAAATCACGGTGAATCTGTGTACCTGTTGAAGAGGGCAGGCGATGTGGCAGCTCTGTCCTTCAAGCCCTCTGATGAAGGATTCATGGTGAAAACTACATGGAGGTTTCTGATGACCTGGCTGGTGAACCACTTGTACAGCTCCTCATGAGTATCAAGCATCAAGCCCTCTTTCTGGGCTCCTTCCTTACACTGAGTCATCAAAGTTGCATACTCATCCCCCTCAAACAAGCCAGGAACCTATAAAAAGATAAAGTAACACCAGAATGAGATTAAGAAAATTATCATTTGAAAAATGTAAACAATTTTATTATCTCACAAAGTTTGAAAAATACAAAAAAAAAAAAAAAAAAAAAAACACAGCATGATCATTTCTCCGTACCAAGTACATCAAAGATATAACATTTTCAAAAATATACTTTATTCCAAACAAATGAGAAATTAGTCTTTTCATTTTAACCCTCTCTAGAACTACTAGAAAGCAGTGGATCGCCACATTTCTGTGCCCAGGGAGCAGTTGGGTGTCAAGGGTTTTGCTCAGGGGCCCACAGTGGTTCTGTGGTTGTAGCAGGTTCAAAGAATATTGAAGGCTTCAAGTTACCTCTCCATTGGCCAGCAGTGTGTTCATCCTCTCAAGAAATCCTGAATCAAGCACATTGGATTCATCCATGATGAAAGCAATCTTCTCATTCTTGCAACCTGAACGACGCAGCACTGTACGCAGATCTTCATCAAAGTCCTCTCCAGTGTATTTCCTGTGCACCTGAAACAGACAGATTAATGCACAAATAAACATGCAGGGGAATTTGTGTGGCTCCAATCTTCCAAACATTTATTGCACCAACCTTGATCTGGTAGACACTTAGTCCATTCATCCAAGCCACGAAGCGGGAAAGTGTGGTCTTTCCCGCTCCACTTACACCGATCAACAGAAGATGGCCTTGAGGCTGACGGAAGATTCTGAAAAATGACATTAACTTTTCTCATTTTATTGTTGAAAAGAGGCTACAGATCTGATGTTTAAAGAATGAATGATTCCTGAAAGAAAGCCTGGAAAGCCTTACTTACCGGTCAATTCTGAGGACATGATCCAACACTTCATTGAAGAGCACCAGAGGGACGTCAAGCTCCTCTTCATAGAAGACCTTCAGACGGGCCTTCACATAGTCCCTCAGTTCCTCCTGTTCCACTGGGATGTAGTCCTGCATACACAAAACCAATGCACTTAATAAAAATGGAAATTAAGCTGCTATTAATATAGGTAGGGGGAAGAAATAAAAGTCACCTTGGAGAGCCAGTTGCTGTAGAGGATCGGCCTGTTGAGAGCCTTTTCTTTATCAATGTTTGGGAAGTGTTTGAGAGCAACCATGTCAATGTTTTCATCTGTCCACCTTCTCTCTTCATCTCCTACAAGCCTGAGAAACCAAACAGGGTCATCTCATTTGATCACTGTTAGAAAACAGATAGTCACTGCAGCCTAGTGATACATTGAACTTGTTCTCAAAGAAATTTTCACTCACCTGTCCTGGAAGAGACGCAGAGCCTCATGGGCCCAGATTCGGATGAGCCCCTCTACTGGTAGAGTTTCAAGTGGTCGCAGAGCTTCAAATATGCCCCTGACCCAACGTGTCATCTCTCTTGGAGAGTAGATGTAGTGAGGCTGAGTGTCCTGGGTGAACCGCTCCTGAGGGGAAAAATATGAATTGAAATGAGATGTGAAAACAAAGTAGTTTTCATCTGAAAAAAATCAGAAAGTGACCAAAGGAGGGTCTGGTAGATAAATAAATGATGCATTCCAGAGATGCAAGTTTTCTCTACCTGAGACATGGTGTAGAACTCAACCATGGCGGCAGTAAGAGGTTCAGCGTAGGTTCGCAATGAGGGAATGAGGCGCAGCATAGCACGGTTAAAGGTTCCATAAATCTGAGTGAGAGAAGCGGGGCCTGGATAGTCCACATACACCACAGGAACATGACGTAGGAACCTAGCAAGAGCACAACATGGCCACTGTTAGGACTTGCTGCATACATTGTTTCATTTTGTTTTTTCCCCCCCCATTACATGAAATTTTACACTTATTCCATTTTAAAAATGTTGCTCGGCTCAGATGTAAATTTTGAGTACTGTACCTGTGTGTGAGAGGCTTCCTGCCAGGATCAGTGGGAGGATTACAGGCTCCAACAAACTGAATCCTTTCCAGTTTCACCCAAGTCTGGTCCGAGGTACGATAGAAACCTCCATGTTCAACCATCTACAAAAGAAAAGCATGATATCACTGTGAATCAGCTTCATCTTAACAGTTAAATATCTTCAGAAAGCAGCAAGCAAATACAGCTGTGTGTTTAATAGCACATCACACCTGTCTGAGGAAAGAGATGACTCTCTGTGTGCCGTATTTGTCCATGTCTGGCAGATTGATCTCATCACAGAACAACACGAGCCACTTGCCCAGCTGAACTGGGGCCAGCACCACACCATTGGGGGTGCGGCGGTACTCGCAATAGTGATCAAAGGTCTTCAGCAGCAGCTCTGGAGTGGTGGCACTGGAGAAGTTCAGACCAACAACCTGGTGGAGAGTGAGATTTAAATTAAGATATTACTAATAAACACTTCAAAAATTATTTTTAAAAAGTGTTTTATCGAAAAGACCAATATATTTGGAAATCTAAGACATCTGACATATTAAACTTCAGTTTTAATTAAAAGGATGACATCTCAGTTATAGAAGAAGTAGTTTCCAGTTAAATTCAACATAGCACCCAACTGGATTCACAGTTATAAATCTTTTTCTTCCAGTCTCTCACCTCCATATCAGGCAAAGCCCTGAGAGCGCTGAACAGGGTCATAGTCTTTCCAGAACCAGGAGGTCCACACAGCACCAGCGGCTTGTGCTCAGCCAGCCATGTGTAAAGCAAAGCCTCATGGCGAACCGTGTCCAGGGTGGGAACCACGACGTCTGGGGATGCCACCTTGTGGGTCTCCACTTCAATCTGGGGCACCTTGCCCTGCCAGGACTGCCACTCACCTGAGATGCACACCTTGATACAAACAAAGCAAAATAATTGTTCTTTTAAAAATGGAAGACTGGAGTCATGTTCATTGTTCTTTCATTTGCTTCAGATACAGAATAATTAAGCAGTATCTCTTATAAGCTGTACCTCATAGTCAATGATGGGCACATTGGGAGCTGTGGGAAGGGGCACAGTGGTGATGCGGCGGATGTATTCCCCAAGCTCTGCCCTCATCTTCAAACGGCCATCTCCAGAGAAGGACCAGAGGACAGCGTAGATCAAATACCTCTGCAAAGAAATAATGAAACGACAATTAAATTTAGCATGTTTAAGAATATGCATATATCTTTATACTAATTAATTTGATGCATTTGTAAAATGTGCTTTTCCAACTACACAGAACAAAATGTAAAGCATTACCTGCATGTATCTCTCGAGCTGGTCTATTGGCATGGGGAAGTCAGGGTGGTTGTTGTTATACTGAGCCACATTACGGCAGGCCTGGTGCAGCATTGAGAACAGTGAGCCCAGACAGCGCAGGCGAGTGAAGTCCATGATGTGCTCCATCTTAGAAGCATGCTCCAAGGCCTTGATCACGAGACCTGTGGAGGTGAAGTACTGCTGGAGGACTGCTGCAGCATCTCTCTGGATCTAGTTTAAAGCACACAGGAAAACATCAGTGAAGAGGAAATGTTTGATCAGCCTTTTTCATGCATTTTCTGCACTTAAATAACCTGCAGCATTGGTGAAGCAGTCTCCTCCTCATCCTCTCCGCCTTTCCTCTTGCGCTGAGCTTCATCCTCTCCTTCATCTAATGGGATGCTACGAATGCGAGCCAGGAAGTTGTTGAAGATCATGTCGGTGCTGAGGACATCCTCACTGAACCAGACCATACCGCAGCGAGACACTGTGGCGAGCGTGGCATACTTCAGATCCTGGACTTCAAACATCACACGCACCTGGGAAGACAAAGCAAAAATAAAAAGATGCTACCACCAGCTCAGACTTTAAAAGAAAAAAAAAAAAAGTCCACGTTTGAAAAGCTCTGCTCTTACATTTGGTGGTAAGCTGAGACGTTCTCCATTTGGCAGTGTGAGCAGTTTGTTGTCATCCAACACAGAGTTGAGATTTTCAACCCACTCTGGGTCGACATCACCATCAAAGATGATCCACTGACGTTTCTGAAGTTCACCTCGAACATTGTCAATAATCCTGAAATTAAAAGAAGAATTTTCATGTATTTATAGATTTCCCAACTTTAAAGAACAACTTTGAAATCATAAATCAAACTCACTTTCTGAGGATGTGTGTGAACAAGCCGTCTGTCCATTCACGAGTGTTGGGGTCCAGGGTTCCATACAGATGGTCTTTGCTGATAGCCTTGGGGTCAATGATATGGGCCACACCTTCAACACCCTCCAGCCTCTCCAGGGCTTTCAGTAGCACCCTCCATGCCATGGTCTTGCCACTGCCTGAAGGGCCCACCATCATCAGACCATGGTTGATCTGCGTGATCTGGTACAGCTGGAGCACCTAGAAGAATTTAATAGATAGAAAGTTGAACTCACCAATTGTGTGCTTCCTGATTTGCTCATTATGTTGTAGCAAACTAATTTCTCCACAGGTATAAACAGGATTCTAACAACTTAACTGAAAACACAGGTTAGGTCATACCTTCTCCACCCACATGCTGCCGACATCATCACCATCTCCATAGGTGAGGTACATCTCAGCGCAGACTTTCTTCAGCTCCTCCCTCAGAGCAGTCATCTCTCCACGGTGGTACTGAACTCCAGGGAAGACATCTGACAGCAGGCTGAACAGCAGAGGGATGTCCTCAGCAACCAGCTTGGGGACCATAGTCTCGCACACACTCTGGATCAGGATCTAAAGCAAATTGAGAGGTAAAAATGCTGCAAATGCTCCAGTCATTGATCAACAGAGCAAACAGACATATCAATGAAGTCACAGTTTCAATACCTCCTGTTCAGGAAGGTTCTCAGCAATCTCGTTCTCATCAACATCTTCTCCACGCTCTTGCTTCTCCCTTTTGATTTTCTGGATGCGCTCACGCTTGACATTGCCAGCACTGATCAGCACACTCTTAAGGGCTCGGAGACCAAAGTCATAATGACTCTGGGATGACAGCTGCTCATCGCACAGTCTGCAATAAAGACAAAAGATTAAACCAGAGGAAAACACCATTTCTAAGTCCTTCTGCAATCATTTATTTGTTCTGAACCTGATACATACTTGAAGAAGGGTACAATCTTCTTGGCAAGGATCTCAGCTGTTCGGAAACCTTGCGAGTAGAGCATGACCTGTGCAATGAGCTGACGGTCCGGCTTAGTCATGGCCAAGCTACGGAAGAGCTTCTTCAGATTGTCGGGCAGGTTTGAGCGGCCAGCGTAGCCAGGATTCATGGTGATGAAGATGGCCATGTCTGGGCTCACCTTCACTTGCTTGTTCAAGAGCTCCGTGGTGACGGGCACACCTGGAACAACAATACATGTAATTTACAATGAAGCAATATGTGGACTTGTATTGAGAGCTCAAGCTGAATTTTATACACATATAGTACATTGTAAAACTCAAATTATTCAAACAAGTACAAACACAGTGCCATTCAAAACTGAAATTGGTTTCAACTTCACCACCACACAATGTGAAACTTGAGATGAATTTCTGGATTTCTGCATGTTTTTGTGTTAAGTTTTTCCATTTGGATATTCTAATTTAAAGGATGACTTTGTCACAAAGGAGATGAAACATTTATACATACTTCTGTCTCTGTTGGGGTTGCTATGCTCCCTCAAGGCCACCTGGATGTACTGGACCTGCTGGGAGACGGCAGACAGCATTCTCTCTTCCAGACGATTGAACTCGTCAAAGCAGCCCCAGGCGCCTACCTGGCACAGACCCACAAAGATGCGACCCATGGCCTAAAGAACAGGGGAAACGGAATAAAAATGATTGGTATGTTAAACCCTAACATACAAGCAGTTCAATCAGTCAAACCTTATGAATATTTCTATGGTTATTTATATGGTTTGTTAATGTCTTTATAACAAAAAACAGCTGAGGAATGAAGAATATATAAATTTGTTAAACCTGGAAGTCGAATGTTTCATCACAGTTGAAGACCAAGACAAAGCGACCAAGCTGGTGACCAAGGGCTTTCACTGACTCAGTCTTGCCTGTGCCAGCAGGTCCTAGAGAGTGAACATATCCAGTCAGCACACTTTCTCATAAAAAAAATAAAATAAAATTCTCAACACTTAAAAAAAAGAAAGGAAAAAAAAAAATAGCCTAATTTAACTTTCATACCGAATGGAGATCCTCCAAGACGAGCCTCCAGAGCCTGGGTCATGGTAAGGTAGCAACGGTCAGTCAGTGGGGTCTGGACAAGTTTGTCCTGAACACCCAAGTACTCAAAACCATAGTTGAACTTTGCATTGGCCATCTGAATGGACAGCTGCTGCAGAACATCGGTCTGCTTGGGGTCAAAGTAGAAACGCATCTGGCTGAGCCAGTCAAAGGATTTGGGGTTGTCGATCTTGTTCTTGATCAGAGTCCTGGTCACATCACGCTGGTGCACCAGCTCGGTGATCTAGAAACGGGTTACAAGACGGATTTCAGACAATTCATGATAAAAATACTGCTCAAAATCAGATTTGGTGGAAGGAGGAAAAAACCCTCTAACCAGGTGCTCCAGTTTCCTTCTGCGGAGTGGAGGCTGCTCCATCAGCACGGTGTCAGCCAACACATTGAGAGTGGCTTCCACATTTGACAGCACTCCCTGCATGGGTGACATGTCCCCACCACCAGAGATGGTGGTCAATGCAGACTCGATGTTCTCAGACCAGGCAATCTGGGTGGAGAGAACCACCAGCTGGGCCTGTGGAACAGGGATAAAATGAAATTAGCACAGCAGCACAGATTACCATGAATGTAGAAGTGCAATTCCATCGCATTATTTGTCGAGCGTTTGCAATCAGATCTCGTAATGCCAACCTGGTAACGATCAATCCAAGTGATGTACTGGCTCAGGTCAACGGCTGTGCCCTTGTTGAAGCCTGTGACCTCAGTGACAGACTCTGCAAGCAGCTTGGCTAGTGTCACTCTCATCTCCTTCTCCACCAGCGTCAGCCACTCGTTGATCTTGGGGTGCTCTGTGATGGAGACTGGTGTCTTGTACAGAATCTCCTCACCCTCACGTGAGGAGATGCCAAGCACCTCAGTGTTGTCCTCGTTCAGCAAAATGCTGGAGACACCAGCAAACATCTTTTTGAAGTGCTTCTGGAGTTTTGCCACATTCTTGCTGTTGCCGATAATCTCAAGCAGGTCCTCATCTCCCACGAAGTAGAACCTGTCAACAGCAAAAGACAATGGATTATGATCTGTAACCAATAAATGTTTAATCAGGACCTCTCAAATATTATTCCCAGTTTTACTGAATGTCTGGTGGAACACACATTTTTTTAATTTGATTCAGAAAATGTATACAAAAGATGAGAATTCCCTGTCACTTGCTCTGCTTCAGGATTTTCTACATACCTGGGGAATGAAGATCTCTCCCTCTCTAAGTATTCTCCGAGGGCTTTCTGAATTTTTCCCAGCAGGTCGGCCAAACGCTCCAGAGACCTCTGAACTCCCTGTATGTTTAGCACATCCATCACTAAAGGAGACTTGGTCACCTTCTTCATCAGTGCCAAGAACTCTGTGCTGATACTGTAAGATAGAGACAGAAAACGTTGCTGAACTGAATAAGAAGTAAACAAGAATGCATAAATACAAGATATACATTATGAAAATAAGTTTGTTAGAAAGTTAGATTGAAATGTGGCATTTTCAATCAGATTTCCACAGTGCTAATGTAGAGTGAGTTTACCTCTGAAATCTCTGGGTTTCTACAGGCAGCAGATGTTTGATGTCAGCACTGCCAGTGAAGATACCTTCTAGATACACCCAGCGACGCTGGACATCAATCCACACATCAAACAGAGCCATGATACGATTTAGCTTGTCCTCCCAGCTCAGGGCATCTTCCTCAAACACCTGGGATAAAAAATAACATTATGTTGATGCGGTTATGCAGGATTTAATCATTTTAAAATATAATCTGTCATCTAACAGAACTACAAATAGAAGTTTGTTTACTTTGTAGTAAGGAGACAACTTCATTGCAGACACGCTGTTGATGTGTTCTTTGACTTTGTTGAAAAGATCATCCCAGCCTCTGATCAGACGGCATTTGTTCTGGTAGTTCACCAAGTCGAGTTCATATGAGTTCCAAACTTCACGGATCTGAAGATAAAAAAGAGCTCAATTATCAATTACAAACCCCAGCCAGTGAAAATTGTACACAGGCAAAAACTAAGACACCCCGCTCTTGTGAATCCTCTCCTCACCTGTTTAAGGAATTCCTCCAGAGCCATCTCACCCTGGGCAACCAGGAGAACATCCTTCACAACCATCTCATTCTTCTGCAGATCTACGTCCCAGATCTGCCCCAGGGTCAGCTCTGACAGCACCCAGTTCACATGCAAGCGCTTCATCAACTGCTTCCAGTGGCGGTCCTTCAGAGCCTCAGATTTAAGCTCAATCACCAGCATGTTGACCTGGAGTGAAAGCAAAAGGACAAAATTCTGACAACTGCTTTTTCTTTGAACCAAAACTTACATTTGGTGGCAAAATAAGAGTTTTCTGACCTTCAAGTATCCTTTGAGCAGCCTCTGGACATACTCGTAGGAGGCATACTGTCTGAGTCTTGCTTGGAAATTCTTCAGCTGGTTCAGCAGACCATCCAGACTCTGGCGTAGCTGAATATTCAAAATACCGACATGGTTATAGTTCAAGCAGTATTTGCCCAGCACAACATTGCACACAATAGTGGAGATGAAGAGTTTTTGTACCTTGCGAGGCTGTACAGAAACCCATGGCTGTTCTTTCATTTGGTCGATCTGCTCCCAGACCTTTGACAGCTCAGACCAAACCTCTTTCAGGTCATGCAGCTCCTCCAGTGCCACCTGCAAATCACACCCAAAGATAAAAGGACTCTTGAGACAATCATCTTTTCAAAAGTTACTTCTTTAGTAATATGTATACTTATTATACACAAACAACAACTGATATTCAATCTGACTTCAACATTTATATTAATGCATTCAGATATTACCTGTACTCTCTCTTCACTGCCACTGAGCAGACCAGTGTCAGTGAGCTCCAGGGCCTCTTTGGCTCGGGCACACTTCTCCCTTTCAACCTTAAGACGGCCAAAGTTGCCCTCGTAGATCGTCAGAGATTGAAGGGCTTCTTCAGGACGCAGATTACCCTGATGGGACAATTTGACAGTGAGACACACCATTAGATTTAAAAAAAAAAAAAAAAAAAAAAAAAAAAAAAAAGAGGCATACAATAATAAAATCTAACATTTAAAATGCTTCTCTTGGTAGTATGGAATTATGGAGTTGTGTGTGTAATTAACACCGCCAACCACATTAAAGATTGTTTGTGTTGAACTATTTCAAATGAAATAAAATGAGTTTTACTTACTGCAACTGGTTTGGTCTTCTCCCAGTCATTGAGTAAGTCAGTGGTGCGGTTCTCCACAGCTTTGTCTTCTTGGACAATCTTCATCTGAAGGTTGGCCACCTGCTGCTGGATTGCAGTGTCCTTGCGTTTCATTATGTCGCTGAATGCACCCCATTCACCTTCAATGTTGTCAATGTAGAGCCAAGATGGAGGAAACTGGAATCTTTGCTTCTCCAACAGCCGCTGTCCATTACGGAATAACTACGGGTGAAATAGTAGGAGTGTATTAGAGCTTCAAATTATTTTAGACAAAGTACCAACGACAGAAGGGGGATGGTAGACACATCAGAGTACTTACTTCCACATTTTTCTCAAATTGTTTGATCTTGCGTTTCAGGGTCTGGACATAGGTGATGAAGTTGACGGCATCTGAAGTACTAGCCGTGTCCACAGAATGTTGTTCAAGATCTTGCCGGGACTGGTGAGGAAAGTAAATTTCAAGAAATAATTAGATTAACTCGTTTAAAAAAATCACAACTCTATCAATTTTTTTTTCTTATCAAAACAACTAGATAGGTACAATTAACAATTTTTTTCTAATCATGCATTACCTTAGAGATCTGGGAATGGAAGTCCTGCATGTTTTGGCCAAGCATCTGACCAAACTTGCTGAGGACTTCTTTATGCCAGGAGTCATATTTTAAGTTCACCTTAGACTGAACCTGTTGGCAGAGTCAAATATTAATATCAAATGTAAAACCTACAAACAGAAGAAAAAAATTCTTTATAAAAAAAGTTTTAAAAAATACAACATATGACATTTTGGTTGCAAATTATTCCATTTGTCTTATGAGTAAGTAAACAGCAAAGGCTGTCAGTAATTATTACCTTGCCATAGTCGATGACTGCAGGTCCAAACTCTTTACGAGTCTCAGCATTGTCAAAGGTTCCACGCGCTTTACGGATCTGGACCAGCAGGGCCTGCCACTTGGTGAGGTCTTCACCAAGACGGTTGTAGATGTTTTCAGCCTGCATGTCCCACAGGCACTGGTACTGCAGCCACACCTGGATGGGGCAGACAGAGCATTAATGATTTAAAGTGAAACTGACACAAATCAAAAACAGTTAACAGTCAATATTTAGTTCACTTAATCAGCAATAGATGAAAGTGTTATGTTTTATGTAGAAGATAGATCTTACCTTTACATACTGCTCAACCTCATTGACGATGTCCTCCACTGCGTTGTAGGCTTCTTCCAATGCTGCAGGACCATCTGGCATCCTGGTCAGAGCATTACGATAGAACTTCTCCTCCTCTGACAGCTCATAATGGACACCAACCTGATGAGGAAAGAAAACTGGGTTAGATGAAAGCATCTAACACTCAGACATCCAAGTTAAAAATGTGCAATACTCCACTAGAACTATCAATCAATTTCAAGTATTTGGACTAGCATTTATTCCAAAGAGGCTTGTGCCACATGTTATCACAGATCATCTCCAGTGAAAATATCCATTTTAAGATCCCAACCTGGTATCTTTGGCTTTGGATTCTGGGCAGGGAAAGGATGACAGTCTTCCAAGCAAACATCTCCTGGTAGAGCTTGTAGCGGCAGTCTTCAATTGGTGGGTTCAAGTAGATCACCTGGTTTGTAATCCTTAGCTCATGGACAATGTTCTTGAGATACACAGATGAAATAGTCAGCCATGTCCGAATATCCAAGGAATCACCAGTTTAAGATGTAACATTTAACATTTACAAATCGACATGACGTAGGGCTAGTATTACTCGTCATAGTTACCTTGATCTTGGGCTCCCCTCCTGGTTTATGGCTGACCTGTGGAGCCTCTGTGTCCATGTCCACATCAGCTTTGTCTTCCACCTGTCCACGGAGCACCTGGGTCCAGGCCTTAAGGCCAGCCTGAAGACGTACTCCCAGGATGCGCTCAATCTAACAGTATCATAAACAAAAGTTTTCAATACAACACAAAAACTTGACTCATACATGAAATGATGGCTTACATTTGCAGATCATTTTCATTTTTACTTGTCTACCTCAATATCAAGCTTGTTGACCCAAATGGGTAAGTTGGAATAAGAATGCAGATTAAGGTCATCCACAGCTTTCTGGACACGGTTCAGGATGTCAGAGAAGGTCTTGTGGTCAAACATACAAGTCTCAAGAGACCGAACCTCCAAATCGATCTTCTCCTCAATTAGCAAGAGGTCATCCACCTAGAAACATTAAACAGAAAATTAAACACGTCAAGTTGTTCTAAATTTACAGTTTGAAGTATGAATTTTTGCTGCAGGTAGAAATGGGCGAGTTGCATCATTCTAACCTTCTCTTGGAAGTTGAAGACGGTCTCTGCCAGTCTTTGCACATATGGATCGAGCTTGTAGGATTCCCAGACCAGAGTGATACCCTCAGTAATGAGAACCTGAACCTCTTTCTTGAGCCCAGCCACCAGCAGCGAGATGGAGGACCTCTCCTCCACTTTTTCACAAGTACGCTCATAGGTGCGCACACTCTCGATCAAGGAGATGGCAAACGGGTACAGCTGATTTGCTTGGTGGGCTTTGTTGACGATGGCCAAAGGAACACGGAAGCTCAGCCACTTCAGGTTGCGGACTTCCTTGGATAAGGTTATGATCTCTGGAAGGAAGTTGACTTTAAGCTTGAGCATGTTTCCTGTCCTTCCGCGGGCACGAGTGCTCTCAATGGTGAAGATCCGACCAGACACACCAAGGTTACGCTGTTGGACCTGATATATATAACACAAAAGATTGACATAAGAAAAAACAAACCTAAATACTGATTTAATTCAAAAAGAAAGAAAATCAATATTGCTCTATACCTTGCGAGCCCAATCATCAAATATCTCTTGAGTATTGAGTTTAGCCCTGAAGCTGTCTCCATCCTGCTTCAGCTTCAGCCCTTCCACATGGTTCTCCCAGCCTTTTCCCAGAACATCCTCAACTCTCTTCATGTAAGCGGTGAGCTGACGGTCGATCTGCTTGGCCCAGATGATGGAGCCAGACACAGGCGGCAGGTCCCGGACATGGCTCATCTTGCAGGCCTGGCTCTGAGGGTACTGCACTTTGAACTTGTCATGCAGTGACTCGATGTCATCTTTCACACGCTGGATGAGCTGTGTCTGGTACTCCCGGATGGCACCGCGAATGTGGGGGCGAACAAAGAGCGCATTGAATCGGGAGAAGATGCGGAACATCTCATTGGCATTCTTGGCAGTTCCCAGCTGATCACGCAGGCGGGCAGTGATGCGGGTCTCAACTCGGTCGATGCGTTCGTCGTAACGCTTCATGGCAGCTTCCCAGGCTTCCATGCCTTCCTTAGACACATCCAGGCCATCGACCTCTTTGACATTCTCATATGCCAAGTTCACTTCTTCAATTGCGTTGGCGTCGGCAGCGTCAAAGAGAACTCCTGCTACCTTCATATCTTCAGGTTCAACTGTCTCACCAGGGGCGTGTTGTGGCACTGCAGATACCTGGAGACAAATGGTCAATTTCTCACACATGTTGTAATAAAATCAAATATCAAACCCTTTATAAACAGACTATTAGAAGAGAAGTGATGAAAAACAACAGAAAACGAGTATAAAGTGGCATATCAGTTTAAATGTGGCCATTACAGATGCTGAATGAAAGCTACCTGAGGCCTGAGCACACGAACAATAACAGCCCTCAGCTGCTCGTGCTGCCTTCTAAACCGCCTCATGTGATCCAGCCGGGACTGAAGCTTCCTGTGTGCTGGGCTCAGACGCCACACCATCTTCAGGTTCTCCTCTCTCTTCCTCTTCACAATGTCTCTCAGAAGCACCTGCAGCTTCTCATACTCATCTTCCCAGGTCTGGAACACCTCAAAGCAAGCTACCATCACCTGTGCACACAAACACACACAAAAAAAAAGAATCAATGTAAATTTAGGAAAATGCCCATTTGATTAAAAGTATGCACTTTCAATAAAAAGTACTAATGAAGATAAATTAACACAAACCTTTTCAAATTCCTCATAGGCAACATGCATGAGCTTTCTGGTGCCCAGCACTTTGAGAAGCTGGGAGCTTAAGTCCCTGGAGATGGCCTCCACTAGACGCAGGGCTCTTTGGATGGGGTACTTTGTATTTCTTATCTTTTTCATGTGAGTAAATATGGCTACCAGAGCTTGGCGGATCTTATCAAGCTCTGATGCAGAAAGCAGGTCGTTAAGAGGAAAGTCCTTCATCAAAGGATTGTAGTCATTAACCGTTTCCACTGCCTGTTTCAGACCTGTGAGGAGAAGTATAAAAAAAGCATTAGCATTTAATTTCACTTGACAAATAAGTTTATCAAAAAGAATTTTAAGTCAAGTAACACTGTTTTTCTATCACTCACCAGTGTCTGTGTCAAAGCTGACAGTAGCATGGAAACGTTTGCCGTGTTTGAGGATATCCAGTGTAAGGAGAACCTCTGGGCTCTCCCTCTTCTCTTGGATCCTGTTGAGAGCTCTCTCCAGATTCAACCAGAAACTGATCTCCTGCAAAGCTGTGCCTGAAGCTGGATCACGATCAAGCTTTGTCACCTAAAAGAGGAATAAATGACACAAACAAGGAATCCAGTAATGTTCAATCAATGGATTTGTTATTCCACTGACTAATTTATTGTACTGTTCAGCAGCTGCATTTCATAAGTATTTGGCAGAAGTAAAAAAACTTTTTACCTTTTGGATCTCCCTGATCCAGCGGTTAACTCCAGACTGCAGCTGGTTGAGGAAGCTTGGGTCTTCCACCTTGTCACCAAAGTCAGTGACCTTTGGCTTCTCCCCACGCTCATAACACTGCTTGGCAATGTTTGAGATGATCGCATGAATGGGAAGGCTGATCTCGGGTATCTCAATGTTCTGCTGCAGGTGAAGAAGGCCCATCTCCAGCTCAGCAATCTTTTTCTCAACAGAGGGGGCCATCTTATCTCCATCTCTTTAGGGGTCAGAATAAAGAATATTGTGATGCAATTAAAATTCTTTCCACCCATTAGATCCAGCATTAATACTAAAGAACAACAGAAACTATAATTATTATAACAATATTACCTGTCTGCTTTGCCAGACTCACGGATGTAGGATTTGAAAAAAGGAGCAACGGCATTGCTGATGAAAGAGTGAAGAGTCTCGTAGGGAGAATCCTCACTCAGGGTCAACACCCGAACTTGAGTTGAGATGGGCTTGTCTGCATCGATGACACCTGTCCTCTTGATCAGAGCCAAGCTACAACAAGAATGATGGAGACATTTTCACAACTAACCAAGTTTTACCAAAATTTTAACCTGTTTAGTATCTCAACAATCTTTGAGAGTACAGCTGCACAGCTTTTAGAAGCAATGGGAGGTGTGTACAAGATTGATTACCAGCATCCCTTCAATGTATGAGTTTAACCATTTACCTGTTGGACTTGATCCCATAGTGTATGTCAATGCTGACATTGTAGGTGATGCACTCCTTCTCCTCCTCCCCTTCATCTCCAACATCCTCTGTGTGAAGAACAAATTAAATCAAACCCCTATGTAGGCAAACAGGCCTAGAGACACTTGAATTTGAAAAAGCTTTTATATTTAGATTGCAGATTTACATTTTAGTTTTACTCCCTCTAACATAAGAGAAGCAAAGACCACTACTACCTAGTCAATGTGATAATACAGTAGAAATATTGATGCTGTGTCACCATAGATCCTGCATTTGTGAAAGATCTCCACCACTTCCAAAGTCGTCTACAGTGTGCAACATCAGCAGAAGCAGCAATGCTAGTCACCAGGTTATCATGTCAGTAATGACGAATATTAAACATGGGTTGCATTAACTGTATACAGTGGGCCATGCTGCAGCAAAAGTCTAGCCTGCTTGCATACATGCCCCCACCCTCATTTACTGGTGTGGCTTGCCAGAAAAAAGTGCCATTTACAGATGCTACATTCTGCATTGCAGCAACAGTATCTTACCACAACGAGGCTGGGGAAAGGGCTTTCTGTGGGTAGGAATTCAAAGCTCAAGTTCAGGCTGTGTGGCTAGTCATGTGTAGAATCAAAAGATTGAGATTTAGCACTAATATAAATGGAGTGAGGCTAGAAGCTGTGGATGACTATGCCTGCAGGAAAATGAAAATAATGTGCTCATTGGCACAAGCTTATTCACATGATAAAACCCTAAGGACTTAAAACGCAGCATGACTTGAGTTATAACAAAAGATTTGTTCTATTTTGCAATGAGTGATTTGTTTGTATTTGAAGGTTTTCTTGGTTTATTTATGCAGCAGTTGTCAACATATTTGTGTTTAATGATAAAACTGCATTAAAACTTAAATGCAGTAACATTAATTTATACTGTTCAGTCACCAAAGAAATGTCAGTGTCAGGCCATAAAACAATAACCAGTTTAAGCTAAGGTATGGAGAGAAGCACAGTCCTCTCTACCACACCCAGTGAGGCGCAGTTGCTTTAAAATGTGACGATTTAATGGAAGGCTATAAAAGGTTCAGGTATTGCAATCAGATTGCTATCAATCTGTCTACATCTCAATATTTTGGTGAATATAAACGCCCATTTGCAGCAAGATGTTGAGTTAAAATCGATGAAGTGACAGCAAACAGTTTACTCATTTCTGAATATACCTTTGAGGGCACTTCTCTCGACCAGGATAGTGTGAATCTGGGAATCAGCCAAGAATTTCTTCATCTGTTCCACTGCGCTCTTCTCCTCCAGGGCGGTTTCCAGTGAGACCGGGGCCTCGCCGCCATCTTCCAACAACAGCGGTACCAGTTTCCGAATGTGCTTCTGCAACACGGAGGTATCAGCGACCGTTTGAACGGCCGAGACCTCCATGGTGCCGGAGTTCTCCTCCGTCCCCCCGCCGTCAGACATTCTTAGAAGAACGTAAAAGAGACCAGATGTTGTTAGAGGGTGGACAAAGAAACAACGCTGACGTATAGCATAGACTACACCGGCTAACTGCCGCTGTCAAATCACCGCAGCAGTGACACTCCTATTTATTTGCGCAAGGCATTATGGTCCTTGTCGTTCAATGGTTGGGCAATTCCCTGGATTATGCTAATAAAAGACTACAATACCCATATTGCGGTCGAACTAGAATCAGTTTTTTCTGTTCTTTTTGTTCAAGTGAAGTATGGCCGAAAGGGGGAGAAAAGGAGTAGTGTACGATGATATAGCAAAATCTGAAGGTTGTACAAAGCTAAACTTCAGTGCTGCGAATTTTCTGGGTACTTTTAATGAGATGTGTTAGCTAATTCCTTGCTTAACCCTCATAGCTTCTTGAGCTTTCTGAAGGGGTAGTGAGTGACCTTTTATGTTGTAACTTTTTTTCTACTAATGCAAATAGCATAAAACTTGGTCAATGTGTGTATTTTGGCTTGACTCGAGATATTCTAGATGGGTTGCCCAACTCTTTTTCTAAGGTCTTTAACTAAAATATACCTAATTTGCAGATCTTCTACAAGTCTGTTGTGGAAAGTGCAATTAGCTTTGCAGCATCTGCTGGGGCAGCAGCATCAGAATCAGAGACTTGAAGAAACTAAACAAGCTGATCAAGAAAGCTGGTTCTGTGCTGGGGATAACTCTGGAGCCGCTGGAGCTGATCGTTCAAAAAAGAATGCTGCACAAGCTGATGAAGATGATGGAGGACACTTCCCATCCTCTCCACAACACGGTGAAGAATCAACAGAGTGTGTTCAGTGGGAGGCTGCGTCAAGTTCGCTGTAGGACGGAGAGATACAGAAATTCTTTCCTGCCAGAAGCCATCACCCTAAAGAACAAGACTGACTGACTTTTTTGTTTATTTAAAAAAAAAAAAAAAGTGAGCTTTTACGATACTGAATTTCCCTTCTGGGATGAATAAAGTATTTTTCATTTAATTTTTTTTCATTCATTTCCTCCTTAGTGCCAATCCTTGCCACAATGACTTGCATTGAAAATGACCTTTCTATAATCAAATGCCATCTCAGAATAAATTTTTTTCGCTTCACCCACTTGCTCTACACTTCAGTGATGTAGTTTGAACAGTTTTCCATGACATGAGACCATTTACTTAAAAGGGGCCCCGCTTTTTATCTTGGTGATGAAAAAACCCATAGACTTCAATGTTATTTCATCAAATCAGTGTCCTGCAAAAACTCAAAAATGCTTAACACATCCAGTGAAGTAAAAAAAAATTTTTTTTCTTCTTTCATGTGAGGTTATTTGAGCGTGAAAGGGTCTCAAATTTGTAATTTTGGAGTTTTTTTTTTTTTTTTCTTCAAGCATTTTGATCAGTCAGATCACATGCATAAAAGACAGCTAATTATTTAGGTCAGTCTTTTGCAGGGAATTTAATTCCCTCTCTGTGATGCACTGACATTCCTGTTCAAACTGGAATTTTTTCCCACATTTTTTTGCATCTTATCCTGAAACAACTTCCCATTGAGCTTTTTTAATTGTGGTTGCTATAATCTATGCTTAGGTCTGCTTTGTATACCTAATAATAGCCTGCCCACTTTTCAGTTTTAGGCAATGGGAACATTATGTGTGCAAACTGGAACTTAAAGGGTTAAAATTTTGAAACTCTGTATTTTTTTGGTATTGATGGTTAGGCCAGAAGTCAGTGATGACAGCCATGAAAAAGAAAGTTCAACTTTTAATTTTTAAAAGTATTTACAGGTCATTGGCCAGTCCGTGCCCTTAAGAAGCTTCATGTAACTTAAAAAAAAACAAAAAAAAAAAAACACTAACACAAAAAGTAAAGATGCATCAAAAAACATTTTTATACGTTTTTTAAATACTCAAAGGCTCTGGTAATCCTGCACAATCTTTTTTGTATTAATCACATTTATTTTAATCCCATTTTCAGTTTTTAGAAGTTGGAGCAACGTGTATGCAAAGTGGAATTTAAAGGGTTAAAATTTTAAAACTCTGATTTTTTGATATTGATGGCTAGGCCAGAAGTCTGTGATGACAGCCATGAAAGAAAATGGCAACCTTTCATTTTTAGATATTTACAGGCCATTAATGGACATTGGCCAGTGTGTGCCCTTAGGAAGCTTAACGTGACCTTTTCTTCGGGAGGTATGAGGGTTAACAATCTGGAATCACTATTAATGTGATTCATACATTTGATATACGTGTAAAACCACAGGGCAGTTTTGGAATTCAAAAGATCCTTCAAGTGAAAATGAAAAATAAAAACAATAGTCACAATAAGTTGGAGAGACAAAACTTTATTAGAAACAGAAAGACTGCATTTCCATAGAGAGGGGGGAAAAAGCCTCATTCATGGCACATTTAACAGTGTAACACATCTCCTGATGACGGGACTGGATTGAGACACTATGGCTTTATGTTGTTTTTTTTAAAATAAATATCAGCACAAAGTAAAAATTCAGTTTCAATGAATAATCATTAAATAAGACATAAGAATTGCCTGCACACCATATCCCTGAGTTAGAGCAATTTAAAAAAAAAAAAAAAAAATTTTTACAGCATTCGTTAGCAAATTAAGTCATAACACAATCATCAAATATAACTGCTTGTCCACTTATTGAGTTGCCTTTGAAGTTATTTATGACTCCAACGTCACTGACCAGGATGCAACTCATTTTGTGAAGATGGAGGCAGGGCTTTCAGAAAAATAGAGATAAGAAAGTTCTGCCGTCAACAAATGTTAACAGAGCTTGACTTAATTTTTTTGCACTCACTGAAAGTCTCCAGTCACTTATGTGCTAATGGACAAGAACATGTAGCTAAAATGTAATTAATGCCAAGTTTCTACACAATCAGTTCCTACTCTGGAAGCTGCAACATCAAGTCCTGCAAAATAAGATAAACACCAGCCGTGTTCAGAATAACATTCTATGCAGTTTGTAGTTAGAGTCTATCATTTTGTAACACTGGGCTGAATTTTTATTGTCTCTTTAAATAAGAAACAAAACCCAATTTGACAATGCGGTTCATACCCAGAGTCAATTCCAGCCCATCATTCCTCATTCTTCTTCGGGGAACTTGAATTTAGCGTAGACGATGAGCATGACTATGGACATAAAGATACACAGGGAACCAATCACAAGGTAGGCGATGCCCAGGAAGTCATTCTTTCCACCCATCCAAGACACGTTACTGAACACCACCTTTTTTTTTTCCCACTAAAGCTCAGAACAGGATAGTCTGGGAGAAAATGATTAAGGATATACGCCAAGTATATATATGTATACATGCAGAACAAAGCACAGATAATTGAGATAATAAAGTTCTGTAAACAATATAGTGGAGTATATGCAGTGTTATATTTTAGCAACAAATCATAAGTTATAAAAAGTAAATAAAAATCTACAAACTGTCTTATTTTTAACAGAGTTGATGAACAAGAATACTGTATATTTGTCATAATAAGGGTTAATGCCATCATAAGGTCTTTTACATAGGTGCTGCCAAAGTAGACAACAATCACTATTTGCCTTGCTTATTTACTTATGTCGAGAAATTTGCCTAGCTTTATTATTTGGGTTCTTCAAGGAGTCCCTGAGTCATTCTGCTCATTCTGACAACTTGAAAAGCAGAACCACACCCAACCAGGACAACAAACAGGCTACGCTGTTGTGGCTGTAACTTGATACGAAGCACGAGGCCCTTAGTGTCTCACCATTTCAGTTCAGTTCAGAGCTAAATGTAAATGTCGTCATAGAGAATAGTTGGCAGTAACATTGTTCATCTTGTATGTGTTATTATCTTAGCATTAAAATTTAGAGCCATCTAGTCTAAACAGTGTTTCTCAACTCTGGTCCTCAGGACCCACTGCCCTGCATGTCTTCAATGTGTTCCTCCTCCAACATAGCTGAATCAGATAAATGAAATTCCTAATCAAGTTCTTTGCTTGCCTGTTAACTTGCCATTCATTTAATTCAGGTGTGTGAAAGTGGGGTTGCCTGTAAGACATGCAGGGCAGTAGGTCCTGAGGACCTGAGTCGAGAAGTACTGGTCTAAGAGCAACCGCTGCAATGAACATCTAACAACCAAATTTGTTATGAAATTTTTTATTTAAAAATTAAATCTAATGACATTAGACCGTGTGTATTCTCTCTTACTAATATATTTTGAACCAAATTATTTCAATGTCCTCTAGGGATGTAACGATTACCGGTTAAATGGTTAACAGTGTTAAAATTTCCCAACGATTAGTACCGTTATAAAATTTTAATTATCGTCAAAACCGTGATTGATTCCTGCACTTTAAAAAACTCCCAGTGATGCTGCTCATTGGCTGGAAAAGCAGCAGCAGTTTTGTATGTTTAATTTATGAAAACATGGCGGAAGACAACGAAGGCACCCACATGGACAGTACTCTTGAGATTTTTTTCCCTTTAAAAAGGATAAAGTAGACATTTAGACCAATTTTGGATATTTTTAAAGATGCTGGGGGGTATTTCTGTAATACCGTAATAAAAAATGATAACCGTGATCATTTTGGTCACAATAACTGATGTAAAACTCCTCCATCATTAGCTGATTCATTGTAATATATTGCTACACATATGTAGCATTCAGATCTTCCTGGTTTTAAAACATTATTTTATCCCTCCTGTAATTAGTTGCAAAATAAAATAACTTTCTGAAAATTCCTGTTGTCAGCATAAACAAGTGTAAAAATCCTTAATTTGCTCCTTACAGACTGCTTTTTAATGTGTTAAAGGTGGCACTCACTGGCTTCTTTCCAATGATTTTTAGTATCAGTTAAATAAAAACACTGGACTCAAGCTCAATATACTTCTCCCCTAAAGCAACAGTCCAATCATCCAACAATCTGTAACATATAAAAAGGATACTGTAGGAAATTTCAAGGGAGTAGTTTCCATCTGGTAATCCATCTTCATAGTCATCATCTGTGATGCGTCGATACAGCTTTCTGAAATCTGGCAACGCTGCTCTTCTCATCCACACCAGAAAGTCTTGATTGATGAAACCGTTGTTTGCAGAATCCGAGGGGTCCAACTCATAAGCAGGCCTTGGCCAAAATATGGGCTTTGTAGTATCTGAAAGAAAGAAAGCCAATTAGTCATTCTAAAATGTTTTCAACCAGCTCTACTTTGAGGTAAAGATTGTGGTCAACTAAACGGAATACCATTGAAGGCATTTTTGAGAGGGGTAACGCTGGGATTTCTGTATTTGACATTGTAGTCTGTCCACCATGCGATCCCTTTTCCATCAAAGGGCACCAGCTTCTTTTTCCCATTGATGATCTGATACAGCTTGAATGTGTCTATAAAAAGCAAAGATAAGCACAATAAGCAACACTGGTATAGAAAAAGCATCGTACAAACGTTACTGAAATTTACATGTCGCACATACCATTAAACATGCTGTTTGCTACTGATCCACATGGCACGATTGGTTTGTTGTTGTCATACTCATAGGGTGAACAGGAGTCACTGGGGGTCTTTAAGAGATACAATAAATAGTTTTGAAATTGGATTTCAGATCAGTGTTTTTGCTTGATGAGTAGTTGCAATATGAATGCAAATTTAGGTCCTGCACACTTTGAAAGAAGAAGTGATTGCTATTAAAAAAATGATAAATATGATATCAAATATGTTTTTTCAATCTCTGTTGGTGTAAAATGGATTTTGTTTTCCTTTAGAAATGAGAATCAGAGAGTTGTGTGATCTTACTTTAAAGTAATCCAGGTCTCCAGACAGCTGGTTATCATCTTTGGATACACCATACTTTCTGTAGTTCTGGAAGTAGTTGGACAGGCCATAATAAAAGAACACTGGTCCCTGTTGTGAAGGAACAGCAAAACCACAAAAACACAGTATCAGAGCAGAGGAAGACCGCTGTTTAACCTGACTGTTAATGAGTAGGCTGAGGGGGCTGCTGCAACCTTTAACATGCTGTTAATGGTGAAGTCCAGGTTGCACACGCAGTTCTTGATTTCTGGATTGGCGCATTTGAAGCAGGGGGAATTTTCCTCTTCCCCAGTGTAGTCCCTCTGTGTAAAGAAAACAAGTTCTTCTTAATTATTGATGACTACAACACCTATCTCCAATGCCTTCTCCAAGTCTGTAAGGGGATAGGTGCCATTCATTGGAGAGGTGGCTGATTACAGATGAGAGTTATCAGTGTCTGTCCTACCTCCAGCACCTGGATGCCCTGGGAAGTAACAAAGAGTGCGACTCCAATCCCGATGAATGCCAGACCAATGAGAACAAACCCAGGGATTACAATGCCTGCAGAGAGTATAGGCTGCCATGCCGGAAGCCTCTGCTGAGTGAAGGCGGTGTTGTCAGGCCGGTTGGTTGACTCCTTTTCTTCATTCACCATTTCCTTGGTTCTGTTGGATTAAGTCTTTATCAGCTTATGAATCTACTATTTTTCAAATGGTTTACACCATATCATACCTTAAATGTGTTAAAAGCTATTACTGCCATGGAAAAGATGTGAAAAATTCCTAATGAAGTAGATGAATGAGCTTTATTTTCAACTAAATCAAACTGCTTATTTGTTTGCAGTGTGTTTTTAATGTAGAGCATGAAACTGTTAGCTTCAATTCAACATACCCCACGCCCAAAAGGGCTTTATATTACACTCAAGAAAATCCTCGCGGCAACATCCATATAAAAAAAACAACAACAACACAAACAACAAACTTCTCTTAAAGAAACTTGTAATCAGTTGAAAGAATTGTAAATGTGAGGCGCCCATTTAGCTGATTATAGGTTATGTATTACTTACGTGGCTCGAGGTGAAGAAACAAAGGACAAAACAAACCAAACCACTGATCTGCTTCACTCCGTGGTATGTGCAATGTAGCAGCTCACCTTTACCTGCGTAACCACACCTCTTCTTCCTGTCCCTCTTCTAACCTGCCATCATTTTCTGCAGGACTCAGATCAGTTTTCGCGTTTCTAAGCAGACTGCAAAGTGAGACATGCAGAACGGAAGCCCTGAATCCCGATCAGCACTTAAAATTTAATTCTTACCTGTCTCTAGACACTTAGAACAATGTAAACGATTGTTTAATAGGAATTGTGCATTGTTACAGTTTATGAAACGACCTTTTTTTTCTAGCTGGAAACCATAAAACACGCCTTTTATATAGATGGACGATTATTTAAACCAATCATGTTACAGAGAGGTGTTGTGTAACGTTTTATACCCACCAATCACAGAAGAGTTCGTTGAAGGAGGACCTGCAACCCTCCCGTCTTTGTGTTGACATCTTCGGAGGATTGAGAGGTAATAATATTTTCATTTTTTAATATTTGCACTTGATATTGCACAAAAATATATTCCCCGATGTGAAGAAACACGCGTTTCTTATTTTTGCAGTCAGTAAATCAAGGCAGATCTGTGTGTGCAAAGCCGTCGCACCTGCTCCTCTGCCACAGCTAGCCACTTCTCATTGTTAGCATATGCTAACATAGCATGGTCTCTTATGATTAATTTGATAAGTGTGCAATTGATAACAAACAACAGTTATGCCTGTTATTTGATATTTGTTGTAGTTGAATTAAAGGACTGTGATACTGATTTTATGTGGATTTTGTATAAATCGCTATCGATAACAAAACTGCTGTGAGCACAAGCTAATTTCATACCGTCTTGATGCTAGCATTTTCGTGGCTAATATTAGCTAGTATCGGTTTATTTGTCCAAAATGTAAATAAACAAAAAGCGACAGAAAGGCAACGAAGAGTTGTGACCAACAATCTTTGTAGAACTTGATCAGACACCACTATCCAAGCAGGTAAAGGTCAAAGCTTTTTCCTCGATAAATACATTTTAAGGGTGTCCAGAGCAAATAGCTGGTTGGCCAGCATGGTGCATCGACAAGCTCAAATTAATTCAGTGTCACAATAAAGGCCGACGTTTTTGCTCGGCTGGTCCTGTTTGTAACCGTATTTCTGGTTCTGTCTTCGTCTCTTAGTGTTTGAATGGATATTACCAGGTGTACGGAGAAATGGGTAAAACAAGACAAGGTTACTGTACCTTGCTGCCCTCATTTCATAAAACCATGACATCCATGCTTAGTTAACATCTTTTCTCTCATCCAGTGTGCAGATGTTTTTTGAGGTGATGTAGTCCTCAAAGCTAGACAGTATCAGGTTGCTGTTTAGATTCTCAATAAGTGATGTTTCGGGTATCAATAAGTGTTGATCAATATAATTGTGTAACTTGTCAGTTACACATAGTTTTAAATGATAACTATGTTTAGGGTGTGAAAGTCAGTTGATGCTAATTGAAATGCAGTTGGTTGGAAACTTGTAGGTTAACACCAAATGGTTACTAGCATTAAAGTATACCAGAAAGGAGGGTTAACAGTCAGGTTTCCAGTATAGATAACTGCGATCAGCTCTAATAATTTTGATAGGCCTACAAACTACAAGAAAATTAGAAACTTGATTTTTTTTTTTTTTTTTTTTCCTTTTGTTTATTGTTGTGAACAGTTATTTTTATGCACAATTTTTCTCAGTTGGGCCACACAGCTTTACAGATAACACACACTTTAAATATTTGTTTTTCCATTGCACTTACCGCTCACACTTAGTCATTTTCATCTAACAATTTATATTTTTTTTCATTGGTTATCCTTATTTTAATATTCATGTTTCAGCCATTTCACTCAAAACATATTGATTTCACTGTTGTTTGCACGTTCTGTTTGTATTATATTACAGTTGTTAAAGATTTCATTTGATTCTTGTTGACCATTTGTTCAGGAGAGGCCTCCAACATCCTCCATAATGCTGTCTAGCAAGAAATCAGACGCTGGTTCCTCCTCCTCTTCCTCCTCATCCTCTGTTGGAGCATCAGGAGGTGAAAGGGCCTTGACGTCTGATGCCCAAACTGGTCCCTCAGCCTCGGCTGCAGGAGCTATGGATTCAAAGAAGAAGGAGAGGTCTTCTCCTAGTGGGGAACCTGGAGCAGCCTCTTTCCCCCATCAGTCAGGCCCTGGAGGGGCAGATCCGGACTCAGCTGAAGTCCGCAGGACGAGTCGACGCAAGCGAGCAAAAGTAAACATTTTAGGTTTCTGCAGCCCCAAGAGGGGAGATTATTTTAGTGATAATTACCTAGTATTTAAATCGAGTTCATTCTATGACAGTTAGCTTGTACTGATAAAGTCCTCATAAATTAAAACTCAGATTTATGTTCAAGGGTAGCAAATATATGCTTGTCTCAGTGGAAGTTAAACTTTTTTTTTTTTTTTTTCTCCATTTCTCCAGAGGCTGCAGGTGATGTTAATAGTATTTGCTGGTTACTCTTGGAAAAGTTTCAGCCCTTCTGAGGAGTGTGAGTAAAGAAAGTAATGAGGGGTCTGGATGCCGGTTTTAATGTTGCTTTTATTGTGCCTACTGTTGCAGGTGGAGTACCGTGAGATGGACGAAAGCCTGGCCAACCTGTCGGAGGACGAGTATTATTCTGAGGAGGAGAGGAACGCCAAGGCAGAGAAAGAAAGGAAGCAGGTCATCCCTCCTCCAGCTCCACCACCAGAGGAGGAGAATGACAGCGAACCTGACGAGCCGTCGGGTGAGTCGGACGTTTTGTATCGAAAACATGAGATTTTCTCTAAATCATAAAAACGACTAAATTTCTGACATGAAGGCTGCATGTCATCATGTGACCACCCTGTGACTTCAGATCACATTAACATCAACAATAATAGAAATATTTGTTTCTTTTTAGGTCTTGAAGGAGCCGCTTTCCAGAGCCGCCTTCCTCATGACCGAATGACATCACAAGAGGCTGCCTGCTTCCCTGACATCATCAGCGGTCCTCAACAGACTCAGAAGGTCTTCCTGTACATCCGCAACCGTACAGTATGTGTCACTTCACTTCATTGTTTAAGTCCACAACTGTCTGATTCTTGCTAAGCATAGTTACAACTCTCATTCATGATCTCGTCCAGATCCAGTTGTGGTTGGACAACCCCAAAATTCAACTGACCTTTGAGGCCACAGCACAACAGCTTGAAGCTCCATACAACAGTAGGACAATAAATGAGACATTATTGAGTTAATATCTCTGTCTTTCTAGTATAAATTTAGATTTAATATTCTGCTCTTTTTGTTTTTTTCTCTTTGTAGGTGACACTGTTTTGGTCCACAGGATACACAGCTACTTAGAAAGGCATGGCCTCATTAACTTTGGTATTTACAAGAGAGTCAAGCCTTTGCCCAGTGAGTTCACGCTGACATGTTCCTAAGAGCAAAATTGTGCTGCCTGCATTGACATGATTAATTCAAGTATTAAGTTTAATGCATTTTCTGCTTGTGGCAGCCAAGAAGACTGGGAAGGTTATTATCATTGGGGGCGGTGTCTCTGGTCTGGCTGCTGCCAGGCAGCTGCAGAGCTTTGGGATGGATGTAACAGTGCTGGAAGCTAGGGTAGGTCACCACCGCAATGTCGGTCATTTTTTCATAATGTGTTTTATGATTATTAATCATGCTATAATCTGAATTTACCTTTTTTATTTTGAAACTGAACAGTCATGACAAGTGACAATGATTCTACTGATGTCTCTTTACTTTCTGGTTTAATGCAGGACCGCGTTGGAGGCAGAGTGGCTACATTTAGAAAGGGCAATTATGTTGCAGATCTGGGAGCTATGGTGGTGACAGGGCTGGGTGAGGATCTGATTACTTTTTTGCCCTCTAAATCTACAGATTTTCTCTAAGTTGTGCGCTATAGACCTATTAAGAGAGCAACTTATATTCTTCTTTGCCTCATGTCAGTTTGCTGCAGTTTTATTTTAGAACTTCTGCAGTGACTTGGATGATCCAGTAGAGAGTGCTAACCATATATTTTCTGTCATTGTGTTTGTGTGTGTGTAATTGGTCAGGAGGGAATCCTATGGCAGTGATCAGTAAGCAGGTTAATATGGAGCTTGCCAAGATCAAACAGAAGTGTCCGCTATATGAAGCGAACGGCCAGGCTGTGAGTATAAAATCTCTTATAAATTAAGCTGCCTGTTTTTTCACAAATCCATTAAACTTGTAGTTAGTTGTTCAGACATTTGCAGAAGCCCAGATTTTCTAGAAATCATGGTGTGACTTCCCAGCTTGAGAGATAGCAGGAGGCTAATGGCAGTAGAGGCCTGCGTGTGATTTCTGTCCAGCTGACGCTTATAAAATGCTTGCTTGATTCAGTTATACTGACACACCCACTTGCTATTGTTGATAGTAAAGTATGTGAACCACCTTGTTAGATGTCTTGTCAGCTGGGCACCCATTCCTGCTAACTGCAGACCTGATCAGCACAACGACCAGCAGGAATGCTGAATGAATTTTCTGCCTCTTCGAGCATTCCATGCCATCTCTGCTGGGTTAACCCATTCCAGTCTGATACATCAGTTTTCTGCTCTTCAAGCCTGGTGTGGCACAATCATTTTCAACATTTTCCAAAATACCATTCTGTTTTTGGTTTTTAACAAATAAATAACAGGAAGCTGAAACTGATGGTTGAACCTGTCGATGGTGTGTGGGCTCGCACATAAATCATCACATCTGTGATGCTGTGCAGCATAACAGATTTTAAGATATTTACTATTAGCTGCTCTAATTTCTAAAGATCAAAATCAGCTCCAACCAGACAGAAAGCCGCATCAGTCGACCTCCACTCCACTGTCCTCATGTACTCAGAAGTAGCCTTTCTGTGACTGACTTATGTCTAAACAATTTTAGGTAATTTCTTAACATTTCAAGTTTATTTATGTAGCATGTTTACAACAACTGTAGATGGCCTAAAGTGTTGCACAGTTTGCAAATAAGAAAACACTTTAAAGGCCAATAAAGACAATGAAGAATCAAACTGAAACATTAAACCATTAAAACCCATGACTACAGTTTGATAAGAGTTCCACAGTCCAGGGGCAAACACTCAAAGGCTCTATCTCCTCTAAAAATATGCCCCGGGTTCAGGAACCTCCAAAAGAAGCAAGGATGAAGATCTTGGAGCTCGAACAGGGGCAGGTTTGGTTAAACATTTCCAGCTGTATGAAATGAGCAGTTTTGGATATTTCCTTTTTCCTGTCATGGTTCAAATCAGCAGGTGCTTCTTGTTAATAGTAAGCTCGCTTCTCCAAACTTGCTCAGTTGATCTGATTCCAGGATTTTCCACTTCACAGCTCTTTTTTTTTTAATTTGTGTAACCTCTTTAGCTTTGTGGTTCACATTTTTTTCCCCAGCACTTTGAATGGTTATAGGCATTCTCCCCATAGGAAAGAGAGTGCCATCATTTCTGTTTTGAATTGTGTGCCATGGACAGGTTCTGGTCTTATTTTATTCAATGGGGGAAAAAAAATGTAAATGCCACTTTTTAATCCCAGGGGAAATTTTAAGACAAATATGTGGGAAAAAAAAAATGCAAATGATATGCCTTTTTTGGGGGGGGGGTTAAATGCATTGGAGCCCCCCTGCCTGCATGTTCAAAGCCGTTCTCCAAGCTTGTTGTCTTCAGGCAGGGTTCTTTTTTCCATGAGCCACAAAAACACACGGAACTGTAAACTTATTTAACCGCTTACCCCTGTGTGTCATCAACAACGGCTCTCCTTCCTCTCTGGACAAAGCAGACCAGAAAACGGATATAGCTTAATGTCATTAAGTTGGAAATAAACAATGTTTTTTTTGTTTTTTTTTCCCCCTTCAGTTTTTTTGTGCCCATTTAGTGGCTGCAACATTAGAAGGATGTTTGGGTTTAATTCCCGGGCACTTCTATTACAGTAGAGATGGCTGCAGGGTTCTGGAGGCATCCACATCATGTGCAACTGGTTTCCTCCTTTTGGAGGAAAAAGCAAATTAAATGTACATGTTTTGCTTTTGTGCAAACCTGTTTGAGGTTAAAGTTGTGTTTACTGAACATGTCCTCTTTCTCTCTCCCCCTCCCTTCTTGTCTTTTCAACCCCTCCCATGCTCATGTTTGGGTGAACTGCTAAAGGGCGAACGGTGCACAAGTGTATGTATATGTTGTGTTTTTTTATGTAAAACATTTATGCCCCTCATTCTTAAATTTTTACTTAATTTTTTTTTTTTCTTTGTAAAGCTTTTCTAACATTTTATCTGTAAAATTGGCCCACCTTAGTATTGTTTTTATGCCAACTACATCTGAGAATATCGGCATGTTTTATGAAAATGAAATACTGGAAACATGAGTTTTAAGCTTTTCTGACAAATCTCATCAGTTTTTTTTTTTTTTTTTAAAGTTAGTTATAATAGTTTGAGTTTGTAAAAATTGTACATTCATTCTCAGTTGGATCTCTAATGCCCCTCCTCAGCCTATCTTGACTTGAATGCTACTCATACCACATTGTGCCCAGGTCCCAAAAGAAAAAGATGAGATGGTGGAGCAAGAGTTCAACCGACTGCTGGAGGCCACATCTTACCTCAGCCACCAGCTGGACTTCAACTTCCTCAACAACAAGCCTGTTTCTCTGGGACAAGCCCTGGAGGTGGTCATACAGTAAGTATGGTGGATGCTACAAGGTCATGCTTGCAGAAAAATCATGCACATCTGGTCCAGAAAAAAAGAAAAAGACGTATGCAGATGCAAAACAAAACGCCATCAAATCATGTGTTTGCGTGCAGGCTGCAGGAGAAGCATGTCAAAGATGAGCAGATTGAACACTGGAAGAAGATTGTGAAGACTCAGGAGGAGCTTAGGGATCTTCTGAACAAGGTAAGCAGGAGTTATGCTGTCTGCCGACGGTCTGAAGCCGGAGCTTCAAATGACTTATGTGATGCCGTTTATCTCCCTCTTTACCTCATCTCTTAGATGGTGTCCACGAAGGAGCGAGTCAAGGAGCTCCATCAGCAGTATAAAGATGCAAGTGAAGTAAAGCCTCCCAGAGATATCACAGCCGAGTTCCTGGTGAAGAGCAAACACCGCGACCTGACCGCACTCTGCAAAGTAAGCCCACCAGCTTCACAGCACCAATGAGGAGCATCTCTTTACATCTCACACACTTCCTACTGTCAATCTGCAAGCAGTTAGTTGCCCAGACCCAGTTCCTGATTACTTCCTCAAATCTCACTGCAGAATTTCAAAAGCTTCAAAGTAGCTAAGTTTAAAACCTATCAAAGTGGAACTGTGTTTATAGTGTCTGTGTTTTCATTTGCTGAAGATTTCCTGTAGTTGATTAGAAGTTGATCCAAAAAAATCAGGAGGAAAGAAACTTTGATGGGCAACAGTTGTTAAACCAATTCTAACTGGTTTGCATTGGTAAAGAAGTACTTGCTCTTCAAAGGGGATGCTTTCCAGACTACTGAATTGGGGTCAATGCTGCCTTGTTTAAGTAAACCAGACAGACTGTGTTTAAGTTGTTTAATGTCCTGCGAGGATGTATTATTAGTGAGGACTGGTGTTTTATTTTTGGTGCGAATAAATCACCTCCACCGCTGCTCTGCATGTGTGTCTTTTAGTTGGTTTAAACACAGCTGCTATCTGGACTTGTGCAGTCTGAGAAACCACTTCAAGGCTTTGAATCACGCTCTGACTGTCTTTATGTTTGGAGATTTCTAAACACACTTTGAACGAAACAGACGGAGCATTTAACAGCGTGTGCTCATAACATGCATTTATGACTACTCTGTATAACCCAGTTTTAAATCCAGTAAGGGGATGGCGGTGCCACTTGGCGTATTTTTGTTTGAATACTTTGTCGGTTTTCGTGCTCCGTTTCAGGGCAGTTTGCTCGGTTGGAGCCTGTATCTGCGTCTGTCTTAGTTGGTGGTATAAACAGACTTTATGCTGTTCTAGTCTATTCTGTGGTGAACTGATGAAGCTGCTAAGTCAGCCCTCTGTGTCAGTGTTTGTTTGTCCTTTCTACATGACCTAAAACCTGTTGGGGTGTGTATCTTGTGTTTACACACGCCACAGACTAGTTTAGGACAAGAAATATTGTTCAGGTTGCTTAGCCTTTAAGTAATTTAGGGAATGCACACTTTACTTTCAGAATAACTGAAAGTTGAAATGGATGTTTGTACACCACCGCTATCAAAATGTTTTTAAAGAAATCATTCTTATTGTTTGTCCTTAAAACCTGTGTCTCCATCCAGGAGTATGATGAGCTGGTAGAGATGCAGGTGAAGCTAGAAGAGAAGCTACAGGAGCTGGAGGCCAATCCACCCAGGTAGGCACCCCCTGTGATGTTTAGCATCATTTTTGTTTTCCATTCTTCAAATTAAATCCAATTCCAAATACAGATAAAGTTTGACAGTTCGCTGTCGTAACTACAAGCGTTTAGAATCGGACTTTTACCAAAACATGTCTGCAGAAAACATAAATTTGTGAGAGCATGTTTGACTGAGACGGATCAATAATTTTAAAATGGAAGCTTTCACAGGAAATCTGAGGGTGACTTTGGGCTCTAAAGGATGGCAAATATCTGTAGAAAACCTTGGAAAAGAACGGGGAAAGCTAGCTGGCTAGCTTATGCTGTTTCAGTGGTTAATGCTATGCTGCAGGTTTGGAATCTGATCTAAACATCCTCACTCATGTCATCCAGATGTATATCTGATCTAGAGCTGACACAGGTGGTCTGAAAACTGGCATTTCTGTTTTACTACCCAGAAAAAAATCTGATTCTCAGCAAAAATTGCATTTAGTCGTCTGTGAGCATAACCTGTTATGCGAGTGCTGGAGCCTGAGTAAAACTGAGTCATTTTCCATTTGTTTGCCCACTTATTCTGAGCTTTAACAATTTTTTTTATAAGGGTAATAATGCACAGTTTATTATATTTTTTTCAAAGTACTGAGTAAAAATAGATTAATGGTTAGAAAACTATTTGCTTGGCAACAAAGGTTTCACAGCAAATGTCTTTCTCTCTCTGTCCCTTCTTTCCCACAGTGATGTTTATCTCTCATCGCGGGATCGGCAGATCCTCGACTGGCACTTTGCCAACTTGGAGTTTGCCAATGCCACACCCCTCTCCACCCTGTCTCTCAAGCACTGGGATCAGGTATGTACATGAACACTATTTGAAAAGTCACAAGGGTGTGATATAAGACGTGTCAGGACACTTGGAGCTTTTAGAAGTCGGTTTAACTTTGAGACGCTTCTGTCAGTCAGTTTATATCGGGGGGTTAATGGGTAATTAATGTCTCCACAGGATGATGATTTTGAGTTCACTGGCAGCCACCTGACGGTGAGAAATGGTTACTCGTGTGTTCCCGTGGCGCTTGCTGAGGGTTTGGACATCAAACTGAACACAGCAGTGCGTCAGGTCCGATATACGGCATCTGGTACGTGCACTGTCTGTGTGTGACCTTTTAAAGTGGTGAAGAATCCCACAAACAGTTGACATCCATACAGTTCATAGTATTTACACAAAAATGACGTGTTCCCACTTCAGGCTGTGAGGTGATAGCTGTCAACACCCGCTCCACGACTCAGACCTTCATATACAAGTGCGACGCAGTGCTGTGCACACTGCCTCTTGGTGTGTTGAAGCAGCAGCCCCCCGCAGTCCAGTTCGTTCCCCCACTGCCAGAGTGGAAGACGTCGGCCATTCAGAGAATGGGCTTTGGAAACCTTAACAAGGTCAGACTTCAACAAATGCACATGGAGCAGTTTCATGAGCTGTTATGACCGTTTTCCTTCCTCAGATCCTAAACCTGCTCAAACTGCATTTTTATATATTCCAAGCTGTAAATCATAAATTGAAGTGTGTTTCCAACACGAGGGAGGGCTTTATTCTTTGGGGGGTCGTTTCTGTGAGGTGTCATTACGCTGTGAGCATGACCTCCAGCTGCTGAAGGGCTCCTGCTGTCAAAATGTATTATTTTCATTAGAGGTTTCTTATTTACTGCTTGCAAAAAGCGGCGCCACACACTTGCCATATCCAGCCCTTTTCCCTCCCCTTCATACATCAGTCTAGGTGTTCTCATGAAATCTGACATCAGGGTTTTCCTGCACCCTGGCAACAGAAGGCTTTTAGTTGCTCCTCCATGATTCTCTGTACAGATGGAGGTGGGGCCAGCACTCATTGGCGTAAAAATAGTAAACCGGTGCTCTTCCTGCGTCACTGCTGACCCGCCACCACTTTCTCTCTCTCTCTGTTGCTCAGCATCATCTGCAGCAGGACAGTTTATCTGCTGGTGCTGCTGCATCACAGAGGAGAGAATACTGCATTATTATGCAACCTGAGCTGCTGCTACTGCTGGATGTCCAGCAGGGGGCGCTCCATCATGCACGTGGCGGTTCTGAACATGATTATCCTTACAGACAGCAGTGAGATCTTTACTGGAATAAGCATGTTGATTGTTGTGTGACTTTTCATTGTGTTCCCTGTTTAAAGGTGGTGCTGTGTTTTGACCGCGTGTTCTGGGATCCAAGCGTGAACCTGTTTGGTCATGTCGGCTCC
The DNA here is from genome assembly GCA_023101725.1 of Atherinomorus stipes. Classification (NCBI taxonomy): domain Eukaryota; kingdom Metazoa; phylum Chordata; class Actinopteri; order Atheriniformes; family Atherinidae; genus Atherinomorus; species Atherinomorus stipes. The sequence continues at coordinate 393,015 of JALJCO010002464.1, forward strand.
ACAACTGCAAGCCGAGGCGAACTCTTCCTCTTCTGGAATCTTTATAAAGGTAATGAGATTATGATTATCACACACTGCGAATGCTTGTTTTTAATCAGCATCCTGCTAAGTGACTGATGCCTGTGTTTGTTCAACTTTTGGACAAAGTTTATGGAAAATGTAAAAAGTTCATGCTACACTAATATCTCATGAATGTTGGACATTTAAGTAGAATCACGCTACAGTAATTCCCTCTCAGGCAATGTCTTGTCTTTGTATGATGATAAAATGAGAGCAGTATGATGAAAAGGACTGTTTGAACACAGAACTAGAACATTTAGAGGTCAAGTCGTGGATCAAGCTTCTTTTGGTGGTTAATCACAGTATGTTGTGTAGTGAGTTCTTTAAACCTTTTTAAAGTTGTACATGTGTATTCAAAAATGGAGAGAAAATCACATTAAAGCCTACATTTTTGGCACATTCTGACATGATACAAAAAGCCCAGTCTTTTGCATTTTATTTGGAAGAAAATTACTTTATGTATTTTTTTTTCTCTGCTTTTAGCTCCAATCTTGCTCGCTCTGATGGCAGGAGAAGCAGCTGGTATCATGGAGAACATCAGTGATGATGTTATCGTCGGTCGCTGCCTTGCAATTCTCAAAGGCATATTTGGAAGTAGCGCTGTACCTCAGGTACTTTTGCATCCAGTAATTCAGTGTCTGTGATGGTTTTTTTTCTACATTCAAGTTCTTTGCACTCATCAAATTCCCACTAAAAAATGTTGCTACTTTAATCTGCCAAAGCTTTCCCAGTTTTTTTTTTTTTTTTCTCCCCCAATATTTCAAGTGGAATTCATTCCTTATTCACCCTCGTAACCACCACACAGCAAGCACATGTGAAAGCACTCGCAAGCCGAGTCGCATCCAAACCACCCGTCATTATAAGTCATTTGCTTATGGTTTCAAATGGGATAAAAATCACATGCATGCAGGCCAACGTTGGAACTGTGCACCATCCAGCTGTTTACAGGTCCCTCTTATATCATCATGGAAACTCCTAAAATGTATGTGGTGTTGTCTGTTGCCATGGCAGCCAAAGGAAACTGTGGTCACTCGCTGGCGTGCGGATCCCTGGGCGAGGGGCTCTTACTCGTACGTGGCGGCAGGTTCCTCGGGTAACGACTACGACCTCATGGCGCAGCCCATCACACCCGGTCCAGCGATACCCGGAGCCTCGCAGGTGAGCACAGACGCAGAGTTCTAAATATACCCGATGCGTTTGGATGTGTCTGTGTGTGAGAAAGTGAGGGGAAGGAAGACATCCCAGCCTGTCCGCAATATTTAACCAAACCAAAGCGAAGCAGTTTATTGCCAACGCAGATGTTTTTTGGGTTGTTTTGATGTTGGCATGCAGATAAATGCAAACAAGTTCTGAGATGCGACTGCTACTCTCCTTCCCACCATCACCATTTAAGCCCCTATTTTTATGTATTTTTTTGTTAGTACAGTTGATTAACCCTAGTTTTAAGTGTTAACTCATTTCACTTTCTCCTCAGCCTGTCCCTCGTCTCTTCTTTGCTGGTGAGCACACCATCAGAAACTACCCCGCTACAGTTCACGGCGCCCTGCTCAGCGGCCTTCGAGAGGCCGGACGTATCGCGGATCAGTTCCTGGGAGCCATGTACACACTTCCCAGACAAGCCACGCCCACAGCCACCAGCAACCCCCAGCAGGCTCAGCCCACCGCCAGCGTCTGAAATGACCTCACACATCCCGTCTGGACTGTCCTATCAACTCCAGTTCATCTAAAAACCTGCCAGAATCTAAACTCACTTAAAGGAGTTTATTTTCCTCACTGGAGCATTTCAGTGGGGATGGGCTAAATATGAGCATCTAGATACAGTTTGTCTACATTTGAATAAGAGTTGAAGAAAAGTACTTCAAAGACTGAGCTTCTGTCACAGGAAAACGTTTGTTTTATCACAGGCTGATGTGGTAATCCATTGTGAACTGTATAAATGTGATTTCTCCGTTTTAAAAGGCAACAGCATGCATTTACTTTCAATCGTCGGAATGACTCAATGTATTTGACCTTGCGTGGTATTTGCTATTTATGAGCTCTTGTATAAAGTTAAAGGGGTGGCAACAAACCTCTACACTAAACCTAAAAACCATACATTATACTCAGCAGGTGACCAATGCAGCAGCACACTCTCACCTCTGAAACATTTGCCTTTAAAAGGAAGATTTTTCCTTCTGTTACACTAGAAGTCTAAAAATATTGCTCTATACTGTAGCTGTATGCCTTATCTGTTTAATTCTATCATTTAGGCAGCAGTGTCGTTAGGAAGTTTGTACTTAAAACTAAAAAAAAAAAAGGCTTGATTAAAGGAATTGTGAATGTTTCTGTTGCAATTGCAGGTATTTTATTGCTTGTCGACCTATTTTGTTTTATATTGTCAAATTTTTGTTATTAAAAGACATAAATCCCAAGTGTGAGTTGACATTTATTTGAAATGAAACTGAATTTAACATTTTCGTTTGCTAAATCTGATTGTCACTCATTACAAATGTGCAAATGAAGCATTAGTGTTTGTACGTGCATGTAGAAAAGTAACATTGCTTCTGCTTTGACCTGCCACTGACCCATCTTGGTTCCAGTTCCGGCCACGTCCCAGGGTCTGTGGTGATGATTTTGTGTGAGAGGGAGAAATGAGGGTCCCTGGCATCATCTCTGCATAATGGAGGATCTGATGAAGGGTGGGGAGGGATTAAAATGGTCATCCATGAGCTATACTTCAGTGTTTTGTGCTTGTCCGTTTTCTCTCAGCGCTGCGGTTATGATCTTGACCAAAGGTGATGTTTGATGTAACAACAGTAATTTGAGCTGGAGGTTTTAGACTGCAGCACTTGGATATTTTCACCACCTTTGAAAACCATGCGTCTTACAGGCTCATGGGATTCGTCTTAATTACCTCTAGTCCACATCAACTGAGTCCAGTGGCAGAGCCAGAAATTTTTCACTGGGGTGGCCAGGGAGAGACTATTACTCACGTAGGGGTAGCCATACTCCAGAGCGCATGTAGAAATATATTATGTCTATACATCGAATTGTATGGGGTAGCTAGTGTGTGAAATAAGAAGGAAAAGTGGTTTGGAAGCAGTTTTGGGTCTCCCCTGTGAAGCAGAAGCTTTCTTTCCCCAATCACAATATCGCCGCAAGAAAAGCTTAAAAGTGGGATTTTCAACTTCTGCATGTCTGATTTAAAAAATTACAACTGTACGGGGTCATTTGTGTCTAGAATAAGAAGGAAAAGTGGTTTGGAAGCAGCTTGGGGTCTCTGTAGCTGCTTGAGTGTTGCCTGGTTAAAGCGTGGGGGTGGCTACTTCACCCAGGAGCTCTGCCCCATCTAGTCTAGATGGAGCAGCAGATATAGAAGACCAGTATCACAATGAATACCCCCCCCCACACACACACACGTTGTGTGCATTTTTTTATACCACGAATGTTAAAAAGTTTTTTGTTTTCTTTTTTTAAAGATTGATACAACTGCACCAGATTAAAATATCTTGACATCCAGACTAATGATAAACCGATACATCGGTTAGCCAATTATTTTAGGCCGATATTTTTGTTTTTTGCTGGTATCAGCATCGGCCGATACATCAGGTGTGTTGTCCAATACCCTCCCTCGGCATAATTTAAAGACAGGCATCTATACAGGCAGCAGTTACATACTGTATATATATACATATATATATATATGCACACACACACACACAGGTTTAATGTTTCTTTTTGATATTCTAAGACAGTTTCTTTTATATATAGCTGATTATTACAAGTTAAATGTTTCCATTTAAGTATTTGTTTACAAGTGCTCTGTTAATCTTTTGTATATTTACAGTTTTTGAAGTGCTTTTTAAAATTTTATATCTTTATAGAGTTTTCAAAATCACTTCATTGTGTCCATTAATTTTTGGGTCAACCACAGTGTTGGCCCCAAATATCAGCAGGTTGAACTGCCCATGGGCTGAGGCTGATAAGTAAATATCGGTATTGGCCCCAAAAAATGTGTATCGGTCAATCCCTAATCCAGACCTTCAGTTTCCATTTCACACCAGCATTGCATTCAGTTTATTTGTTCCTTTATATCAATGCCACAAAATTAAATATTCCCATTAACATGCCAGCACTGGTATGAATGGAGATTTTTTCATCTCCACATAAGAAATGGCACCAAGTCAGAATCACAAGTTGTTCCATTGATCATCAGTAACCCTTAACATCCATCATACAATCAACCTCTTACTGCTTTTTTTCTTCTGTTCCTTTTAATGAAAAAAAAAAAATGAAATTGTTTAGCCATGTGGTCTCAGTCCACCTCAACTCACCTCCATGACTCATCTCCATGGTTGACTTCACAGCAGTAATTCAGGTCAGGCATCATTTCTGGCTGAGACTCAAGAGTTCAGGGTCCAAACAGAAACTGGTGTGTTGTTGTATCAGAGTTTGGAACACATTAAACTGCAGCAGCTGAAGGTGGGTTTAACCCCCCTGGACTTGCAACCATAATGTCTTAAGACACCCAAATGTACAGTGTACTGATCGCATCTCTATATTCTCTCAATAAAATTTCTAACCAAGAGTTTTTTTAGTTTTTTTTTACCTTGGTTAAAATGTTTTTGCAACCTGAGGAACTTTGAGTTATTTGTTATGTAAAGTAAAACCAGGGATTAATTAAAATTAAAATATGATGTGCTTGTGCTGCCTTCTTAGTCAAGTCATTCAGTGAGGTTTAACCTGATTAAATAGAGGAGAAATGAAAAATGCATATATAGCTGTATCCAATTTTAAATGGCCCTGTGTGAAAAAGTGATTGCCCCCTAAACCCAATAACTAGTTGGGCCATCCTTAGCAGCAACAATTGCAATCAAGCGTTTGTGATAACTGGCAATGAGTCTTCTACAGCGCTGTGGAGGAATTTTGCCCCACTCAACTTTGCAGAATTGTTGTAATTCAGCCACATTGGAGGGTTTTCCAGCATGAACAGCCTTTTTAAGGTCATGCCACAGCATCTCAATCATATTCAGGTTGGGACTTTGACTAAGCCACTCCAAAGTCTTCATTTTGTTTTTCTTAAGCCATTCAGAGGTGGACTTGCTGGTGTGTTTTGGATCATTTTCCTGCTGCAGAACCCAAGTGCGCTTCAGCTTGAGGTCACCAACAGATGGCCGGACATTCTCCTTCAGGAATTTTTGGTAGACAGCAGAATTCATGGTTCCATTTACCACAGCAAGTCTTCCAGGTCCTGAAGCAGCAATACAGCCCCAGACCATCACACTAAAACCACCCTATTTTACTGTTGGTATGATGTTCCTTTTCTGAAATGCTGTGTTACTTTTACGCCAGATGTAATGGGACCTACACCTTCCAAAAAGTTCAACTTTTGTCTCGTCAGTCCAAGGAGTATTTTCCCAAAAGTTTTGGGGATCATCAAGATGCTTTCTGGCTAAACTGAGACGAGCCTTTATGTTCTTTTTGCTCAGCAGTGGTTTTGGTCTTGGAACTCTGCCATGCAGGCTATTTTTGCCCAGTCTCTTTCTTATGGTGGAGTCATGAACACTGACCTTAATTAAGGCAAGTGAGGCCTGCAGTTCTTTGGATGTTGTTCTGGGGTCTTTTGTGACCTCTTGGATGAGTTGTCGCTGTGCTCTTGGGGTAATTTTGGTCAGCCGGTCACTCCTGGGACGGTTCACCACTGTTCCATGTTTTCACCATTTGTGGATAATGGCTCTCACTGTGGTTCGCTGGAGTCCCAAAGCTTTAGAAATGGCTTTGTAACCTTTTCCAGACTGATAATAATCTCAATTTTTCTGAATTTTCCTGAATTTCTTTGGATCGCAGCATGATGTCGAGCTTCTGAAGATTTTTTGGTTGACTTAAATTCGTCAGGCGGGTCCTATTTAAGTGATTTCTTGATTGAGAACAGGTGTGGCAGTAATCAAGCCTTGGTCTGGCTAGAGAAATTGAACTCAGCTTTCCAAAGATGTGATAAACCACAGTTAATTTATGTTTTAACAGAGGGGGCAATCACTTGTTCACACAGGATCATGGAGGTTCCCCCCCTCACTAATAAAAATCTTCATTCAAAAACTGCATTTTCTGTTTACTTGTGTTATCTTTGACCCACATTAAAATTTGTTTGATGATCTGAAACATCTAAAGTGTGACAAACATGCAAAAAAAAAAAAAGAAATCAGCAAACACTTTTTTCACACAACTGTATATTTTGTATAATTGAAACGAGTGCACATAAGTTTCTGTTACATGCACAAAGATTTAACTGTGTTAAACAGGTTCTTTTACCACTGTAAATTGGCCTGTTTATCTGAGATGACACATCTATAAACCACAGCTCAGTCCTGCATATAAAACCCAGGCAGCTGAATTTAGCATGTTGAGACTTGGTGGTGTACAAACCACTTTGCCAAAAGTAAGAAAATAGCAGGCAGCTTGAAGTTGATGTCATGCAAAATAATTGTAAATGTAAATGGTTATTACAATGGATCTGAGAATCAGACTGATTGTATTCTACTCAGAGATGTGATGGATGAGAAGAGACGACAAAGAGTTAACGATTAGTCAGATGTTTTAGGATCAGTAAAGGTAGCTGTTGCAAAGCGAGGCGTAGCTGTTAAAGAAAAAGATGTGAGCGCTGACTTTGCATTCCACCGCAGCTTGTGGTTTTCCTTTTAGCGCCCGACCAATTTGCCTCATTTGTCTGCCTGCTTATTCTGCATGCTGTCAGCTGTTGTACCCCCCCCACCTACCTTCCCCCAAAGCAAACCAGATTGGAGTCTCGCACACACACGTTAAACACACAGAGGGTGTACAGCTATGAAATCAGAACTTGCTGAGCTTGTTCAGCATTAAAACCATAAAAGAGACTAACGTACACACTGTTGCATCTCACACGGCTTCACATTCACCCAGGCACAAGTTCCAACACGGAGACGCTTTACAAACAGGTCGGATTTATTTTTATTGGAATACATATGGTTTGCTGTACAGTTGGCAGCTTAAAGAGACCTACATGCAGAGTGCGCCAGCCACAGTAAGGTTAAAACATGCACAATGTATTAAGTCTAAAACTGAGAGGAAAAAAACCCCCACACAGCCCACCTGGCCTTGCTGACACACTGAGATGCAATAATCAATAAAACATTTTTATGTTTGACACCTTTTGATCTGCTCACAGATTTATAAATGCTCATCTTTTAAAAACCATTGATCGTACAGGCCAGAAACAATCTAATGATGACGAAAGAATAGAGCCAGTAAAAATATCCTCTTAAATTTTCATTTCCTGTTTGATTATTTGAGTGTGTTTTACATATATACATATATGGGGGGGGGGGGCTGCATGCTTCTTTCTTTGGCAGCACATACAAACATATTGAGCAGAAGATGTACAAACCCTGAATTTATGAGCGAGGGAGAGCGGAGCAGCGACAAGGCAGGAGTGCTGGCTGGCTCCCGTTTAACTGGGACGACACGTGGCGAAGCACTCAGCCCCGCAGACCTGCTCAGCCCTGATAAAAATACACAACTCCCTGTCTTTCATGACTATGGCAACGCTGGCTACTCTCTCTTTCTGATCCAAAGTGTGTCATCATGTCCAGGTTGTGAGACATGTCTCGGGTTAAACTACGAAACACAAAACAAAGGAAGAGGAACTCTCCAGGAGTGTAATAGCACTGATGAAGACACATTACCTTGCAAAAAAAAAAAGATCAATCATAAAATCAAAATGGACAAATATTTAATATATTTCAATAATAAGGCCCACTTTACAAAATTACAAGATTTTCCTTAAATAAAAATCTATCCAATATAGATTCTAAAATAAGACATCTTTTGTTTAACAAAGAAATAAAAACATACATGAGCAGAAAACAAAAAAGAAAAACCCTCAAAGTGAAAATCTCCCCTTTATTTCAGCATCTTGGAGACAGGGTATCCATCAGGGGGAAACACTGGAACTGTCTCCGACTGTAAACTGTAAATACTGTGGAATGATTTTGGCACAATGTTAGAAGGCAAAGACACAGACAAAACATGGTGCCATACCTCAACATACATGTTCAAACACAATTCCTTGGCTGCTTGACGCCAGTTTTCCTTTGTGAGATGGTTTTTAAATACTCCAATGTGGCTGGTGCAAAAACAAAAAGAACATAAAACGACATATTTGACTTTATTACATTCAGCAAAAAGCTATTAAATACAATTCTGGGGCACAAAAGAGGAAACTTTTTGACAAGGGGGGCCTTTGGGGGTATTAGTCGATTGAGGTCTTAAAGTTAAGTGCTGGTTAAGTGCAGATTACGGCCTATGCCACCCTCTGACATCATGACCCCAGCTTTACAATGGAGGCATTTGACGATAAGCGCCTGCTCAGTACTGGGAGTGATTTCTGCCTCGCCACTCCAATCTGCACTAAGTACATTCTAGTCTACTCTATAAAAAGAGAGAAAGGGGGGCATTAAAAAAAAGACAAAACAACAACTTGTAAATAACGGATTTTTTTCTACTTTCTCCACCACAGCTTTAGAGGATTTCTATCGCTCTCTTGCTGCTATTCATCAGTATTTGGCAACCTCTCCTTTCTGTTCTCTACATCCTCTCCTCATATCATCACCAGCCTTGTCCAATATAATCTTAAAACCACAGCAGCTATTCTACCAGTGCTCTGACTCAGCACATGTTCTTTAAGACTGCCATGAAGCCATCAAACCTCGACGAACAAAGCCATTTCTTCACAGAGCCACAAACGCCACAGAAATCTGGAAACCTGTAAAGTCTTCACTAAAGTCCAAGATGACTAATCAGTACATTCCGTTGTGTCAACACCATACTGACTCTCACCAATGAAAGCATCAGAAAAGACTTATCACATGAGAGTGGTGGCATTTTGTGCAAAATATAGATGGAAGTCACAGCTGGTCTTCATCCTGGCACACGGAGCTCAGCTGGGTTTCACTGGACGGTGTGGATGTACAGCAGGGTAAGCGGAGGTGTTAGTGTACATGGGGGCCTTGTAAGGAAGAAAGGCGCTGTGCATAGCGCAGGATGGAGTTTCAACTTTGCCCTTTCAGAAGCCCCGCCTGCTTTGAACCCCTGTATCCAGGAGGGAAGCCCTCCAATGAGTCATAAAACTTACAGTTTCCGACAGGTGGACCCCCGACTTCAATACACTTTTCAAGGAAATGGAAACTTCAAAAGGAAATGTTTTTAAAGCACACGAAGAAGAAAAAAGAGGCTTCAGAGTGCATTTCGGAGTTGTGAGGATGGGTGACACTACAGGACTGTCTGCATAGCAGAGTGTCACATATTGGATGGAGAGAAACAGGTGACACAAAACTTTATGAGGGGCAGCGTGGTTTGCGTCACCTCGTAGCTGCACGCTGTCACTCTGCTCCTCAGTGATGTCAGCTTGTAAGAAAACTAGCTTTCAGCCGCCTACTGTACATTTATAAACCACTTTCCTCCCCTGGGATCTGCTGCAGAGTCCAATGCAGCACGCTGAGTCTTAAACACGAACGCTTGCTGACAGTGACAACACCACACACTCGGAGGACCGCATGCATCTCTGGCAACATGATCACAGGCAAAACTGGACATTCAATACCCTTGTGTGTTTTAATTAACCACAAAGTAGACATCTCAGCCAAGCTGTCCGTCTTCTCCTCTTCTGTATTTAGAAGCCCTGAGTCAAGACGTGGGGGCAGGATTAGATGAAGCCCTGACCTCTGACCTTTCTGCTACCCAGGGAGCTGCCCATCAAGATCTGGTGACAGGCCTCTGGCCTTCAATAAAACAACTCTCTGAACCAAGAACGCATATCACTGTCGTCTGAGGCCAAAGTTCTGCTTTTGGGAAATGAGAATTCAAGGAAAATGCAGGGAAACAGAAGGAGATGGAGGCTGAAAGAACCACTTGGCCACTCAAAAACACTAAAAGCAAAGTTGGAACTGGTTGAAAAGATGAGAGATTGGCATGTCTTCTTGGTACATGCAAAGAGTGGTGGTAGAAACAGTAACAAAGAGTGTAGACAGACTATATGACCATCAGGTCTTGGCATATGGACTGTGGGCTTTTAACAGCATGCCTGGTCTGTTTTTGCTCCATCATAAAGCCAGCAGTAGCCATGAAACGACCACATAGAGATCTTCTCTGAGGCTACTACACCCTGCTACTTTGACAGTCAAATGCAGAGGGCAGCTTTTTTGGGTGGTGGTGTATACATTTCCTTAAAAATGGTACCTTTACTTAGAGAAAAAAAAAAATCCTTCCCCCCCTCTCAAAGATCCTTGTTTCGACATCCCTGTGGGAGGAGTTCCCTTACTTTTACAAAGTATCACAATGCTCCAAGTAAAAAAAAGTGGAAACAAATCAAAGCCTAACCTTACAATCATCATCACATCATTGCTGTAGGGATAGTTTACCTCTCCTATTGTATTCAAGGCACAGATGAATGTGGTGTAGATATTTGTACACATACAGAAATAATCATGAGTGAAATGGTGATTTCTGAAGGTTACTGAACATTTCTGAGTTTGGACCAAGCAAACTCCTCATTCAAGTCATCGGCTCTGACCTGATCTACATCATGATGACTGGCATTTTTACAGACACTGCATGGAGGACAGTTCGAGTACATATAATCTCCTGCTTGCATAAAGAGTAAAGTGACACAGTGGCAACAGGCTGAGCTCCTACCACCAGGCAGACCTCTTGTAAATATATATGGAGACTAATAAATACTACCGCTAGATGCAGAATGCAGGTAAACTGGGAAATGTGCTGAATCAGATCATCCCCACCAGGGACCAATAAAGCCCAACGCTGAACATCACAACAGCAGAAGCAGATGTAGAGCAAGCGTCAATCATTGTTCATCAGATCCAGAACAAGGTTGTCATGGTTACGCTTGTGTTACTTTGAACATGATCAGATTGAAGAAACTGAGAATGCAGCTGCGTTAATTCATCAAGCCTTTGAGTAATTGGTCGTTCTCAGCTGCATTCCTTTGTAACATTCAGAAACTTTTCTTCTGGGATCACAGTTTGCATCGCCCGACATTCTGCAGTCAAACTTGTGGAGCAGTTTGAAAATCCAGCAGGTGCCTTTTGAAAGACACTACAGAAAAAAAAAAAAAGAAAATGTCAACAATGTTTCTGTCAAAGACCATTTCCCCTAATAAAATACACCTATTACTGGCCAGTGGCTAAATCTGTTCGATGGCACTCTCACTGCTGCAGTGGCTCCTGCCAATGAGAGATTGCTCCAACACCAACTCAAGTTGATGTTTTACGATGTCACAAAGTTATACACCTCTATAGACACAAAAAAAAAAAAAAAGAGAGAAAGAATCTGGGACGATTCGCACGGCGAATCCAGTCACACAAGAGCTGGACTGTTACTTCCTTACTTGAGGTCCAACCTGGTCAGTCTTTCCTATGACTACACAGTATTTACGGCAGCACAGAAAAAAAAGAAAATCACCACCCTGTCAGGCCAGGTTTGCTGGTAATCCGAAGTCCAAACTCAATTTTTCTATGCCCCTCTCAGAATACATGAACAAGGACTGTTGCTTCAGCTGCGAAACAAAGCACCACAGAACTTGTATCATGGTTTGAGGTTATAAACAACCTCCCGCTCCCATTTTGTTCCTACATGTGCATTGCATTTCTTTGCGTGCAATCTGCATTCTTGTTACTTGACATGGTTGGGAAGAAAGGGAAAGGATGATGCAGAACAGGAAGCGAATTACAGAGAATCAAAATAACGCACACGATAAAAGACATATCAACGGTCCCAGTTTGACAGAAATGCTGTGTGTGCTTCTAAAATGTGGCAAACCAACAACTTTTTCTTATTTTTCAAGCAGAGAGCATGCTGAGTCATAACCGTTCAAGTGCTTCTCATTTATTACTTTGAAACATGCAAATGTTCGCTCAACATCGAAGAGCCTTAATTAAACCCACTTTGAGGTCACTGTATGCCTGAAAGTAGTTACAAAGGTTAAAAATAACCCCACAGTTAAAATCTGCATGTGTCTGCTTGTTGTTTGTGGATATGTATGCATGGCTGGTGTACATGTAAGGCTTTCCAAATTGATATGAGTTCAGGACAATAAAGAAAACATCAGAAGTCTGAAAAGATGGTAATTCGCTTCCTGTTTTTGGTCACATTTAATGTAGAGATCTTTTGGTTTAATGAAGAATTCTACGTGACAATCCAGCCCTGTGAGATGCAGATGCGTTGTTACACAGCACTGTCACTGACTGCAGATCAAGTTTGTCTCTTTCAGTGACAAAGAAAGGTTGAAGCATCCAGCCCCACCGAGACAACAGCAATGTTTCTCTGAGAAAGGCATTTTCGCTCTCATGAGTCCTTCTTCCATTTAAGACCTGTCTGGCACGCCAGGTCCTCCCCAGCACGCCAGCCTCTCCCTTGTCAAGTTTCGGGGTTACACTATAATACATCCAACACAAGAAGCAGAAGAGGACACGTGGGCTGGTGGGGTGATCTCTGAGGCACCTCGTGGACACTGGCTCACCAGGGTCTGGGTGCACACTCGCCATCAGGTTTGTGGTTTGTTGTTTTCTTCTTGTTGCAAAAGCTGCAGATGTTGGCGATGATGGTTTTACATGTGGCCGTTAGTTAATGATGATGGGGTCTGGCCCTCCTGGTGTCAGCGAGAGCTTAATTGGGCACTGTGAAGGAGAAATGAAGCAAATCTTATTCAATCCTTCATATTTCAAAAATATAACTCTATTCACTTTTTAAGAGACTTAAATGCCCTGTTATTACATCATATTTTCCTAGAAAGAACAGGTGTTCATACTTAAAACTGAACCTGCACTCAACTGCAATATTTGCAGCTGACATGAATCACTTCCAGCAAAAAGTGGAGATTATTTTCACCAATTTAATACATCAAATGTGACAATTGTTAGCAAGTTTATCATTTTAATAATAACTGATAAATAGTTGTCTGGGTTTAAATTGATCTTTTCTTCCACAATGCATAACTAATCAGCACTGTTTTTCCAGGATACTTTGGAGGAAATTAACTTTTTTTTTCTCATTAATAACAAAAAATTAAACAGTTACAGGGCATTTCTTTGAGCTTAACAAACTATATCATCTTCATGTGGGAGTGCCTTGTGCATGGATGCTTTTGCGGGGTGGAAAGCTCTTGCCACCTCCCACTAAAGATCTCTGTTCTCATTTGACCACTGATACAGCACTACCGCCCTGTGCTGCGAACTGTTACATCAGCCTGACTGCAAATGTGATGTCAAAGCCCCCCTAAGAGATGTCACATCATTGCATGAGGAGTAATTAAAATCTGTTTCTATAATTAACAAGTTACAGGAATCAAAAGAAAAGCAGCTGAGTCCTCCTACCTTCCTTCCTGTTATAGAAGTTCTGTTCAGACCCAGCTGGTCTAATGATGTTCAGAATGACGGTGACTCCACGGTCTACTTCCCGTTCCGCTCCTCCCCTCAGCTCTGGCCCCTGACCCTTGTCCTCGACTGGACCACGGCTCCCCTCCTCTGGAGGAGGCTCCTGCTGTCTTGGACAACCGGTCGTAAGAGCTCCCCAGGTGTTGCAAGTCGCTGGTGGGTAACTGTCGTCTCCAAGAGGCCGGGCTGCGGCTTGGAGCTGGACTGGGGTCCAGGCCATCTGTGCCCTGGAGGAAAGGATGTAAGAAAAATGGAAATTAGAATAAAATACTTTGAACTGTCTCAGTAACAAGCTGCAGCAAGCCCCTGCTTATATGTAGCTCGGTTTAAAAAGAAAAAAGCAGAAGTTTTTGGAATTGTTTATCTGAGCTCTGAACAATTTGTTAGCATAGTTCAGTCTTGTTATGGACTTTTGTCTTATGTGGGTATCAAAGACGGGCCGTTTATGTTAACCAGTGTTTGACGGAGAAAGTCTGCCATGTGGACTTCTGCCAGAGGAAAAATTCCCAACCAAAAACCCCAAACATGCCCCAAGCTGAGAGATTTATAATTTGGTGGGCTGACTACAAAATAAACCCCAAGTTACTAGTCTGTGGTGGCTGCATCGGCACGTCCCCTCTCATAACCTCAGTAACCCCGCTTCAAGAAAGCGAGAGTTAGATGACGGAGCAGTTTCTAAAGCACACAGAAACAGCACCCCGCTCCTGTAATTTCAGCTTTAAAAAAGCACCATAATTAGTGACATTTGGTGGGTTGGAGTTGGCTTCTGGTGCGTTCTCACTAATTGGCTTTAATGGAGCCCTCCTGGACTGCCTCTCTCCGTCTCCAGGGGTACCAGACAGGAAATAAGTCACCATGCAGCACCGCCAAGTGGGTGTGATCAGTGTGGTCACTTCCTGCTCCAGTAACTGGGGGAGGAAACAGTGGAGTGCCGTATTCTCCTTCTATGGTAAGCCACTGATTCAAGGGAGCTTTTGCAAAGATTTCCTTAAAAAGTCTTCCTCCAGCTCTCAACAGGAGGATTGTACAGAACAACACATTGTAACAGAACTAAAAGTCCAAAATAAATAAATAAAATTGGATAACAGATATAAAAGCTCCAGAAATATAAATCTGTATATCATTTGTTACACTTAGATACAAAGTTAAAGAAATATGAAGTAATTTGTCAGCTGACTTTCTTTTTAAATTTTTTATATAATTGTTTTTATTTGTGATTTTGAAGGATTATACAATTTCCAACAACCAAAGATGCAATAGTTGCTATACTTGCACAATCCTATTAACTGAAACAATCCACACACAAAAAAAATGGTTAAAGAATAAATAAATAATAATGTAAACTGTACAACCAGTATGTTAACTCTTATGTAGCAAAACATTGTCAGTTTGTCAGCTAGCTTTCAACTCAGTACATGAGACATAAATCCATATGTTTTTTTGTTGTAAAACTTTGTCTTTTAGTTTTAGTTGTATTTTATTGTTTTATGTCTTATGTTTTTGCACTTTTTTTTTACTGATTCACACCACTTTGTTTCAGCTGTGGTTGTGTGAAAGTGCTTTATAAATGAAGTTGGTACGGTTTGAAGGAGAGAAAACAATTCTCTCCCACTGCAAAGTACCATCCACTGCATGACCAGGAGGGTGGCATAAATCTTCATCTAACTCCGAGTCAGAAATGCATTTCCCAAAATCTTTGACTCCATCTTCAAGTGTGTTTGACTTTTTGTCTCTAGTAATACTTCACTCAGTTAATAGACTCAGCAGATTTAGAAAAAAAAAAAAAAAGGTGTGTGGGGGGGCTCCTGTTACATGAATGCATTTTTTCTCAGAGTTCACATTGAACTGAAAACCGTGGAGGCTGTGTGAAGTCTTCACTCTAATGCAGAGTGACGTCCAGCAGGTTTAAGAAATCAAACAAGCAGTGTGTTGGAGCTTCTGCAGAACAAATTACATCCCTGCTTTAAATCCGGCT
This sequence comes from Atherinomorus stipes, assembly GCA_023101725.1. Taxonomy (NCBI): domain Eukaryota; kingdom Metazoa; phylum Chordata; class Actinopteri; order Atheriniformes; family Atherinidae; genus Atherinomorus; species Atherinomorus stipes. The sequence continues at coordinate 408,510 of JALJCO010002464.1, forward strand.
GCTTTTGGTTTCTTGCCCCATTTTCAGGAATGAAGTTGCATTGCCAACGCAAACTCTTAAATCTGCTCTGCAGCAAGACAATAGTCTTGACACTCCAGGTGAAATGTTACAGAGATGATGTTTTTTTTTTGTCCTGGTGTATTAGACATAAGCTACTGCTGGAAGCCATTCACTCATTGCTCTTCATGGGTCAGTTACACAGAGTCTGTCCTGACCTACTACTGAAAACGCCCGGCACGGTGTTATTTCAGAGGGATTTTCACTGCGGGTCACATCAGGTGAACGACGACTGCTAAAGCAGCTCTGAATTCACGCTTTATTTGCCGCTTGCCCCCATTTTTTTTCATTCAGAAGAGGATGTTTTTGTATCTTGATGGTCGGCTGCATGAGCCCCGCTGTCCTCTGCCAAACATAAGTTCATGGCTCATTCACGTACAGGCTGAGGTTTCCTCCTGCTACAGTGGGAGGAAGCACCACAATGCTGTTCTGTTCAGCAGTCTGAAGTGTGGAGTGACAGCTACAAAAGCAAGCATCCCTCAATATAGAAACAACCTGCGAGGCTTTTCCTTATCAGAGCTGGTCCTAAAGTATTTTTTTTTTAAAAGTGAGGCACAGCGCTTTCATACAAATAGTGATAACAGCAAACGTCCTGAGCAGCAGCAAACAGGGAATTAATCAGTGACTATTGATAATGGTTAAATCGCTTCTAAGCAATTACATTAATATTTGCCTTTTAAGCCTCTTGGTGAGAATTAGATGCCTTCATTTGAAACTATTTATTTTCTTACTTTCATTTTTTTTTCCATTTTTGGGGGGTGGGATTCTTGGACTTTTGCTTGAAAAATTTTGGAACGCTCTCTGGGTTAGGAATGGGATCCTGCTCCAAGTGGAGGAGTTCAAGTATCTTGGGGTCTTGTTAACAAGCATAGGAAGAATGGAGCAGGAGACTGACAGGCATATCAGAGCATCATCTGAAGTGATGCAGGCTCTTCTGCATCATTCAGTTATGGGGAAAGAGGAGCTGAGCCGAAGGGCAAAGCTCTGCTTTTACCGGCTGGTCTATGCTCCTACCCTCAGCCATGGTCACGAGTTATGGATATTGATCCAAAGAATGAGATCTTACAAGTTTCCTCCTTAGGGTGGCTGGATTCTCCTCCTCAGAGATGGGCTGAGAAGCTCGGTCATTTAGGTGAAGCTCAGTAGAGCTGCTGCTCCTCAGCACTGAGAGTCAGATAAGCGAGCTCGGGCATCTTGTTAGGACGTCTCCAGAACCCCTTCCTGGTGAGATGTTCCAAGCCATTACATCATGCTCTCCTGAACTTTTCATGGCAAAGCAGCAGCGGCACACTAAATCCTCAACTAAATACTGCTGTTTGCACCCGTTACTGATTGTGTGAGCAATCTTAGTAGTTCACCTGCAAACAGTAATGGCCCCGCGAGCGCAATCTATCAGCGCCACAAACAAATTTGCGCTCTTTGAGATCTTAGTAAATCAGGGCCTTAATTTTTTGGACATCATAAATGTCTGCCCAAAATCTCATGGCAATCAACTGTGGAGATAGTTCAGACTGATGGGAAAAAATGGTTGAACAGCATCAACAGATCAGGATGACCTCACTAAATGAGAGGTCACATAATTTATATAAGAGGTTAAAAAAAACAGACAGAAAATCAATACACTATCAGACTGCCCAGGTTACTTAAAGGCACTGTGAATGTCGTCTCCTCCTTAATGACCATTGATCGACCGACAGCACCTCACTGATCCACAGTGAGCTGATTTTACTTCTGCTCAGCTATCGCATGAAATGTTTGCAATAAAAAATGACAGATTTCATCCCTTTAGAGAAAGACAAAAAAAATCCTGAATGTTCCCGTGATCTTGCTTTTTTCAGCAACTCATTTAATGTCCAAAGAGAATTCATGAGCAATGGGTTCCTTAAAAAAAAAAAAAAGTAAATAAATAAAAACACATGTGGACTCAAACTGTGACAAATTGGGCCAAAAATAAAAATTACAGCTGAATAAAAATAACAATAAACAGGATGTTAGTTTATATTGACTAACTGGGGTCTTTGTAGTAGCAACTCTCCTCTACCAACCTATGACACTGCAATCACAGACTAATCCCGACTTCCACTCTCCCAACTGCAGCTGTATTTGTCCAATCCTCCATCAAAGGATGCTGATCAGACCACTGAAATGTTTTAAAAATCCAAACCAAAGGCATCCGGCTGTGCTCCAAGGCATGCTTCAAAGCCCATTTATGTTCTGAAGGATTTGTTTTGCACTCTGGCAATTTTCGCTCATAAATGCTATCCAAATTGAGTGACCAGTTCATGAATCACACATCTGTATAAGCAGGGGTTTACTATACCACAAAATCCAATGAGTGGCTTTAGGAAATTCCCACAATAAAATTGAAATCTGCATGATGGACGGAAAAAATCAAAACAAAACAAAAAAACTCGATGGGATGGCAACAAGGAGTGGTTTATCAGGTCAGTGCTGATCTACTGCACCAGACAGGGAGCTTTTTGATAGGCTGAGTCTTGGGTGAGTGATGTTGGACAGGGTCAGAAAGCCAAAAGCAGGCCTATGTTTAGCATTCATGATCCTGAACATACAGAGCAAGAGGTCAAAGCCAAGTGGTGTAAATGATTGTGCACTGACCCTGACAGAGATCCTTATTGCATCATTTTGCTCATATCAAGTCGTGATGACAAGCTAAATGATGGGAGGAGTTATCCACTATAAAACAAATATGGCCAACACCGTTTCTACAAGTCTCCATCAGTGATGAAAGGGAGCATCAGAGTGGTGAGGCTCAGTGTTAGACAGATTTCATTAAGCCCATGAAAGCTAATGAGAGGGAGGACTATCCTGGCAATTACAGCACTAAGGCCATGTTAGCTGCTATGTCTTTATACAATGCTGGCCAGAGATGAAAGACTCAAATAGAGTGCTCTGATGTCTGTGACGGCCATGTTTACTGTGCATACAAGTGTAACTATAAAAGAAACTGTAATGGTGTGTAAAAGTGTTATTTAACTTAAACGACTATAAGATGGTGTCAGAAAGAACAAATGTTCTCACACTGCTGCATCTTTTACCAACAGATTTGAAGAGCTGTGAGACAAAAACCCTCTAAATATAAACATCTCTATCAGTGTAGCTCACAAGTGGCACCAAAGCTGCTGGAAGCGATGGCTGACACTTTGTATGTATGTGTTTGTCTCCTTGGCTACACCATTTTATTTATAGGAGAGCACACATTATTTTTGCCCAAAGGCCTGTAGCTGAACCTCATTAGTCAAACTGACAGACTGGCATGTTATTGCAGCCCAGTCTGTACGCATTATTACATCCATCTGATGACATATCAGATACCAGTAGACACTTAAGTTCACATGGTCTCTTTGTTGACTTGGAAAAACCTTTACAGATTTCAATGTGACTCGACAGCTCAACTCATGACAGACTGGAGGTGAAAACTTCAAGTTAGAGCTACATATACAGACTGTGAGTCTCACACACTGACATGAATATAGTAAAAACAGCAAGAGTGTGAGGACACAGAAGCTGTTTGTGTAGAACATTTAAATACCGTAATGTGGTGGCACATTAAAATACAAGAATGCCTTTTTTTCCCTCTTCTTGAGGTTTTCCTAACCTCATTTTCTCCCTGTCGAGGTATTTCTTTCAATTCCATCCTCCCTCTTTCTGTGTCCCACCCTCTTCTCTTTGTGCTTACTGGGGCAGCAGGAGTGGAGCCTACAGAACTGCTGCGCTAAGCTTGAAGTCACAGAGCTTGGCGTCAGGGAAAAACACACACTGCGCTCAAATGCAAAGTGGACACACCAGGAGCTCAGTCCTGCAGATGTACTTGCTGGATTTTTCATCCTCAGGGCAAAACTATTTGAAGAGTGATCCAGAAAACACCGAGTGTGGAGCATTATTGCTTCTGGATCATTGTTGAAACTTCAATGACACACAAATAACTTTTCACAAAAGTTATAAACAAAACTTAAAAGTACTCCAGAGCCACCCACAGAAAGCAATTCATATACTGATGAAAATAACAGATTTATTAAGTAAAAAACTAACTTCAAAAGAAAAAAAATGATGCAGAAAATGCGTAATGGCAAAATCAGCAGTCCTACCGTCAACGGCTGTGTGTAGGATCGGTTCCAGGACTGAGAGGTAACAGGTGCATGAGGTACGGTTCTTCCCAAGCCTCCAGTTTCAACAGTGGGAGACTGAGATCGCCTGCCTCTGCGATACACTGGTTCCTCAGCTTCTTTAGTGTTTGTAACTGAGCTGCTGATCCTACGCATGTACACCTGGGATAGTGATCAACACATAGATCAAGATGAGGATATTTACTGCTTTCATTAATTTAATAAGAGAACGAAGTCAGATGATCTCTTACCTCTGCAGGGGACGGCTTGGTTCCCTTGTGAGCTGTTGAACTCCCACCGGCACCTGCTCCGCTGTTCACAGATTCCTCCGTGTCAAAGGTGGTTGCACGATATGCCCTCCATGTTGTTGCAGCCTCTGCTTCGTCCTCGGATCCTCCATCCATCATCGCTTTCGTTCCCCCTCGTCCTCGACCAGCCTCATCCACTGACGTGGCGCCTCGGTTCCTCCAGGTGCTTCTCACGGTCACATTCTTCATGTCTGGTAAACCGTCTTCTGGGGAGTGCTGGCTTTGTCTTTGGCTTCTCCAGCTGGTGACTGTGGTTGTGCTGCTGCTGCTGCTCTCAAAACCAGATTCTGTGTCATTGAAGTCTGCAGAGGTGGTGTCTGCAGACTGGAGGCTAAAGTTGCTGCGTTGGCAGCACAGGTGGCTGGTGGTGGTCTCCACCCTGGAAGTGTTGTGAAGTTTGGACCTTGATGAGGAGTCATTGTGGTTATCTGTCCCACAGTTCTGGTCCTGGCATGGCCGCAAGGTGATCTCACTCTTGGGTATGGAGATCTCATATGGGATGGAAATACTGCCGTGGTGGTCACTGCTGGGGCCTGGAAATAAATAAAATGATCACATATTATCATATAAAAACATTTTATTGGTGCAACAAACTGGTAAGTTTTTGATGCCACAATTTCTTTGTCTAAACTTTGTCCAGTTCAAGACAAAAATTAACTTTGTGTTTCAAGACTGTCAACAAAAAAAGTCTCATAAAAACAATTGTTTTCTTTTTAGTAAGTGTGAAGAAATATTAGCACAATGGACGAGCATTTCCACACTAGAAAATGCAGCAAACCAACATTAAATAGATCTCAAGTCTTTTAAAGTTTTTTTTTTTTTTTTTTTAAAAAAGACCAACTAACATCACCTTTTTTCAAGGGGCAACATACCAAAAAATGTGGATGTACAGTCGCCCTCAAAATTATTCATACCCTCCGATTAAAGAAGGAAAAAAAAAACAAAAACAAGCCGTCTGTGAAATGAGCAGAATTTGACAAAAGTAATAATAAATAAAAAATTCTATGAAAATCATGACACTGATTTTATATTGTGATTTGAAAGAAATATTAAAAACAAGCAAACAAGATTTAAAACAAACAAACATGCATGATGAGGTTTCAAAGCTAAAATTTTGTTGAGCAACGCTTTGAGGCAATTATGCGTTTTCTGTAATGTTCAAAAAGACGCCTACACCTGTTGACAGGTATTTTGGTTCACTGTTCACGGGAAAAGTGCTCTAATGTGTCTGGGACAGTTTTGTTTATTTTAAATTATTTCCAACCACAATTAAAAAGAAATATTTTATTTCACAAAATTATCATCTTGTAATTTCTTATTCATTATTAGTTTCTTCAGTTTCTTGTTATTTGAATTACTAATGTGAATTTAGCCCATTCTTTTATTGGAGGGTGTGAATAATTTAGAGTACGACTGTAAATGAAACTATTAACATCTATTTATGGCATACACTTTGCCAACGCAGACTGAACATTATGAGCATGTGTGAATTTCCTGCAATGCTTTTACTTACAGAAAAGAAAAAAAAGAAAAAAAATTCCAAACTGCAGGTTTCACGCTCATAAACACAACGAGTCTCTGCTAAACATTGTTCGTAATCCTAGACAGAGCATCCCATGGCATAGCTGGGAAAATCAGTCTCAACTGTTCAGAATACTTGTTCCTGTTTTTTATGCAGCACCTTAATTTCTTTTACAGCTGCACTTTATTACGTCACATCAGCTGGAACATTAAGTTATTAATGTTATCTTTAAAACAATCATATTGTTTTTCAGCTGAACTTAGAAATAACTTTAAAACACACTTTAATATGTTAACTAATCCAGTTGATGTGTTTATTTACACATTATACTCCAGTTAATGACTGAAGTGTTTGGATTTATGATAACTTTATGTGGTTGAATCAAAATGGTCACAAATGGTGCAAGTTTCTTGCCATTACGGTGAATATTCTAACTGTATAAAACTGTGCTCTCCAACTTACTATGAAGAGTTTAACCTACCTATGAGGATGTTACTGGTAGATGTGTGGCGCTCTTTGATAGACAGGGGTTCACTGGAAACACTGCTGCTGCGACTGCTAGTTCTGGAAGAGCTTGGGTCATTGGGGTAGATGGTTATGCTACTGGTCATTTTACTAGTGGTAGTCACAATGGGCTTGGTGGAGATCTTGGGTTTGCCATTTGTAGACAAAGGTTCAGAAATCATTACTTCTTTCCTGTCAATCTCAACAATAGCGGGCTTGATGACGGCTTTTGACCGGAGCGCTTCTCGTGGGCTGCACACTCGCTGGATCTCAATCGCTGTTGGAGTATGCACCAGCCCCTGGTGGCCCCCCTCGGCTAACTGTGTCCTGCTGTGCAACTCCTCATCAAATGAGCTCCTAGAAGAGGAGCCCTCTGAATGCGAGTCATGAACATGAGGGTGTCTAACATACCTAGAGGATGCAGTTCTAGTGCTTACAGTTGTATTAGTTGTCTCAGTTACAGGTTCTGGTTCAGAAGGCCGGGAGCTCGTAGATTCTGTTTCAGAGGCAGAGGAATGACCCTCGGACCCCTGATCGTTGGGCAGCAGTGGAGTAATGTGAGATCTGTAGGCTGTGTAAGATCCATTAGCTTTGGATGGGGTGGAAGCCACAGATGCAGGGACAGATTCCTGAACATGGTCTACTGATTCCTGATCAGAGGCAGAAGCCGCTTCCTTCTCAAGTGCAGAGATGCTGTTGATGTTGCAGGAGCTGTCAGGCACGACATCAGAGTTGTTTGATTCACTATCACTCCCTACATACAGTTTTGAAAACTTTTCTCTGCTCTTTTTTATCTCCTGATCTGGTTGTCTGAGCGCTGTCCTCTGTGGTTTGTGGTCATTAGCTGCTGGAGGGTAGCGACTGAGTACAGACACTTTTTTAGCATCAGCGGATGCATGTGCAGGGGCATACGAGGCTCCTCTGGTCTTTTCCTCAGCAATGCGAGGAGTCTCTCTTATTCCATTATCAGAAGAAAATGTAGCAGCTGGGGTTTTGGGCGTCCTTCTGCTCTTGTGAGCAGGACTGAGGGCTCTCCTGACAGATTTTGGAGAACTCTGCTCAGACTGACTGAGCTCCTTGCTCCTCAGTTTGGTTTCTCTCTTATGCTGAGGAGACAGCTCCCTGTTCCTGTGCTTGGGGGAGCTCGGTTCTGAGACAGTCGCAGCACTTCTGTATTTAGGCTTCTCATGCCTGTAACCTCCCTTCACAATGATCTCCTCATTATCAGCTTTGCCATTCTCCAGGACCTTAGCAGGGCTGTTGAGACACATGTGAGTTTCATTGCCTTGTTTATCCATGTTACTAATCCCATTCCCTCCGATTCCACCTTTTCCACACAGCTGCGTCCTTAGCTGTTCCACCTGCTCGCTGAGTAGACGAGTTCTGTTTCGTTCCATCTGGAACTTTTCGTGAAGTTCCCCATTTTTGGACTCAGAGTTCTTCAGATCCTCTTCCACTATCTCCAGCTGCTTAAGGCGATTCTTTAGCCTCTCTACTTCTAGCGCCAGCTCCTTTACTTTGTTGTCCTCCTCTTGAGAGCCTTCCAGACTGCTGTTCTTCTCATTTTCAGATTTGTTGACAATACCGACGTTTTCATCAGCCAGTTTTAAGTAATCAAGGCTCTTCTTACATCCAGCCAGTTTACTGGAAAAGAGCCCCGTGGACGACAGTTCATCCTCAATTCTTGACCTCATGAGATCTGCACGTCCAGGGTCTGTGGACATGCCAAGGCGGTTCTTCTGGTGGTCCAGTTTTTCTTTCAGCTTTAGAATGAGCTTCTCATCCTCTCTCTGTTTCTCCAATAGCCTCTTACGCTCGCTCACAAAGGCCTGAGTGAATCCCTTGAGTTTCTCAAGCTCCACAGCCAGAGCTTGCTCCGCTCTGTCCAGCTTTGTTTCAGAGGCCTCCACCTCTCTCAAACGTGCTTTTAGCATTTCCAGCTCAGATGAGAGCTTCTTGGTCACGTTCTTCTCCTCGTTGAGACTAAGGCAGAGTTGGCTGCAGTCAGACTTGCTTTTAGCAAACGCTTCTTCCAGTTTCTCCAGTTCAGCCATCCTCCGCTGAAGACGTTCAATCTCTGCTTTTAGCTCCTTCGTAAGGTTCTCCTCCTCTTCCAGTTTCTCTCTAACTGTGCGGCACAGGTCCTCTGCTTTGCGTACCTCCTCGTCTTTACCCTGGATCTTCAGAAGACGTTTCCTCAGGGCTTCCACGTCGCCAAGAAGTGACGAGTTGCTGCCCTCTGCCTGGATGACCTTGTCCTACAAAAGGAGACAGTTCATTAATCTTTTCATGTTCTGAAAATTTCTGTTCCACCTCCACACAATGTGAGATGTTAACCGTCACCGACCTGCAGGTCAAGCAGCTCATCCTCAGACTTCTGCAGCTTGTTGGTTGCTTCTTCCAGTTCATCCAGCCTCCTGCCCAGACTCTGTAGCTTGTGCTTCAGGTGACGGTGTGTCATGTCCTTATGATCAGACATGGCTACAAACGTCTTTGTAACGTATTATGTCGGGTTTATGTTGTCGTCCAGATTATTTGATAACAAAATGTTCAGGGCTCCACATCTGTGTGGCAGTGACAGCAGGTCTTAAAGGCTCTGCAGAAAAGGCTCCTTTCTCTTGACTGCTGTGTTTTTCCAACCGTCTCTTCAAGATTTAAAAGTTTCCTCAAAGTGGTGTTTAGCAGGCAAATCTGTCATCTGTAGGAGGGAGAGAGGAAGCAACACTTAGTCATCCCTTATTTGTCAATGACAATAATTTGTATTCTTAAAAGCAGCTTAGCAAGTGAAGCAAATGAGTCAAAGAGCATAAAAACGAGCCGACACTTGACTGCAACAACGTGGTCAGCTTAAAATGAAGTAGCTTATCTAACGGCTACAACAAGAACCATAAAACAAGGCTAAACAACAAGGAATGTATTGTAAATTCACTGACTCATGATTTGGCACATAAATAGATACTCAGATTGCATGTTCTCAACTACTACAAACATGACCAAGAATAAGTTTCTCAAATTAGATTAAGCTCATTGATATTTTCATTCATAAAAAGAACTATATCATTATTTGTTATGGTATGAGTGCTAATCCAGCTTAGATTAAGTGAACAATACACTAGCTGCACTGCTCGTGTTTTGCCAATCTGCTTCCATGCATTTTACCTCGTCTGTCCTTAGAAAAGGCAAAGGGAGAACAAGTCTTCCATGCATATGTGTGGATGGGGGTTTCTACATATCTACAGAGGCTTGTGCACACAGACCCGCATGCTTTGTTGTCTTTCTGCTCTCGTATCCTGCATCGATCGCTGCCTGCCTGCTTGCTTCTGCTGACAGCAGCATCTCTCTATCACACTACCCTCCTCCACTGCATGACCACCCCGTCACAACACTACAGCATTCATGATCCCTTGGGACAGCAGTGATAATAAAGAAAAAAAATGTGACAGAGACCTTTAGATCCCACCATCATGATGGTGTCTCACTCAATGGCAAAATCACATAACTGTACCTGGTACACCTATTTGAGCTATTTTGCCTTTTTTGTTGTTAGTCAGTACAGTTACATAGAGAGGGAGGGTTATGTTTCTACCATCATTACAGTGTGTTAGTGCCCATATGTAAGCCCAGCACTGCAGATGGATCATGAGAGCACAGATCATTAGCACATTACTGTCTGTCAGCAGGGCCATCGTATATATAACAGCGGACACTTGGGGTCTCATGCATGATTCAGGTAGTGGGGCTTTCAAACCTCTGCTTCTAAATCCTATCATCCCCTTCCCCCTTCATTCAGCTGAGCTTCTCATACTGACCGCAAAGAAAGAGGGGGGGATATCGACCTAACGGTAGAACACAACATCTGCACACATCATCACTTATCGACCCCCAGACAACAAGCTCTATACTGTTCCATGTCTCCTCTTTCTTCTACTTTACTGTGCCCAAATATTCCTCTTCTAAACCTTCAAACTGCTACATGAAAGGACTGGTGCAGTTTTTTTCTTTTACATTTTACTGCTGTGAAAACAACCAGTGCAGTAAATCTTCTCTATATACAGTACATGAAACATGTGCGTAGATGGTATATAATAAAAGTAAAACATACCATTCTCCAGGACTGAATAGTATGTTTTCTATAGTTTCATTTGGTGTAAAAAGTCTTAATCAGTTTAGCCACACATTAAACGTCTTACTGAACATAAACCAAAGCAATAAGATTTAAAAGTCAGTGCGTCAAAGATTACTGTATAACAAAGCACAATGAGAACTCAAAGTGTTCAGCTGCAGTATTTTAATCATTTTTCCCCCTTTCATGAGGTCTAGTGGTTTAGTAATCTTCTCAGTGAGTACAAGACATCAAGGAAATGAAGTACATGGATTGAGGGGGAAAAAAATGAGGGAAAGGAAAAATGAGAGAAAATGTTGGGGGGGAAAGCTGAAAGTCTGGCTGCCTACTCGAATACCAAAACATTTTGGCCACTAAGTCGTTTTGTGATGTATTTACATTATTCATCTGTGGCATGTTAAGTGAATTCTGTAGCTCAATATTTCTCAGTTGTTTTGAGCTAGTCGCTGTGATCCAGAGTCGTCATGACTGATCTTATTCCAGTGGAGTAAAACTACAACGAGAAGTTCCCACAATTCTCTCAAAGACAGATTGGTTTGTGGTGCAAAAGATTTTGGTTCGGTTCTTCATGACAGGTCTTCAGACTGCAGAAAGCAGCTTTGAGAAAATGTTAAATTGCAAAACAATTTTGGCTTTAACACAGTCCTCATTATCTTAGGAATTGATTTTGGTCTCTACAAGGCATCCCAGTTGAGCCCTGTCCTGGTTAATAATGGCATTTTGCTAGGTCCAGTTACCCCTGTTTTGGCAGACTGCCTCCCTCTCCTCTCATTCTCTCTTTATTTCTTTGCCAGTTCTCTGCCTCCCTCCCTCATCTCTCCCCTCCATCTCTTTCTAACACGCACACCAGCTCAGCCAAGTGGGCGCTTTTAAGGGGTGGCAGTGCGTGCAAAGTGACTTTGGCAAGGGCCCGCCACTGCTGAACCAATCAACATACCTGATTCACTTACGGCAAGCGCAGAGCCTCATTAGCCAAAATCAGGACAAGATACAATGGAAATAACAGTGGAATGCAAGATGGAAATGAGAAGAAACAAGTGAAGGAAAAGCAGAGGAAGCGCAGCCCATCAATATTTAATTTAAAATCACAAGATTATTCCAAGCTGAGACAGAGACCCACACAAAGATACTCATAAACCTCAGTGTTCCTGCATTTACTTAATTTTCCACACTTGGATACTCGCATGCTTCAAGAGGATACTCCTGCTTTTAAATTTGTCTTGATAAACGAGGAGGGGAAGAGGTGCACGGCCAAGAACATGTTTGAAAAAGTGAAGAAGAATGGAGAAGAGACGATAGAGAGGGGAAAGAAGTAGGGCAGGAACAAGGCTGCCGAGGTTTTCTGAACTCGACTCAAACTGAGTTTCATTCCTCTGTTCTGCACTTTGTTTGACAATTATGGAAATCCTGCAGGGGGTTAGAGCTCTGAGGCAGGAAAACTGACCTCTTTTTGTAGGCACATTCCTAATGATGGACTAACCAGGGCACTGCCAGTTCCTCGCTCTCCCTTGTCTGTTCTTCACCAGGCTCTTAGGGTTATACTGCCCAAAAAATCCATGTAACATACAAAACTTGATAAGATTTCTGTTGCAAACCTGCTGGAACCACCTGTATGCGACTGGATATTTTATACACAAGTCTGCATCATTTAATTCACAGCCACAAACAGATGCTCTGAAACCTGATTCGCTGCTTAGTGCGGCGCTTCATGAGTAAAGTCCCGTCTATGAAACTTGTACAAGAGCTCCATTTTTGACTTACACATCCATTAGCTGTGCCGTCACCTTTGTTATGAGAGGTATCATTTTGGTTTTATCTCTCCATTTGTGTATTTTTTTTCTTTTTTTTTCAAGCTGAGTAGAAATTCACCTACTCTACAAAGCAGGAACTGACGGGCAACTAGTATGCACACATGTTCAAACCAGCTGCAGTTTATAAGACATGCTGTACGTTGTTTTCACAGATGCACTGCAATCATTACATGTTGTGGAGGAATGACATGTGAGAACACAAATGTCTACACCATGTACTCTGGACTTCTTACAGAAATTTTCCACTCGTCTCCCTTGTAAAATGTACTGAAAACCACAAACGATGTACAAACAGTTAAACAGTTTGTGTGAGACAGTGAGTGTGTCTTGTGCTGGCGGTGCATGCTATTAATCTTCTTTTCAGGGCTGCATCAGAACACAAATGTCTGCATCCTGCAGACTGAACTTTTCCAATACAGTCAACTAAGCCGTTATTACAGGTGAGTCTCTACAAATGCGTCCAGATTGTGAATAAAGAAGATATTTAACTTATAGAAAGGAACTATTTATTGTTTTTTTCTGTAGACCTGTGTACAGGCAATGCATGCCTTTTCCTTTTTTTCCTTTTTCTTTTTTTTTTTTTTTAAATTACTGATACTGCTTAAACAGTTGATAATACCAAGTGGTTTTTCCAAATGCTAACTGGTATTAATGAACTGCAATACAAACAGAAGTAACAATATTAACAAATGTAGTTGCAAACACTGGCTAAAACTCCAGCTGCTAACACAGGCTGGGATTCACAGACAGAACTGGGAATAGAAAATATTAAAGCAGCAGGAAGATCAGAGACACTCATCTTCTCCCTCTGCTGCTTTGACTTCACATTCATGTTCAAGTTCAGTTTAAAACAGATACGACACAAAGTCTGGATCATTTTTAGCATGACATGCACAACACTCAAGTTGGTCTGACTGGTCTCCATAACCTCAACCCTAGACATAAGAGGTCCTTTGCTCTGGCTCAGCAAGGAGCTGGTGCTGCTGAAGCATCAGTTTCTTTGAGCTGCAGCCAGAACTTTGGTGGTCAAAACAGAAACTGGTTCTAAGTTAGACTCTTGCTCTGAACCAGTGCAGGATTCACTTTGGTGGAAAATCCCTCTTTGCCTTGATGTTTAAAAGGGCCACTGCTCTTAATCTGCTACAAGTTCCAAAAACTATGTAGTTACAAAACTGGTCACAGAAACTACAGTGAACCAAGCTTGTATGCAGTGGCATGTTTGGTGCTACTTACCTTTAAAAACACACACACACACACAACAAAAAAAAAAACAGGGGGGGCTAGATTCTATTCAAAGTGTGAAAAATACCAGTTTGGGTTTTAACTGTGGTTTCTCCAGGTGCTCTTTTGATCCTAGGGTGTGCTGATGGCAAAAATCTAAACTAATCTTTTGGTGGGCCCCTTGCAAAACAAAATTTTGTAAACTTCTTTCACTTCAGAGCGAGGAATCCCATCAACACCCAGTAAAGCAAGATTTGATTTTCTTACAGAAAAAGGTGCAAAGAGGGCCAGAAAATGATGAATGCAACAAAAAGAGGAAAAAAGAGGGGCTTTATCAATACCAAAAAGACCTGGGATTAAAATTTTGTGAGGTCCATCAACTCTTCTTGCACTCTCCCAAACACACGCACATACATGCACCAAGGTTACAATCATACACCATATGATTAAGGCTTTAGCCACTTTCCTCCTGCCTGCCCATTGCCTTTAGTACATTCTGTTCCCTCCATGAAAAAGAAAGGGGAAAAAAAAAAAACCTCTCTCGTCTCTGTTGCACTTGACATTAAGTTGGAACCTCTATGTTAGAAGCTCTTCTGCCTCATAAACAGTATTTAATAAAAGGCCCCGGTCCAATCAAAATGCTTCAACCACATCTTCATTGAGGGGGTTATTGCCAGTTTGAATAAGTGTGACGAACCCTGTGTATTTGTGCACATATATGTATGTGTGTGTCATAGGACAACTGCAGTGGATGGATGCTGGCGCAGCAGTGGAAGCCACAAGATGGTGGAGACCTGATGCTTGGCCTGCATTTTTCCGTTTTTCCAAGAAAGAGAAAACCGGCATCCCATAATGGCTGGTTTGCAGTTTCCTGTGCTGTCATGTTTCTTTTTTACTCAGTTTCTTTCGCTCTCAGTTTTGTAGTGCTTCTGGAAAAATGGTAAAACGAAAGGCAGTGCTGCATTTCAGCAAAAGAAAAAAAAAAAGGATACTAAGGTCATGGAGATTATTCGGTGGCGTGTGCTGAACTGGACCAGAATGCCTTCTTTATTTAGATTTTTCCTCAAGATGCTGAATGAAATGGACACTTACAGGGGAGAAACACTGAAATGTGGGGAAAAAATAGTGGGTAAACAAGATGTTTTCTCCAGTAGAGAAAGAGATTTGTTTATGGGACAAGACATGGAAGTCACCCACATTACCACCATAACAACAAAGCAGATGCTGTATGCTTGCTCCATTTTATTTGGGATTTCCAGTCATTTGTAAACCATCTACACTTACTTTCAATTTAATATTACATATTCAGTGTCACTCACGAGGAGAAGCAAAACCAAAGAGAAAGATTAAGAAAAGGAAGAGTCCAAACACACATACATCTTATAAGGTGGACAGTGTGGTTAAATAGCACCAGTTAGTAAAAGTAAACCCAAACATACTTTTAGCCCAAAGGCGGTGAGAGGTTATGCTTAAATAGATGACACATATTTACATGAATATTACATTCAGATTTATTTAGCCATGTGCCTTGAAAGATATGACCCTCTTTCCAGCCTTAGCCCAGTAACCCGTAGCCTTTTCTAGGTCTCTCCTCTCGTATGCCCTCCCCTGACCATCTACATCAAGAGTCTTGTTGCTGGGGCTTAATACCGGCACTCTGCTTGTACGGACAGGCACGATAAGAAGATGAGAGAAAGAAAAAGGGGGGATGGGGATGAGAAATGCCAGAAAAAAAAAAAGGTGGATGCGAGGGTAAAACAGATGCAGCAGGGAGAAGGAAATAAAGCCTAAGAAGTTGCAGTGTGTGAGCTGTCAGCTTTTGTGGAAGACTATGATGGATGTACACATGCACTAAAAATGTTTTGGCTCTTTCATTTATGACCTGACTGAAGATGTGACTTTGAAGAGGTTCAGTCAAACTCAAAAGCGCCGAGATCTTTTTGGCTTTGTTTCTAATCTCAAAGGCTGCCCAGTAAATTAAAGCTTGCTCTTGAGCAGAAATCTGCACTGCATGCAGGATTACATCTACAAGTCACTGTTGCTGCTATAAAGAAGCAGAGCAAAGGAAGTACATCAGATACTCTGTTTAAAAGCAGCAGCCACCGAAAATACTCGCCAGTCACTGTCCGGGAGATCTGTGGCCACTGAGATTGGGAAAAACTAAAACAAGCACAAAACAACAACAAAAGAAGATGAGGATATCCTGCAAATGCAGGAATACAGTGTTCATGGTCACACTCAATCCAACAGTGAAATGAACAAATATCAAAATACAGAAAGGTTTGTTTACTCACTATAAATCCATGTGTGCTGGTTTCCAAATTGGGATTTGACAGATCTAATTTAGATGAGCCAAATCTACTCTGGTCATGTAGTTTATTGAGGTATCTGATAAGCATGCAAGAGTGAAATATCAGCCAGCGTTGGCTCATTACAGATGTAATGTGTCATAGCTACCAACAGTATATGACAGTCTAAATAGGAAACTGCAGAGCAGCACAGCCAGATACTGCAGGATTGTATTATAGATCCCTTCTAGAAAAACTGAAAATAAGACACTATTGTTTTGCTGCACGTCTCATCTGTGTGTCAGCATGTCCAAGAACAATTCTGGTCAACTCATCAGCTCTGGAGGATCATTGACTTGCACGTAGAACTCAAATTGTGACCTATAAAGACCTCTACAAGGAACATAAAAGTTGTTGCTACCAACAATCAAGT
This sequence comes from Atherinomorus stipes, assembly GCA_023101725.1. NCBI lineage: Eukaryota > Metazoa > Chordata > Actinopteri > Atheriniformes > Atherinidae > Atherinomorus > Atherinomorus stipes. Next base: position 424,901 of record JALJCO010002464.1, read on the forward strand.
CTAAGCAAAGCTGGTGGAAAAATGTGACACACATTGTGTCATTTCACTCAAATGATTATGTAAAACATCTGTAAATATCCAGTTTGAGATAAAGTTACTAAACCAGCTTCAAAGCATCAGGTTACTTACAGATCTAAACTGACATCGTGTTTAAGGCCTTAAACTTCCTAAAACTGAATCTATAGATGTAAAGGCATGTTCGGTGGAAGATAGGATTGCATGATATTTTAAAACTCATGGGGCCGATAACCGATATTGATACAGATATTAAAGCCGAATAAAATAAGCAGTCATGTCAAATAGCACTTTTGTTATCCGTTTCTGACACTTTAAAAATTTGGGTGGGGAAAAAATAGTGATAAACTGAAATATCACAATATTTTCATATCGAATCAGATGATATCTAAAAACGTGGCATCGATCTATTTTACTTACAAAATCTCGCAAGATTTCATTGTTCCTTTATAAAATCTCACAATACTTTGTGAATTCCCGCAAGATTTCAACAGAACGATCAAACATCGTGAGATTTTGTCAGTAAAATAGCTGGATACGGCGTTTTTAAATGTTAATACGATATCAACATATGAAAATATGTGAAATTTTTGTGAATTCTCGTGAGACTTTGTAAAAGAATGACAAAATATTGCAAGATTTTGTTAGTAAAATAGATCGATACCACATTTTTAAATGTCAATATGATATTAGCATATGAAAATATCGCAATATTTCATTATATCGATATTTTTTCCCACCCCAGTCTTTATAAGTTTTTAAGTCTGTAAAAAAGTAGTTTCTGAAGAAGAAGAAGATTATTTCTCTTCTAGAGTTTAGAAACAGCGGGCTGATTGGTTAAATATCGGTAGGGTGGCCGATGTCCGATACTCAGCTTTAAGGCCGATATCAATATGGGGCCGATTACACTCTGCATCCATAGTGGAAGATTTTACTAATAAGCACTTTACCATGTACTTTAGACAAAAGACAGCCGTAGCAACACTTTTGTTTTCAATGCAAGCACTCAAATCTAAATTCCATGCAACTTCCCATCAGGTTCCCATGAAATACACCCGTTCTAATCCAGCGTGTCCACAGCCTGCAGTCTGCTGTGCAAAGGGTCAGAGGTCACCGACACTGTAAACATGTAAAGATCTCAACAAGAGAAACTGGAACAAACAGGAGGGAGGGGTTGATTAGGGGAACAGACTGTGCCATTTCCAACAGCAGTTGAGCCAAAACGAATTGAGATAAACTGGCTAGAATGTGGAAGATAATCAGTTTTTGTTGCTAAATAGAGTGTCTGTTGTTCACAACACAAAAATACTTCAAATACTGGGAAGATGATAAAATGTATGATAAACTATTGACTTTCTGATTGCACGCATAGCTTATTACAAAACAAGAACACGAACTAGGTAAAACAGTGCAACTAAAGAGTCACAGATATTTTTAAGAAAGGAGATGCATGACCAAAATCCTTAACTTGAAGCTGTAAGACAGTCTTTAACAACCCAGTGGGTAAATTCTACCAAGCCACCCCATTGCTTTAAGTCAAGAATCCTAATTATGTCCAACACTTCACATTTCATTTCAAGAAGGTCGTGACAAGAAGGTGATTAATAGTCACAAGTTTGATATCTGCAGCAGCCAGTATGTTCAGAAAGTGTTTTTACCACAAGCCGATATTTCTTTTTAACTTGCACCAGTTGTACAATAACAACAAGATAAAATGAGATTTTTGGGAGAATCCATGCAAGAAGAAAAACAAAAAGCATTAAGACACCAACACATAACGTTCAGCCTCAATCTGACTCAGTTAACCTGAAGAAAAACTCTTTCACCTCCCATTAATAGCACCAACAGGACCTCCGCTGTCCACTTCACCTATTTAAAACTCTCAGCAGCAGCTGTTCAAACAATCTAAAGCAGACATCAGCTAAAATCCTTATATGACCCAATGAACACTCACAGATCTGTGACGTTGTTTCTGACAATGAGCTGCCTGAGAAGGAATGTGTGTGTGTCACTGTTTCACACTGATAAGAGAACATGAAAACATGACAACATGGTGACACTTGTTAACCCTTGGGAACTATCAGTCTGTGCGTGTGTGTGTGAATAATAGTGAGTCAGGCTGAGAAGGAATGAGGGGAGGCAGAAGGGAAAAATTAAGCAAGAGCTGGTATGATTAAAAGGAGAATGACAGCTGAATAGTTTTGCCTTTTACTTCTTAGTTGAAGTACATCTGGTGTAGAGAAATACATCTTTAACACAGTCACTTAAATTACAATTATAATGCAAGAATGTTTTAAGGCCTCTTGGATTAAAATACTTTGTACATAAGTCAACATTTTAATGTTTTGCCTCCTTTTATTATCACTGATGTCACAATATCCACATGAAATGTGAAGAAATAAAGTATTTATTACCATTTAACATAAATTATTTTTAGCTCTTCAAGGCATTTAAAGCGATTGTGTCACAGCTCTCACCCAAAGTTACCAACAGTAACAATGCAATAATGGTATGTGATCATTAATGGGCTCACTGTGACAATATGTTGCCAGTTCTCGAAAAATGTAAACATCTGGATGCCATCAAAATTCACAAAGATGACTCCCAAAAAGTTGAGTGTCAAACATCACCAAAATCAACAATGTAGGAAAATGAACTGATGACTGCAGGATGAACTGAACAGCGTGTTAGCAATAAGCCATCCTGAATACTAAAATAAGATGACTGATGTATATTTGTCACAATTTACAGTTTAAATGCTGAACTGGAGAGAAAGCTGAATGAAAATGTCACTCTGCTGTTAAAGTGTGAAACCTCCACGTGGATAACAAACCACTGGAACAACATGTAAATGATTGTTCAACTATGCAGCAACTCACGTTCTTCAACCACAGACTGAACAGGGTAAAATCAGTGGAGGCGCGCCTGCGATGAAAGAGTAAAAACTTGCTCCTGTGATTGTTCTGGTAGCCATTTGTTCCTAGAGTTGCTGACAGCTGCTCTAAAATAAAATAAAATGCTTCCTGAAGGGGTAATAAAGTGTATCAAATTGCCCAGTCAGCAACAGTGAGGTGACCTTAAAGGATGATGCTCCCTGCTGTGAGGTAAAAGGACATCAGGCATTTAAAATGAGATGACAACTATTTCCACTTTTTGGAGCGATAAAATAAATCTAAATTGATCTTTGGCTGGGTCCAGCCTTAGTAACATTCTGTAAATATAAATAGAATGGATGAAATCACCATGACATCACCCATTGACTCGCTTGCTGGCACTTTGAAGCCATGGGTTCAGTACTTGGCCTACACATAACCAAGTTTGGGTTTGCAAGGAAGAATATCTATTGCTTTTTCCCACCAGCACACCATCAAAAGGAGTAAATCTAGCTAATGACACCATAATGACTCAAAGGAAAGAGTTCTTGACCTAGTACTTCATAAAAGGAGGTGACATTTAACTCCCATTACAAACAGAGCAAGACTGCATAAGTTTTTTTTCCATCCTGTCTATTCCTGCTAACAATGCATGACATTATGTTACCGCACCTTCACCCACCCCCTCCAATATTTGAGGACAATTCTCTCAAAGGGATATTCTTAATTTACAAGAAGATGACATTAAAATGTGGCTGTAGACACGGGAGCTGCTAAAATCAACTTAAAGCATGAAACTGAACAACAGGGTCAAGGATTGGTTTTCCAACAGAAAAGGTCAAATACAGCCGCTTCTGAGATTATTCATTCATTTCTTTCACCACTTTCTCTTTTCCTCTATTTTACCAACAACCTCACCTCATGTCATGTGACCTCTAAATGTCACCCCAGCCCCCACCTCTTCTGCTACATTCTTTCAGTATCCTTCCCCTGACCTTCATCCCTTTCTCCCCTGCTTTCCTGCTGGGTTTGGATGTCCTTTCCCTTGTACCCGAGAGAGATGACTGCCTATCATCAAACTCTCCAGCAGTGATTGGGCACTCCACGTGGCTAGGGTATCCTCTCCAATCAATTCAAACCCACTAATGGCCCTCTCAACCTACAGCATTTCCACCTTCTGCTTGGCTGCTTGATATCCTGCTTATTCACTGCATTTCCCATCCTAACACAGGACACACAGACACACGGAGCTCGCTTGGCAGAGCTCAGCATTGCTTCATCAGCCTGAGTCTTGGCATTAGCAGGCTGCTGCGGCTGAATGGAGAGCTCAGTAGCTCCCTGATGAACAAGAAAGACAGTGAGAGAGCGCAGTGGCAGTAGAAAAGCTTACACGTAACAAATGTGCAGCCCAGAATGTGCAATAATGCAAGTTAAGCAATGAAAGATGGGGGTGGGTTGTTCCTCAGAATGCAGAGCAGGTAGCTGCTTTAGTGGATTACTGCAGCAGGAATGCAGCACTGGCTGCAGGAGGGGGAAGTAAAGAGAAGACAGACACAGCAAGAGAGGCAGCCAGAGGTGAAGTGATGGAGGAGAGACTGTGCTGATATATTATAATAAATAATGTAACAATGCTGATTATGTGAGGCATGCAGATGGAAAGCTTCTTTTCCTGTTTCACTGTTGTTTTTCATAGTTTTTTTTTTTTTTTTGTCAGCCCTGGACTATTCCGGATGAATTCAACTCAATCAGGATGTGAACTGGCATCCGGAATAATAAACACAGAAATGCAGGTCAGCAAAGACACACATGGACACACCTTGGCCACATATTGACCTTAAACAGATGTAAGAGCAGACAACGGGGAAGACGAGGGTGAGGAAGTGATATATTTGTGACTATCCAGGCTTCATATCACTCACTTACTCACAGCCAAGCAGTAGCTGCCGGTCAGTGAAGCGTACATGTTTATGGATGTGAATGTACTAAGCCATATGTTGCAGTACATTCACAGTATCCGTAGGTGTGTCAATTCTGCGTGACTTCAGGCTGCAGGGAAGGAAATGCGGCGCCGGCATTTGTGCCCAAAAGGAAACAGACTCACAAAGTGCAGAGGAGGGGCGGAAGAGGCAAGAAGGCTGCAAGGAAGGCAGGAAGGAGTGGGCAAGGATAGAGGATGAGAGAAATGCAAAATGATGAAGTGAGAGGTTTGAAATTCAGAATACTATTTATGGTTGCCACCAATTCATGTAGCTGGACGATCAGAGGCTGTTTCACTCATGCCTATACTTAAAGTTTGAGTGACCCATGGTTTTTCCACGGGGAAGAGATTATTTTCAACTCCAGTAAAGACAAAAAACCACTAAATTTGTTAAATGCTAGAAGCCAGTTAGTGTATAACATAATTTCAGTGTCTTTAAAAGCCTCTAAAAGCATCACCTTTTGCGTGTAGTGCACAAATGTTAGCAATATCTTGCAGAAAAGCTGCAGACCGCAACCAATTGAGTGATCTTTGGCTCTCCTCTCTATTTCTGGTCCACACTACAGTGGGCATTAGTCCACTCTGAGATACTGTAGAAACATGTCAAATGTCATTTTGTTACATTTTTTAATCAACAGATCACCTTAAATTTTACCAGCTGAAACTTTTAAGAGGCATTTCCTTGGTCTTTTCTCTCAGATGTCAAACATAGAATTAAAACACAAACATGAATGCAGGTGGAAACTTTCATGTGAAAATGGAGCATAAAAAGAATTACTATCAAATCAATCTTAAGTGACCTACAGTAAAAACACAAGTACATCACAGTTTTACTTACTTTATCTTCCATGTATCTTTTTGTCTTACGCAGGTAAAGCTCTCCTCCACAAACTCTCCATCCTGTGGGTTAAACAAAGAGGGTATGAGGTTATTAAAAGGGAAGCTCTGGTCATCATAATATCTAGACACTCACTCATGCCATCTTTCACCATTGTCATTTTAGGCAGTTGGCGAGGCTTAGAGGCTGTGGCTAGGCTGACAATGCAGTCACTGTAGGGGAGATTGTTCACAGTCAAGCTAACAGGCTAAGAATGAGCTAACTGCTCAGATATGGGACACATTCAGAGGCTCTGCAATAGACTTATGCATGAGCAGACAAGCAATGTTTGGCCACGACAACAGAAGGCCCCATTCAGTTCTCTAGGGAAGCGCTGGTATACACACACACACACACCATTATCATAATCATCATCATCCGAGAAGCTCTCATCTGCTTCAAAACATGTGCAAACATACGCATAACGCGCACACACGCGCAGAAAAGAAAACAACCCACACTTGAAGCATTCCACTACAGTAGCATTCCATATGTTTGGTTAAGCATAGAGAATCCAGATTTAAGACTGGAGTCTGGACTGAATTTAAAAAAGATGAGAGGAGGAGGCGGAGAGATGAGGAAGAGGAGGGGGAACTGCAAGAGACTGGAACATTTCTGTAAACTGTAAGCAGCAACAACACACTCAGGTATACGGCTGTACGGGGGGGGTAAATGTAAGTGCAGTCTGATTGAAAGTTTCACATCAACAAAATGTGCAAAAGGACTTAAAACAAAGAAAAATAATTTCACTTTAATGCAATTTTCTTAAATGATTACAGGAAACTCAACAAAAACACTTGAGATTGAAATGCCTTCCTGGATGTTGAGTGTTTGCTCAGGCTGAAGTCAGGAAGGAGGCAGTGACAAGTGATGTACTCAAAGACATGATCATGGAACGACTGATGGACACAAAGCAACAGTCTTTTAGTTGCTTCTGCCAATCTCAGTTCCTTTCTGTGTCATCCTGTTTGTTTCTACACGTCTCGTCTTCAGGGGAAGGAGACAGCCCTTCTGCTCTGTACTCAGCTCTGTCATGTTAGACTCCAAACATCCACACACAAGTTTTCCTGAATCATCCGACATTCTCACACTAAAGTACAACTCTACTTCCATGCTGTGCTGAGTATGTTATTGCTGAGTAAAATAAAAACTATGTGGTGTTTGAGTCATAAAAATAGTGAATACATGCGATTTTACAGATGAAATTCTTTACAGTGTAGACATGCTGAAATACCCAAGTGACCAGACCATGTTTGTCTGTGTCTGTCTGTGTTGTGTGTTAATGTGGGGAGGGGGGAGGGGGGCTGGGCTTTTCATTCAGACAGTTTGCCAGCCCATAACCAAACAAAACTGAAAACAGCTGTCTTCTTCTCATCCCACACACACACACGCACACACACCCACACACACACACACACACACACACACACACACACACACTCATGATTTTAGTCAGCAGGATAAACTGAAACTTCCTCCAGCGTCTGGAACGGTCGCTGACCTACAACTCATTAGCTCATGTAACTTCACTGTTTATTCATCACAAGTGTCATTTTTAATGTTTTGCATTTACATCCACCTTAATGTACTTATTTGCATTACAAAATATCTTTAAACTTTTATCAATTAAACACAATGATTGATACGGCAGAGAGATTGCATAAGAAAAGGTGGGATGTGCCACTACACTAATTAAAATGAGTCATCTCAACAACAAAACTATTTTTGCAGTTGTAAAATATAGCCTTTCACTCAAATATACTCTCTAAGGACTAAGGATGGAAATTAGCATTGCTATAATCCTGCATATTTACATTATCTATGCACATTAATATGTACTGTCCCTTTTCAAATAAATAAATTCAAACTCTTAGTTGCCAGCTTATCATAAGCTTATAACTAGCATAAATGCAAAGCAGTAAATATGGTAGCTGCAATAAATCAAACTTGCATGGGAGCTCAACAGCACTGGAGTCAATGCTGCTTTTGTCCCTCCAATTTTGATGTTAATTATTAGACATTAAAAAGATATTGTTAATATTGTAAGGTGCTATGCATTTATGCTGTTAAAGCACTGGACTATGTATGGGTTTAATCAATAAATCATAATTGTCAGTGAGTGCCCATCAAAGCTGGTGCCAATGTCATAATGCAACGTTACACAAAATTAATAAAAAGTAGGTTTCCTAAAAATGATGGTGTATCATGTTTCTGGGCTTAATTTGAATGAGAATGATTTCAGTAAAAGCAGATATTGTTTTTGAGCATCTTAGCCTAAAATGTGAAAGTGCAAAACTTTTCCTCAAAACAAAAACCTTTTTAAATTTATGTTAAATAATTTGATCATCTGAAATTATAAGCTGGTATGTATATATAACAGTATACGCATGCCATGTGTTTGCAAAATGCATAATACAGTCTGTATTGCACTAAATGAGGATGCTTTATGTCCCCAAACAATCTGCCAGTGATACAATTATCTTTAAAACAACTCCAACATATCCGTCATAGATGAACTTAGCATTTCTTGTCCTGACATGTGCATGTACATTGTGTTACTGCTGCAAAACACATTACTTCCCTGAAAATGCAATCAGTGATATATTAAAACAGAGCTGAAACTCATGACACTCACCACTCTTCCCTGTTTACATAAACATTTTATCATTTCATGTTCATCTTTGAGAATCATGCATTTAAATGAAAAGCTGCTGATTAGATAAAAGTTATTTTAACATCTTGTCCTGCAGATACGTCTGCATGTTGGTGTAACTGTTATCTGCCAAGCATAAACAGTTCACATAAGTTTATGCAGCACAGAGTACAACAGAAATTCATCAAGTTGGCATGAAATGTTGAAAATAATGACTAAAAATGCAGGATGGAACAGACTGGCAGATGAAGTTTGCTGAGAAAATGTAAGAAAACGAAACAAGAGGAAGAGGAAGAGAACCCCTGTTCAATTTCTTCTACTGGAGAACATTTTAAGGCCTGAAATCCCATCCTGGGTTCCAGTGGCCAAGCGGGCCTCGTTTGCATGGGAGCCCATTTCCTGTGTGTGATTAGCAGAGGAGAGAGTGTGTGTCTGTGTGTGTGTGCGTGTGCATACATGTGTGTGAACTGGGGGTTGCAGTTCAGAGAGGACTGGGGTTGTTTTGTCTGCTAAGGGGAAAGGAATGCCCAAATCAAACATAGTGAACAAGATGCTTACCAAGAGAGAAGGATGAGGGGAAAAGACAGAGAGGCTCAGAGATTGCACAGATGAAATTTCAGGAGAAAGATGTGGGGGGACTAGAAACAGAGATCAAGAAAGGACAGAAGAATAAGGACAGAAAAGAGGAGTGAGGAGCAGAACATGTGGTTAATTTTTTATTTGCTGCCACTGGAGACTGCCGACAGCATTCCTCCTACTGCCATTTGCATTCCAGCAGCGTGGCAAGGTGGGGTAAGAATTTTGTCTACAAGCTGATGAGCTGTCAAACAGAAAACCATTCACCTCTTTAACTTTACAGTGAACCAGCAGAACCAGCCCTAATATCTAATGACTTGCAGCCCTGCAGCCTTCTCTGCCCTGCAAACAGCTGAGGCCTTCACACACTTCTGCTCACTAAACAGACAATTATCCAACATTGATTATATAACAGGCAGAAATGTTAGCGAATAACTTTGCCGGCTTCATAAGTCAGCTTGCTAAAAAAGAAAAAGAGGAAATTTCTGGCGTGTAAATTAAGCAAAATATGACAAGTTTTTAGATTCTTGAAAGAAACAAGGCGTGCCAGAGAAATCAATTTGCAAAGCATCTCAGACTCGTGTCCAAACTCATTCAGAGAAGTAAAAAGGGGCTGGATTTTTTTCCTTCTTCTAAAGTGTGAAGCAGTTTGATTCTTAAGTAAGATCCAGAAGCCTGAAGTTGATGTTCCTGTGAGCCAGCAGTAGAGGTAGTCACAGAGCCGAGCTGACAGATGTGTGCAAGTTCAGCCTAATCAGCAAAACGCGCTGCTTTTACAGACAAAAACTTAAAGGAGGACATTTTTTGTACATTATAGAGCAACTGTTATCTGGATTGCAGATTGGAAAACTTCTGTTTAAAAAGAAATTAAACAGCAGGGGGTAACATTTCCCTAATGATGGAGTAATGTCCCTGGTATTTCTTAAAAAAAAAAAAAAAACGTCTTGGACCCAGAACAGACAGCAACACCTACTGTTCTAAATAACAAAAAAAAAAAAAAAAAGAGTGGGTGCGTTGTGACTCTCAGCTGAGTTACCAAACACTTCCTTGTGTTGTGTGAGCAAGCTGGACCCTGCCCATGCAGGAGTGAGTCGTTCCTTGACTGGCAGAGCAGAATTGATAGGCTGCTATTGTTTCCTTTTAAGGGCAATTGTGCCTCGAATGCTTGGCATGGCTGAGAGTGCAGATGCAGATGGCTGGCAGGACAGATAAAACCTTAATTCAACCACATTCTTCTGTGCAGTCCACACCTAGAGAGGGAGAGGGAGGCAGTAAAAGAGCTAGGCTGCACAAGATACGCAGTGATGGGAAAGACTCGAAGTGGTTTAGAGAGAAAAAAGAAAATGCATGACTAGAGGGAGAAACGAGGAGGTAAAGGCTATGAATTTGTCCAAGTGGGTGGGCAAGACTCACTCTTTGCCACGGGCATCAAGTCTTTCTTTACTCTTGTTAGAGCAGGCTGTCAAAATACACCACCACATGTGGCAAACATGTTTGACAAGGCCACAAAAAGACACCCAACGAGACCTAAACATCCTATAGCGCAACAAACCATCTAGCTTTTCATGCCCTTAAGGTTGGGCTGGATTCCTTCATGTTAACTAACAAACTACTTCATGTGACGACAAGTTAATCTGAATGAAAGCCTCCTAAATGTCTAAAATGCAGTTTTTATGTATTCCAACACAAGATGAAGGATATGGCAGGGAAGGGTGTGGAGGAGGAGGAGGGGGCAGTCTGACTGGCTAAGCTTCGCAAATAAACCCAGACACAGAGAAAGACGGGGAGCCGGTTGAAGGTTGGATCATAAAATATGCCTGGTATTCCACAATGTTCCACAGTGCACAAATGAGCCTCTCAGTGACTTGGGAGTGTTATGGGATTCCTGTGAGGCTCCCATATCTGAATGTGTCTACAAGTATACACACAAACAGCAAAGGTGAGCAACTCATTCAACATTTTACAGGTTCAAGTGTAACCACAGATGAGCAAGGACCAACAGTGCAACATTAATTGCACTTCATTAACAATACAGGCATCTTTAAACCTTGTGTAGTTTATTAAAGTTTCCCTAAAGTCACTAAGTATCATAAGAAGAGGAAAGAATGGCAGATGAGTCAAGCATGGTCCAAGTCACCGTTTCTGACATTTTTTTGTCCAAATAGAAGTAGGCTACAATGATGCTCAGAGGTTTTGTCTTTTTAAAGCATAATCATTTGTTCAATAAGTGATAAAACCTGAACACAATTCTAAGTTGAAGCTCTATTGAGTCAAAATTCTCCTTTTTTTTTCCCCTACTCCCACACACGCTACATAAAACTGACATAAAAGGGTTTCATGACTCTTTAAGTAAAAGCTGCACTTTACTGAGTCTATTTTTATGGCCTTCACCATAGCAGCATTGTGCTGCTTCACTTCCCCTGGTCAGAGCAGCCAGCATGAGACGAAGCTCCAAAAGCAACGTTGGCATGGAGGGGAAAACCAGGAAACCCAGCCCCCGAATGCCCTTAACAAACTCAGTAGTGCAGAGTCAGTCTCCAAAAATAAAAAACCAAACGAGAGAGGGTCTGAGAATAGCCCAGTAGTCAGGGTCCACACGCATCAGCGCCACAACGATGATACTCCTAAAAACACACCTGCTTTCAGACGCGGATGGCCGATGAGGAAGGCGCTGGTGGAGGAAATGAAACGTCTTTCCACAATAATTCTAAATAAAAGTGAAACAAAGACGAAGTAAAGGAAAATTTACACTTAAAATATTTACAAGGTGTTCATTAAAATCTCTTTCAAATCAGGCACAAAAATAGTGAAATGCAGAAAGATGTTATAGTTGAAGACAGAAGAAACAAAAGAGAAAGAACAGCTAGGTTGCCATGGCATCCCAACATTCCTCTCTCAGAGAACATGTATATTTTCTGATCACAAGAAAAATAATCTGCAGAAGGAATTTTATTTTGAGAGCCGCCCTGTAGACCAGAGGCTTAGAGCAGGTCAGACACAAGTGTGTGAGAGTGAGTGTGAGTGTGGAAATCCCTCGCACAGTTGAGTTAAAAACACCTCACATATGATCCAACAGACCATTTCCAAAAGGAAGTGCATGTGAGGATCCAAACGCCACGCTGCTCAAGTCACGCATGATCAAATGAACAAACATTCCCACCTACACACACACACACACGACGATGCAGCTTCACTGTACGTCACAAAAATGAATGTATGGATGTCACTTTAAATGTTGACACAAGCGGACCAAAGTTCATCTTCGAAAGCTTTAAAAGTAGCTTCTTACTACTTCTCTGCCTGAACTACTTACATCAGATACAAAAACACAAGCAGGATGGGACTTTACTGAAATGAATATCTACATTTACTCTGCTTTCATTTCTGGTTTTGTTTTTTGGGGGGCCGATCTCTGGTTCACCTCTTCCTACTGCGCTCAAAAGCCAAATGAGATAAGACACGTCAAAGACAAGCCAGCATGTGCAACTGATGCTGCTTTACCCACAATCAGCAGCACGAGCGTTGGGAAGAATGATCATCAAATATCCCTTTGCTTACGTAGAAGTTGTGTACAGACATTTTCATTCCTGAGAATAATAGATTTTAAGATTTGAGAAACAGATTTTAGCACAAATAAAGTGTCCAGTAGCTGAATAAAAGTTTTCCTGTTAATACAGCTATACACTGTTATCCATGACCCCACAATGAACCGGACCTCTGCTGAACGCTGGCCTTGTATCACCACAGCAAAGTCCTGCCAGCCACGGTCACATCAGTCAGCAGCCATCCGGCTGAAAATAACAGACTAAAGGATCATAAATTCTCAGGAGGGGGAGGGTGCAGTAGCTGCAGAGCCACGCAAGAGAGGTTAAAAAATACATATTACAGGTCTGAGCACATAAACGCTTATTAAATTGTAGTGATGGAACCCAAACCATACAAACCCTGCTGCTGGGTGAAGGACGATGGTTCAACATCGAGCCTTTTATGGATGTTATTGAGGTTACAGACTTGCTGGTGTTGAGGGGTGGACTGGTTACACATCTGCGTGTCGGCATGTCGGAGGCATGAGGTGGTGTTTTCATAACTTTCTAACACATGCGTTGGCTGCAGTTTAGCTTTGGCCCTATCCGAGGGAGGCTTGTGTAGTCTGTGCCATCTTCCACCACCAGCATCACGAGACTGACAGCAAGTAGAGCGTGATGCTCACCTTTCGTCCCCGCCCTGGATTGCCCGTCCGGCTGCTCGGCCAGATCTCTAGGAAGAGGAACACATCTTGAACCAGACTGGAATGATTCCTGAAATATGCCAAATATGCTCCTGACCCCCCTCCCTTCCTGAAGATGTAGGCCTGTTTCCTAGCCCACCCTCCTTCCCTCCTCGTCCCCCGACCCATAGAATTCCTGCAATCTGCACAGCACCATGCTTAAAATCACAGATGACCCACTCACACAGAAAATGTTAAGGACATTAATAACACAAGTTTCCACCCAGCTGACCCAGACATGCCTTTTAAGGGTAAGCAGTTCAGATTTCTCTTTTCATTAACTTCCAAAAATACTCCTGGACTAGGCTGGACAAGGGAGGGGGTGAGGGAGGAATGAAGGGGGGGGGGGGGTGGTGTCTCCTCTAAGGTAAAAGAGTTGGAGACATTGAATGAGACAAGATAACAATCGCAGTGAGAACGGGGAAATATTGGCCAGTTAATGAGGAGACCACCTAAAAAAATACAAGCGTGCCTGAAGGAATTCACAAGTAACGCCTCAACTTTAGCTGTCCCCTGTTAAAAAACACCTCTATCCCTTCCTCCTCCTCTTCTTCCCACTGCCTTGCTGCGCCTCCTACATGCTTTTGAAGTCTGTTTCCTCTGCACTTCTTTCCCTTTCCCTCCCAGGGTCGACATGGTAGCCATTTTTGACAAGCCTGCAGGAACAAAACAGACGCATGGGGGGGGGTTTCTGTAAAACAACTTGCTGGCGGCTGAAATGTCAAACAGAAACCTGAAATTTCACACAGGAACTAGTTGGGGGAAAAAATGACCAAAACCAAGCTGAAACCCTTCTGTTTTAGGACAACCTGCATGAAAGCGTGTACAACACAAACACAAACACAGTAGCACAGTGACCCACATTAGTAGTCGATGTGGTCCAAACTCCAGCCATGTGAGGCAGCTGGCCTGGCCAAGCAGCCGATTAAACATTAGAGGACTTATCACCTGCAGTTATCAGGATACATCTAACAACCACAAAACACATTCTTGGCAGGAGAGTTGCTTAAAATAAGCTGTGAGAGAAACATAAGGAAGAAGCTACTGCTCAACTGTGTGTGCTGAAGTATATAAAATATAAGCACCACTGCAGTAAGTACGCTTACTAAGAATTGCCAAGAAAAACTAAAAAGGAGATTTCAAAAAGGTGACTCACAGATTTATGATTAGCAATACATTAAATAAGAGAACTATGACTGGAGGGGAAATGTTAAAAATGTCAAACATATCAAGATCATCAATCAAATGAACCCATCAGTGAGGATTTACATTCAAGTGGAGCATATTTGGACTCAACCCTTTGACATATTTGCACATTCTTGTGTGATTTCCATGAAGCCCAGATGATTTTTCGCCCCTCTGTTACATCCCATATTTGAGAACCTAGACAAGGTCAGCATACCAACGTGTATATTAATTCACATTCCTGAAATATGGAAGATGATTGCTGCAGAGCAGTGATGGAGAAGAGTCATCTGTTAGATTGAACTTCATTTTGTTCCCCATAGCAGTTTCAAGCTCATCATAAACAACGACAAGCATTGCATTTGTTCTAAAGATTAAGCAGATTATATCCAAACCTTTATAGCGTAAGATTTCAGATAGCACAGTTATCTCAGCTTAATGCAGCACTGCAACGCTCAGCAGGAGCAATGGGAATTCCTCCATCCAAGGAAATAGAAATGTCAGTGAGAAGAGTCCAGTAAATGTTTCAGAGAAATCCGGATGCCTCTTAGTTCTCCGTAGCGAAGCAAGCACTCTAATTTTTCCATATTAACCTTAATTTTCTGCAAGTGTGCACAACTTATCACTTAATAAAAGCCTAATTCAGAAATAAAATTCCCAATTCATAACCATCAGCTCATGTAACATGTTTGATAACTACCCAGTAACTCAATAAAAGCTTTTACAGGTCAGTAAATACCACATGTCGGTTTGGAATCTGGTTAAATGGTAGAGTTACACAATCTTACAATGTAGCTCCGTAACACAGGTCAAACATGATGCCAGTATCATTCAGCCTGAAAGGATTAATAAATAAATCACACTTATGCAGAGTTGGTTAATTTTGCAATGCATGTAATGATGTAACATAATTTGCATTGGTGCACCTGCACCCTCAAACATCACCTTTTATCATCTATAGTTTAGCTCTCACCTGCAGTACAGGCCATTACTGAGACTTTAAAAAGTGAATATGCCACAACATGAGAGTGTACCAGTGCCTGGAGAGGCAGTTTGGCACGCTTCAGGGTACTAATGATGAGATTCATTCACACTTACATGCATGCAGATGAGGGTCTATGAAAAGAAAACATTCTCGCCTTGACATGACAGAAGGAGCGAGAGCCCACATCAGTGTGTGTGTGGGTGTCAGTGGATGTGTTAATGGAAGCCGGGGTGAGTTGTGTGAAAGCTTGGAGCTGAAATGTACTTCTAGCTGAGTGAATGACACTCAGCCTCTCTAGCATCTGACGACAGATCTACATGGATGGGAACGCAGAGAAAAAAGGGGCCTGGAAAGTACAAATACCCGCAGATTCACAAGAAGACAAAGAGTTCAGCTAGTCTGAGCTCCATCTGCAGTCACTGCCCCGTTACTCACCCACAGTTGATGACGATGAAAAGGAGAGAGGAGAAAGGAGGGAGAAGGAAAATGGAGGGAAAAGGAAATCTAACGTATAGAGGAGAGGAGGAATGTATAGATTTCATAATTGTTGTAGGACATAAATACATACATTATTCCACAATTAATCTACAGGATCTTCTCAAATGACTGAGTCAATCAGGCTTTAAAATATCCAAATCTGTCAAAAGTTACCTCAAACTTTCCCAGAATCCAAAGTGATGGAGATATTCAGCCTGCGATCACACCGCACAGAGAAAATTCCCAGAAAAGAAACACCGATACTTGACAGATTTTTTTTACATTTTTACTTCAAAACTAACAGTAATTTTTTATCAGCTGTCAAACTATTTGCAGGCTGATTTTCTCACTTGCACTCCAGAGACGCAGTATGTTCACGTGGAGTCCCACAGTGGCGTCTTTGTGGAATTAAACCACCTCCCTGCAAGTCTGCCACTGCACAGACAGCAGCTCCAGCTGGCCTGCGTACTGTCAACAGCAGCCTCTGTCCAGGATGCTGAGCACTTTATTGCATTATCACAAAAAGCACACACTCATAAAGGATATACACTCACAGGCTGTGCGTGGGCTTTGTACAAAGCTTTATGGGAAAGATCACCATTTATCTGTGCTATTTCAAGAGGGCCCCAGTTTGTGATGCATGCAACATCCTTCTGCATCTTCCGCTGCTCTATTCCTGGGTAAACGGATAACCAAAGCTAAAAGCAAAAGTCTGAAGATAATAATAACCAACACCAACACCATCCGGCTCTAAATCCATCCGAGCTCTCCATTACAGCTTATTAGGATGTGTAGGTTTACGCTGCACATGAAACTAGTATCCATTTGTATCCCAGTGTAGCTGCTGACTTCTCTTTTTCCACTCCTATCTCTGAGAATAAACAACTTCCTGAATCATTCTCAATTACCTTCTGACACTGTTGATTAAACAGCTGATTGAAATGTTTGGATAGAAATTAATTAGAAATTTGTTAACCATTTTAAGGGAAAACAGCCAAATGTTTGGATTTGATCACTTCATTTGGGTTCAATTTAATAAACTTGTCAATGGACATTCCATCCATTTGTTGACATACATCCGTTCTTATTGTAACACATGAAGTTTGCACCCCTGTCATACAATTTTATATGTACATGTGACTGTCCCACACTAGCAGGAGGGTCTGTGCTTATACCCCAATCTGCAGAATGGCATCAACATCACCACTGACAGGCTGGGTTTGGCATTCCCAGTGGTTTGATTCTCCCAGGCAGAAAGCCTCAATATTTTAATTTAATCCCCAGAGCAGTCATTTAGCCACTCCGTAATCCCCAGGTCCAGTGCTTAGTCTGATAATTACCCTTATAGGACACCCATAATGATTAGTTTTTGGTTTCACCCAGAGCAGCGCAGGCAGTTTCACTGGGCGGTCGCATCGTTTCGCAGAGTGGAAAACCAATCACGCGTGGAAAAGCCCAGGTCGTAAAAGAGACTAGAAAGGTATGATTATGACTTCTCATGGCAGTTGACATCTCCTGGACGGGACGTCATGTGTAGCTTTCACACATCTTGGCATTGAAGTTGCTTTGACATTGTAGAACAGGTGTTGGCGGTGCTAGCATTCCCGCTGCGTCAACATTAACAATTATCATCATGCTGTGCAATCATATCCAAGGAACAAAAGGGCTTCTGTTGGGAATTATAGCTCCTGAGAGCCGACCAAGCTGAACCCAACTTCAAGCAGAATTTCCCAGAACTAGAAAAACATGGATGAAGCAGTAATCAGGGGAAATAAGGCATCTCATTTTAAACTGCGATACTCTCATTTGATTTTCCCTTTGCGTTTCTCCCAGCTGACACCACAAACTGCAGACATTTCCCCCGTATGCGGTGAAATAATCCCGTCCAAAATAGCAAAGGAAAGCCTTTTCAAACATCTCCCACCATGACCAGCTCCCATGCAACTGCTGGTGCCCAGGTCAGGAAGAAAGTGGGTTCACAGCAGAACAGGCTGGCAGCTCCACCTGGCATAATCTACGAGCTGGCTGGGAAGGTGAGCCTTACTGGAAAGTCATCAGGGATTTTTTTTTTCTTTTCTTTTTTTTTTTTTTGTCTCCTTCATGTCTGAAACAGGTCAAGGCAGGTCCCCTCCATCTCCTTCCCTCCCTGTGCCGCTCTTTACGAGCCCCACCTGGCAGATTAGTGCTCTACCACTACAACTACCTTTTCTGCAGCGTACACACACACACTAACGCATACACACATTACAGCTCTGGAGAGGGAGCACAGGGCACATACTGTTCAAACTATGCCACTTTGTTTTCATATGAGCACATGAAGCATGACACATTCCATCATTTGTGAGAGAAAACAAACAGATACTCAAACAAGGATGTATTACAGCAGTGGTAATTTAACAATGCATCCAAACAGGAGTCAGGACTACGACTTCTTTTTTTTTTTCCTTGTAGGAAAATGAGTTAACTATACTTTTAAGTATAGTATAGTCAATTATACTATTAAGTGACAGAAATTTCGTAAAATGTCTGATTTGTATTTAATTTTCTGTTAACTAAACCGCAAAAGCTGAAAAACCATCACATAAGTTAATTTGGACTTTGGGAATAAGCAGCAATATATTTCTTCAAAATATAAACAGAACTGATTTTGTGGTCAAATTTCTACACCAAGATTTGAGGTTGACATCTTCTAAGGTTACAGGAAGGAGGTAAATCATCCATAGACCAAAACTTAAAGACATGCACATTTTAGTCTTTTCTTGCAGCTGCCAAATTGATTCATGTGTAAGAAACTAGCCTAAAAAGGCCTAAACTAACAGGGGTTGATGTCTCATCTCTGTTTAGCATTCATAGAGGTGTGTGACGTTTTCATTTGCCAGAACCAAAATATAAACAAGACCATGAAGATGCTGCATGCATGCCATAATAATGTACAGCAGCAACCACTAACAAATGTCATGTCTCCATCACAGCACTGCATAGTCTTACTTTATTTCATTTTTAATGCATGAGTTGTGAGCTGAAAGTCACCTAATATTATCAAGCTTTATTCTCACAAATAAGCTAAACACCCCTGACGTCTTACAAACGGTGGGAAACCAGCAAGCAGGGGAGATACTGTGGAACAGCAGAGAAAGATGATGTCCTTGCCACACAGTGGCCACTCCACGAGCTACATGAATGTCAAGAACACACAAGCAGC
Organism: Atherinomorus stipes; assembly: GCA_023101725.1. Classification (NCBI taxonomy): domain Eukaryota; kingdom Metazoa; phylum Chordata; class Actinopteri; order Atheriniformes; family Atherinidae; genus Atherinomorus; species Atherinomorus stipes. Next base: position 443,989 of record JALJCO010002464.1, read on the forward strand.
CTGCGCATTAAGTATCGAAGGTTTTAAATCCATGTTCTGAACTATAGCATCAAAGCAACAGCCTGAAAGCAAACGCTGGCATAATGTGCGTAAAGACGAGCAGCAAATGAGCAACAATTATGCCTCACCATACTTGTAACCTTGTAACAACTGCCACGTCTTCACAAAACACAAAACATAAACGATTCCTCGCTACATTTTAACCACCTGAGGTTTCCGCCGCAGACCTGGATGCTTCCCTTTGGCGAGCAGAGAAAGAGGAGGAGGAGGAGGAGGAGAAGGACGAAGACGAGGAGGAGGGTTGAAAAACTTGCCGCAGTTCAGACTTCTGCAGTCCCAACTGGTTGGGTCCAACTCAGGAAGCCGCTGTCTGACTCCCCAAATACATTCCCGCCCAACCCCAAACACGCTCAAGTATACGGAGTCACATTTACCTCAACGGCTCCTCCGCCGGGTCAGAAAACAGCAGTAAATCCGCAACTTCAAACGGGTCGGGCTCGTGCGGACGGTGGGATTCGCTGCAGCCGACGCGTCCAGGACAAGTTCATCCACATATTCTCAGACAAGACCAGAGAGTTGGAGGCAACGGGGGGGTTAGTTTTTTTGTTTCTGCCGTTCCCTCAATCCCTTTCGTTGGTCCTTTCCTCTCGGATATTCCCCTCCCTGGTCCGTTTGAGATCAAACCATCACATTCCACCGCGTCCTTAACAATGAAAAAAGGTGGGCTTTCCTTTTCTGTTGCCGGAGGACCCACCCCTCGGGATGACTCTACCCGGTCTGACCGCAAAGAGAACGCCCTTCCCGGCTGCGAGGTCCCGCCCCTCTCTCCCACTGAACTGCACGCAAGTGTGGCCAGTGAGGAGGAAAGAATCCACCAAGTACCCAAATATTCAGGACTTCTTATTAATGGACTCTTTTTCTCTTATGAGAAACTTTGTAACTTTGATCCTCCGTGTGAATAAGCATGATAATACAAGACTTTGCTTTCATACAATGATGAGCCTAAAATAAGTTTGAACTTACATTCTAATTAGTTAAACATTTAAAAGCCTTTCACATAAAATCAGAATCAGAATGACTTTTTTGTCATTGCATTGGGCACAATGAAACTGAAACTGAGGTGGCAGCTCTCATGTTAAGACAAAATGATAAACAGGGCACAATAGGCTTCAGATTAAAACTGAACAATGCTAGTAAAAGTGAAAGGACACTTAACATTACACAGAAATTAGGATTGCACAAGCTCTGTTTCACCAGGAATGTGAAAACCCCCCTGACCTTAAGCTTCCTAAAACCTAAAAACACTAGCATTAGTCATGCAAAACTGTCATTTGAAGGAAGTTTTCTACAAGTTTATCTGACAAAAACGACAGATTTTGTAAAAGTAGTTTGATACAAGAAAGCTTTTGCAGATGAAAATGGTGCAAGATATATTTATATAGTGGTGTAATAATAAGCTCAATGATTAATTTTAAATGGCAGTGGCATATCCAGGAAAACTTCCATGGGGTGGTTAAGACAAGACAGAAGTTAGTGTGGGGTAGTCAATGAATAAATATCACAAACTGCAATGTCCAGCAGGATGAATGAATGAATGAATGAACGGTTTATTTCTAACAATAACTTTTAAAAGAAAAAAATGGGGTGTGTGTGTGTGTGTGTGTGTGTGTGGGGGGGGGGGGGGGGGGGGGGGGGGGGGATCTATTCGAAAAGGAGCAGAAAGAAGAACAAACTTATTAGATCCTGGCCCTTATGTCACAGTGTGTTGATCATTGATAACTTTGGTTAAAATCAGTGTGGGGAAATACAGAGATCCCATTGGTGTCTGGAAAAAGGGCTAATTAGCATCACAAATACCAAGAAAGTCATCTGTCTCACATAGAAAATAAAGTCTTAAAACATTCCTCACATTGTAAAAAAAAAAAAAACACAGAGCAACAATCAACCAATCAACATCACTCCTTTGGAGATGCAGATAATATAAAACCAGTAAAACAAATGCAATGAAATGTTTAAAATCTACATAGATTAAAAACTTACAATTGTAAAAGCAAGTTGTAAATAACATATTTAACAAGATAAATAATGATGAAAAGCAAGAACACAGGTGCTCACTTTGGTTCCCATCTAAATTTATTTGGCAAGTGACCAATCAGAACTGGGGTGGCTGATGGAATTTCAGTGGTGGCATTTCCCCATCGTCAATCGCCACTGGAGTACAAAGACTGTCAGTTTTTCTCCGGACAGAAACATGAAACATATCTTTAGGCAAAACACATTAAATTACATTAAAATTCTTTAATGTCATTCAAGCCGTTTTATTGATTTATTTTTCAAATATACGTGTTTTTAATTCTAATAAATAACTTTTCAGAACTAAATGATGAAACATGACCATGTGGACAATTTGGGAGTCGCTTTTTCTTTTAAATCACAAGCTTTTATTAATATAGTAGTTGGGGTGTTATTTTATTTTCCATAATTGTGATATTGAAATAATAAAATATTGATATGTTGATGATACACTTGTGACAATATTGTAGTTTTATATGAGTTGATAAAATGTAACATACTGTAGATAATCTCTGATCCATCCATGCTCAGCAGCCTGGTCTTCCAGACACAAACATGAACCACTTTGCTCTATCACATCATGTAACCTACAATCCCTGCACATCTAGGTGTGTATATTTAATTCTGACCTTTGATCAAGATGCTTCTTCCTTCTCCCCTCAGCAGTAATACTCAAACCAAGATGTTTACTCTTTTATTGCAACATGATTATGGCAGGGCAGCAAATCTCATGTTGGTGTTTTTATTGCCTTTTAGATACGAGGAAGCGGACGTTTTCAGTTAAATGATAAAAAATGTCTGAGCTCCTAAGAATGTGATAAGGAGAAGTTGTTCCCACACAGCCTACACACACTCTGAACTACTATCAACAAACTGCTGCTTGTGATTCGATTGCATAGATTGAAAATTTAAGCTGCTGAACAACAAACTCTCATATTCCTCTGCTTGCTTTACAGTGCAACAAATCATTAGTGAGAGTCCTGCGGTGGAGCCTGAGCTTCCCACACATTTAACATACCTCTCTTTCATAAGGACATACCAGTCTGTTCATATCACTTGACATAAAGGGCTAAGTGAGGTATAAATAATGTTGTCACCTTCTCCAGGTGGGGAAAGATACTAAAGATACCATGTGATCAAAGAGAAATTAAATCCTTTCAGAGGCAGCTGCAAGTCAAAGGCATAACCGGGCATGCCCAGACACTTGAATGCCACAGCAGCAAAGCCAAGCGCAGGTGTATGTGAATATGTATGAGTATTTATATATTTCTGAGTAAGTTTTATTTAAGTGTGGTTTGTGCACCTTTTATTACAAGTTTTGCAGAGTAAACAAGAAAAAGTAAATACGGAAACAACACAGAACCAAAGTAGAAATGATCCATCAAGGCAGCAGAATCAGTGAAATGACAAATATGCAAAAGCAGGCACGGAGAACACCTATTTCATGGATATATTACCGTTATGTTTCATCCATCTTGAGAGGTTTGGCTCATGTACAGACAAGTTTCTGTCATTCTGGGAATTTGCTTGAATACATCAAACGTTATGAATGTGAATGCATTACACAGGCTGCACTGTGCTGCAGAAAGTCAGGGGTTTCATGTCTTCTATACACTACTGCAGCACGCAGACCAGCTGATTCAGGAAGAGCAGGTTTCTGGCCAACATCCTTCCTAATCACAAACATCCTTCACCAGCCGGGATCTTGTTTGTTCCAGTAAGAAGCTGTTGATGAGGAAGACTGGTTTGAACTTTTTTTTTTTTTTTTTTTGGTATTTTATCTTATCCAGAGTGACTTGCAGCAGCGGATAATCTCAAATAATCGTGTGTAGACCCCAAAATTACAAGCAGCCAATAGTACAGGGTGCAGGCCTTGGGTCAACAGTCACCTGATATTTTCCTTTGACTACACAATGAACATGTTGGATATGAAATGAGACCAATGCGGATGGATTTAATGCCACAATATGGCTTATGCTGGAGCTCTCCTACTTTATGTCCCATCCTCAGAGGGGATAAGGATTAACGTGCATAATTCACTGTCCTCAGAGTGGGTTATGGCCAGTATTTAAACAGATGTAACTCTAGTGGATCAAAATGTGGGGCAGCTTGTCATGTCAGGAAGCATGCGCTTATCCAATGCCATCAGGCGGTCGCTATGTTTTCAAGGGTACATTTTTAAAGGCAGCTTTGTATAATACTGTCATGTGAAGCTCGGTTGCTTGGACAGTCTTTTCCAATTAAATCAACAATAACTGACTTCCAACAGCTTATGAGCTTCTGATATTTGAGGTTGTTATGGCTTAATTTGGAAATACACAGAATGTCCCATGAGACAGAGAGAGAGCTCCAAATCCTTTGAAAGTCTTGACTTACTGTCAGGTCCTATATCATCTTGAAGTACAGATGCCTTTGCCTGTCTAGTTCACCCTCCCATGGCCCTCTCGTTCTCACTGCAGGGGGACATTCCTCAATCCTCAGCCTCTGGCATGCAGTAAATCTGCCTGAGAGAGACCTACACTTCTCCAGTCTGCCAAGAAGCCTCTGCCAGGCAGGACGTGCAGCTATTTCTCAATTCTCAACCTCTTATTTTCTTTCTGCCCTCCTGAAGTGGCCTGAACACAGAGCCTTCCTGTGTAAAATATCCTACTTGGGCGTTTCGAGTCGGCTGCCAGAGACAAAATAACGCGCCCCGAGGTCAAGCTGAGGTGAAGGTGCAAGTGTAAAGGTGTTAATGGGACGAGAAGAGATCCACTCAGGCAGCCCACTCCCTTCCCGTGTCCCTACATCATCACTCTGACTCCTGACTAAACAGCTCTTCCCATCTGAAAAAGAGAAGTGGAAAACTATGAAGCTCCTGGCAGCTTTCCCTCTTTTTGTCTTGGCTCTGAACACCTGGACTCCAAGTACAGCCACTCCTTACGAGGGAAGATTCCTTGGATTGACCTGAGCAGCAGAGCAGAACATCAGTGATCACCTGCATGAACCTGCATCTGATTATACTTTTTTTCTCCTTTTTTAAAGGCAAAAGCAGAAAGTCTACCCTGCAGAAAGGAGTAAAGGCTTGCAGCCAGAGGCCAGACAAAAATATAACATCTATAAAGGAACCTCTGAAGCTGAATAAGCCCCAAAACATTTGTGAAATATAAATTATAGCTCAGTGTTTTTTAAATAGGGGTGCACATACCTGTTGGGGTACTAGAAACACTTCAGGGGTACATGAAAAAACAAACAAACAAACAAGAAAGTACATTTATGACAACTTTTAGATCTGGAAACATTACTTTGATCATGTGTTCAGGTGTTCAGATTCTTTGTGATCTGGAAGTTGTAATAAATGTGTAAATGCGTTGACATGTAAAATGACTAAAACATACAAATAAAATCCCCCAAAGTGAAAGAAATATGTATAGATAACAATTTAGTATAGAAATTTAACACATGTAGAATATTAAATATATTTATAATGGTTATTTTGATTAAAATGGAATAAATCTACTAAAAATTGATAAAAAAAATAGTTGAATTTGTATATATTTTAAATGATTACATAAATAGACATTACATTTTTCATTTATATAGTAATAAAATATTAACTTCAAATATGTAAATAGATAGAATCATGTAAATTTATAACTGAGGCAAAATATTGTTGAAACTTCACTCATTTCCCCCCAGAAGTTTCAGGTTGTTTATAATGTTTCTAAAAGGTTTGTTAAATGTAAACATCTTGATAGCAGAGTTACAGTATACTTCTTTGTACTAAAACAAAGGAGAAAATTTAGAGTTTTCATTATTTGTAGCTTATTATTCTGTTATTTCACTGGTCCAAAGACTGATTCTTCTCTTATGTTTATTTGATCAACTGTCTCTGGGTTATTACTTCAAGCAGTGATTTAAGTTAACTTCATAGATGAGAAAGTAGGACACAACTGGCCAAACTCCTCACAAATCCAACTTATTTAATTCCCAAGGCATCAAACACTTCCCTCACATCCCGACTGGTTGTAGCTCTGAGATCAACACAAAACCTTTCCTAATTTCTTGTTTGATGTAAGAGGAAAATTAAATTTAGCTCAACTACATAAATTATTATGGTATGGCATAGGTTTATTTAAGCAGTGGCGATGCTCATGTCAGGAAAGATGCTTGGTGCCAGGTGATAGCATGAACTACACCTGTGGTCCCTGGGCGGGTTGATAATGACAAACTGATTGATTGTTAACAATCATATGTGGATTAATAGACCAATGATATAATAAATCTACTTTATATTCACTCTCAGAATCACTCACAGTACATCGCCTGCAACATCTTTACCATCATAGCGACATTCATCCCCTAATGTGTACAGTGTTGTTTTGATAGCAGCCACCTCTTTGTCAGATGTGCAAACAGTGTGGTACCCAATGAGGAGCCGGGTGGGATCTGATCCCCACACTCACAGGTGAGAGTCACACGTGCTAATCAGTCAGCCAGAAAGATATCCCTGTGGCCAAGTAGCCAGGGTACATGATCGATCAGAGGCATAGTGACAGGACTCTGCACTACCACAATAGGAAACTGTACAGGTCAGAATAATGTCTCCTTTGTATAAATATACAACTTGAGACTTCGTACTGCACTGCAGCGCATGCTGGGGAAGCTTGGGGTAAAGGCCATCCCTGTCTTTGTGAAAAGCTAAGTGTTTCTAGATGACAGCAGAAATATTAAAGTCGTCAAAACAATAAGGAACTTATGCTTAAAATGCCTCTAGAAGATATGATTTACTTTAAATAAATGCATTTAAGCAGCATTATTGTTGAATAGTTGCTGGTACTTTTCTATATTGATGGTGCATATATCTGTTGTTCTATCAGCTTGTGGGGGCCCTGATACTGGAGCTGACTAACAGTGGGTGAGTGGCAGGGTACACTCTGTACACTCACATTCACAGCAACGGGCAATTAAAGTTGCCACTTAACTGGTCCTACATGTCTTTTGACTGTGGGAGGAAACCAGAGCCCCCAGAGGAAACCCACACAGACCTGGGGCCGCGTGCAAACCCCACACAGAAAGGCCCACGCAGGATGATGATGTACACGGCCTGTTCAAAACCAACACATATCCAGCGCTGCACTTTGAACCAAACCACATTTCACATAAGCTGCTCTCCTTTTCATGACCAAGACAAATCTCAGCGACTAACTGAGGAATGTTTTGAATCCACACCCAAACCATGAGTTGCATGTGAAAAGATTTTTACAGGGAAGGCCTGCATACCCAGCAATGGCGCAGCACGTCTGGGAGTCGTGCAGGGCACACAACCACCGAAAAGCTCTGCTGTCTTGTTCCACTGCCAAGCCATAATAACAGCAATAAGGTTGGGGAGGCTCGTTAACCTTAATCCAGGAATTACACTGTGGCACCAGGGAGAGGAGGACGTGTTGTGTTGTGAGGTTGTACATTGGAGCTGGAATTAAACATTTACCACAGAGGGGGGAGGGGATGTTGCTTCTTTACAGAGTGAAAGTGGGAGTTCATGCAGTTCATGCTAAAAAATTACACAAAGCCTGAGTAAAATCAGTTTGAAAGAGAAGACAGTGTAGCTTAATTAGTTTTTATCCTTTTTATTAGTCTCTACCTCCCTCATGTGGTTACAAAGCATCATTACACATTCACACATCACTGACCCACCACAAGTTTTCAGTCTCCTGACAGAATTACTGTCACTGACATTTAATCCGAATGGGCTGTGCCTGACCTCAGTAACTGGCCAGACACACCTGGATTAATCAGTTTGTCCAGTAATGAAAGACAAGAAGCAAAGGTGCTGTTTGAAATTCAGGAAGTAGTGGAGTTGTGCATATAGCCCATAGTTTCATAAGAGCAAAAGGAAGTAAGAAGGCTAACGATAAAACATCTCTTTTTCTTTAATTTAATTAGAAATCTCACGAGTACAATTCAGTACAATGTAATTAATTAAATCAGCACCCCCCCCCCCCCCACACACACACACACACACACACAGACCTACATAACATGGATAAATAAAATAAAATAATAAATAAAAATACTTATATATTTATATATATATCTACAGCAATTGTAGACATAGGTCAAATTGAAAAAGAAAAGAAGGAAAAAAAACCATCTTTTTAGACTGATTTCCTACCTTTTTTTGCCCCACATCAATAAGTACAGCAATCACAAGAAACAAACACAACTTTAGAAACATTTTCACAGTTCTGACATCCTAAAAACTACTCTTTTTCATCATTGTTTTCAACAACTAATATAAATGAAATATATCTTGCAAATTTAACTATATCACCTCTGATATAATATTGTTTTGAGGCAAGGAAATATCTGTCAATAGTTTCTTTATTGACAAAAAAAACTCAAGCTTCAGAATAATAAAAATGTGTTTTTCTGTAGAGTTTTTGTTCCAACATCAGCAGAGGTTAGGTGTAAAGGTTTCCTGTTAGAATATATTTTTACTGCCAGTCCCAAAATGTCTCAGCATGCCACAGATGAGCCATGAAGCATGACAGTGGCATGCTGATAACATTAAACATAAATCACATCTGCATCTAAACAGTCATCTTTATGACTTGCAGCTCTACCTGTGACTCACTCATGAGACAGACTCTAACACTCACAGCTCATTTTATCAGATGTATCTGCTCAACTGTCGACACAAAGCCTACAGCTAAGCAGCCGATCACGTGGCAGCAATGTAGTGGATTCCGGCATGTAGACATGGTCAAAATGACTTGCTGAAGTTCAAACTGAGCATCAGAACAGGAGAAAAGGGGGATTGAAGTGACATGAATAGACATGGTTTTTGGAGCCAGACAGGCTGGTCTGAGTTTTCAGAAACAACGGATTTACTGGGATTTTCACACATAACTATCTGGGTTTACAGAGAATGGTCCAAAAAAAAAAAAAAAATTGATATGGGGGGAGGGGGGATTGTATAACAGAGGACTGGAAAAATGCTTCCCTGGTCTGATGCAAATTCACCTCAGCTGTGACATTCAGATAGTAGGGTCAGAATTAGATGGAAACAACATGACAGCATGGATCCATCCTGCCTATGTCGACCGTTCAGGCTTGTGGTGGTGCAATAATGTGGGGGATATTTTCTTGGCACACCTTGGGCGCCTCTTTATGACCACAATGAGCCCACTTCCAGTAGGATAATGCACCATGTCAGAAAGCTTAAACATCTCAAACATGGCTTCTTGATCTCAAGTGGCCTCCACAGTCAACAGTCTCTTTGGGACATGGTGGAGCACCAGGTCAGGAGTACAGATGTGCAGCTATCAGTCTGGAGCAACTGTGTGATGCTATCATGTTAATATACAGCAAAGTTTTCTGAGTATTGTTTCCAGCACCTTGTGAAGTGCCAACCTAATGGCAAGATGTAACTAATGGTTTAAAAACTAAACAGCCAGTAAATTAGTTACAGATATAAATGATAGTTTAAATTGGGCTCACTCAGATTTGTGGTATATTGATGAGATGTAAATCTTAATTTAAAACAGAAAAAAACATGTCTATTCATTTATTTATGTTTACTTTTATTGTATATGACGAAAGTGTGGCCAATGGAAGGTGAAACAAAAGCTGAAGTCCTGCTGTTTATCAGTTACATTTTCGTTTCATAAATCATATCTTAAATATTCTTTTCAGGGAAATAAGGGCGACTGTAAAACTCCAACATTGCGTCAAGGTGGGCGTCTGCTGAGGTTCCGGTGGACGCGAGCAAACACGTGAAATTAATGTTGAGTTGCTCCATGTGGGAGTTTCTTTACAGGCTGACACCTCCTTTGCCACAAAGCCGAGTAAGACGCAGCGACTTCATTTCCGTGGAGACATTTCTCGTGCTTCAGATCTTGAGAGACACTCAAACAAGCTGCACAGTAAGTCTTCATTATTATTATTTAGCATTATTTATGAGGTACGTACGCAGTTGTATCATCCTGTTTCACTATAACTTCACTGAATGACAAGAACAGCTGCTTTAGCTCGCGCTGCTGTTGGTTAATGAGCTCATACAAAAACTTGATTGGTTAAGATGTGCGAATTATTGTTTTTCAAATTGTAAAAGTTTATGATTCTTCTGTCCTTTAGTTGAAGATTGTTTTCTGTAAGTGCTGCATTCTGCTCAAACTAGCCTATATCATCTCATATATTATCATATCAACACTTAAATCATTATGGCAGATTTTACTCCAGAATGAAATATATTGACGTCAGACAGCTTGACCTATTGTCATCTACCAACCCTTAAAAAGAGGCTCTAAATGCTGTTTAATAGATCTTTTCAAAAATAAATTTGTCATAGGCTACTTGGTAAATAAATGATAAAAACACTTCTTTTCAAACGCTCTTTCTGATCAAACTATTTGCTGGGTAAGATGTGGAAAAAGTTTTTGTACTCAAAAATATAAATGACAAGTGTGGGACACACTACTCACAAAAAGTTAAGGATATTTGTCTTTTTGTATGATGTCAGAATGAATCTAAAATCCACTCCAACCTTACCAGGTGAACTGAATAAAACTTTCTCTAAACTTTTCAATGCACATGTACACTGTTCAATGGTTAAATATTTATTTTGCATCATTCTGTTCTCCAAAAAATGAAAGTTGAATATCCCTAACTTTTTGCAAGTAGTGTATATCAGTGCCAGCTTAAATGGTACATGATGCAGGAAACAATCATTTCCTTTGTGCAGATTCCATATCTGGACAGTTAACACGTTTAAACTTTAATTCAACAAACACAAAACCAAAAATGTGGATTTGTTGTGTGTACCATTGTATTTGCAAACTATAAACAGATTTAGAATTTAAAGCCAACAACACTTTAAAAAGGAGATGCGAGTGCCACAACAAAAAAGAAAGTGTATTCAAAATACAGATCTGCTGGATATATAACAGGTGAGGGTGTCAGGGTTGGGTATAAAAGGAGCATTCATCAAACATTGTGGGTCATCATTTTGCGCCAAACTTTAAAGAATTATCAGTAATTTACCATAGAAAAACAAAGGTTACTCCATTAAAAGATTGCAAGCACTTCGGAACATGTCATGTAGCCATAATCAGTTTGGACACATGGGCTCAGGAGTGCCGTGGAAAACCATTTTCATTCAACACTGTTCACTGCTGCAGCCAGAAACTTCAGACTGTTTTGAAATGAGGAAGCTGGGTTTCAGCTTTGCTGAGGTCTCTTATCATGAACTTACAGCAGGGAGAAAAAGTATTGAACATGTCAACATTTTTCGCAGAAAATATATTTCTAGTAAAACTTTTGACATGGAATTTTCAGCAGTCAGCAACAACCCAAGTAATGCACACATACAAAGAAATCCTAACATTTATGTCCATGAATTAAGTTATGTCTAATATAGTGAAATGGCACAGGGAATAAGTATTGAATACATGAGGAAATGGAGGACAAAAAGATATGAAAAGCCAAGAAAGCAGCTGGAGTCTGTCAGTATTTAGAAAGTAATCCTGTCCTCTATCAGTGCAAAGTAATATCAGCTGGTTTAGTCCTGATTTAAAAGGTTTCTCTTCACCAAGATGTCAGACAAGAAGCGTTCCATGATGGGTAAAAGCAAAGAGCTGTCTGAAGACCTACGCAACCTTATTATTGCAAAACACACTGAAGGCATTGCTTCCAGGTGCATTTCTAAACTTCTGAAAGTTCCAGTGAGCACCATTGGGGTCATCATCCAGAAGTGGAAAGAACACAGCATCATCATAAACACACCACGGCCAGGTGCTCCTCGCAAGATTTCAGACAGAGGAGTCAGAATAATAATCAGAAAGGTTCTCCAACAGCCCAGGACCACTGGTTTAAGAAAAAGAAAATAAAGCTGCTAGAACGGCCCAGTCAATCACCCCACTTGAATCCAACTGAAAATTTTTGGAAAGTACTGAAGATCCGAGTTCACACAAGAGACCTGGAACCTTGAAGATTTGAAGGCAGTTTATGTGGCAGAATGGACCAAAATCACACCTGAGCATCGTATTCCACTGCTTTCTCCATACAGGAGGCGTCTGGAGGCTGGAATCACCAACAAAGGCTTCTGTACTAAGTATTAAATAAATTTCTGTAAGCGTATTTAATACTTATTCCCTGTGTCATTTCACTATATTACACATAACTTAATTCATGCACAATGTTGGGATTTCTTTCGTTGTGTGCATTACTTGGGTTTTTGCCGACATGTGAAAATTTCATGTCAATAGCTCCACTAGAAATATATTTTCTGAGAAAAATGTTGACGTATTCAATACCCCCCCCCCCAGTATAGAAAGATAGTGATCATGTGAACCTCCACTAATATTTCCTTTTTCTTGCCACAAAGCCAGATTAGAAGTGCAATTGCGTGTATTTAATCGTTTCTTTAAGATTTAAGATTCAAGAAGCTTTATTTCTCCCAAGGGAAATTCCTGTACAACAGTTACAATACAAACGGTAGAAAATACAGTGTAGGAGATAGAAGAAATTAAGCTACCATAAGATAAAAGATAAGATAAAATGAAGACTACCAATATATAATTCAATAAATAACATACACCCATGACCAAATAATGAAAGACAACAATTTAGCAGTTTATATGAGTAAATAAGTACAGCCAGTAAGTAATATGAAAGTAAAATGAAAGCAATAAACTGTAACAGCACAGATTATATACAGTAAAATACAAATGAGATAAAGTAATAAAGTGGCTAAAATGATAAAAATACATCATGAATGCAGTGTCTCTGCTGTCTCTCTCAAGACAAGAGGCAGATTATTTAAAAAGTCTGATGGCTGCAGGAAGAAAAGACTTCCTCTGGTGTACTGTTGTTTTAAATTGTTCTTATTATTTCATCCATCCATTCTGTCACAGGATCAACACAGACTGAGAGATAACCACTCATGTTAACACTTTAAAACCCCAATCATCCCAGCGTGCATGTTTTTAGACTGTGCGAGGTAGCTTAACTTGCTCCCACAAATTAATCTCTTAATACATTTACAATATTTTAATGGAAAGTTTAGCTTTGTAGATTTTTTTTAAATCAAAATTTAAAACTGAAAAGCATCTCCTGGACCCAAAGATGTCACGCTGTTGTATTATTCGTGTGCTAATAAAGATAAGTCATGATACAATCAGAAAAGTAGTAAGAATGTAGTGATCTCTACTCCAATAGATTTATATACTCCAACACACATGGCCCTCAGACATCCTCTAGTAGTTGGTGGTGAAAGCTAATGCCCCAAATATAAAGGCTGCTCCTGCTCTCAGGTCTGAGCAGCCAAAAACAAGATAGAGAGAGTGAATGAGAGCAAAGGAATCCTTTCACCTCTGTTATATATTTACATAGTAGATAAAAATGAATAGGAATAAAATAATAGAAACTGAAAGTCTCAACACAAGCTGGAAAGGTTGGGTGATTTGCATGGAATAATCCAGCTCGATGTGCTACTTGATTCTGTGTAATGTCCTTATTAGCCAAGAACGAGCTCCAGCTTGTCTTTACGTCTATGGTTGGGCTTCCAGGAATCTCTGGTGTGATGGAGGTATGATAGGGATTTAGATTAGTTTGGCACTCTTGGCAGCCACATGCGTGTTCCACAGAAAATAAGAAATATGATATTACCCCTCACATTTAACACTTCTACTTCTTATTGATGAACATTTCAGGGAAATGCTTTATATTCATATTTCATAAACTGCTGCCATTCTAGCAGTTTTATTTCATTTACTTTCATAAAACAGTCAATTTTAGCTAAAAAAAAAGTTAAAATAACAGTTAAAAAGATAAAATGCAAAATACGAATAGAGCCCAGCAGACGACGCAGACCTCTCAAACATTTAGGAAGATGTGAGAATATTGTGTTCTGAGCGAGAAGAAGGGAGCCTACCTACTGCTGGTGATGGAGATAATGCCACCACATCCCCGTCTCTAATTTGCATATCATATCCAAGCTCTGTTTGCATGCTCATCTCCATCATTTGCAGTGAGAAGAAATGAAGTGTGCTACCAGTGATGTGATGATTGCTCCTAATGTGTTGAAAACTGCATAAGTGTTTTGCAAAATGTGCTTAAGTAGATAGTGATATGCAATTAGCGCTCACCAGCTGATTTAATTTAGGGATTAAACTAATGGATGAAGGGGGAAACAGATGACAAAGAGTGTCTGCAGAACTTTCTAACCTTGATAACTTCATAGAGAACTTTCAATTCTCTTTCTAACTTCCCCATCTTGTTCAATGCTTCAAAATAAAGCATTTGCACAGTCAGCTGATTCATTAGCTCGAAACTAAAACCAGAATGTGGGATGTTGTGTTTACATATCGCACTAATAATGAATTTTGTCTCCCGCAGGAAAAAAATGGAGGAAATTCCTGCAACAGCTGTTGCTTTGAACTCTACTCCCACCAACTTCACCTTCTACGACTCAGAGTTTCGTTATGTGCTATTTCCAGTCGCCTATAGCATCATCTTTGTTCTGGGCTTCTTTGCAAACATCTACATACTATTTGTTCTGCGGTCCCTCCGCCAAACGGATGCCATAGGAGAGATCCGCATTTACATGACCAACCTGACCATCGCTGACCTGCTTTTTGTCTGTGCTCTCCCATTTTGGATTGGTTATTATAGCCGTAGGGGGGACTGGGTCTATAAAGAGGTTTTGTGCCAGCTGACAGGCTCCTTCTTCTTCATCAACACCTACTGTTCTGTCCTCTTCCTCGGAGCCATCAGCCTTAATCGATACTGGGCAGTCACAAAGCCGCTGGACGCAGCCTCCTCAGATCACAGGTGTCGTGGGATCATCGTGTGCATTGCTATATGGTTGTTCACAGTGGCGGCAACCATTCCAAATTGGAGAACAGATGGGAGCCACAAGGACCCAAATAACATAACTCGATGTTTTGAGGGGTACGAGAATGAAACAAATTATGACAAGAAGAAAGTGGCCATTACACATTTCTTAATTATTGGAATGTTTTTTGTTGTTTTTTCCCTGGTGGTGGTCTGCAATGTCCTCATCGCTCGAGCTTTACTTAGTCAAAAGGCTCCTCAGTCAGAGCTGCGGTCTGAGACAGTCACATCCAAAAAGTCCAGAACCATGTCGTCCTCAGCTAGACGGTCGAGAGGAGTGAAACGGAGGGCTCTGCAGATGCTCTTCGCAGTGGTGGGAGTGTTCGTTCTGTGTTTCCTGCCGCACCACATAGTTCAAGGCCCCTGGGTGCTGACAGTGCTGCACATCAGTGAGGGCTGGGGCCATGTGGACTGGGAACCAGGCACTCGTCAAGCAATTAACGATGCACATCAGATCACCTTGGTTCTTATGGGTCTCAATTGCATTTTAGATCCGGTGGTTTATTATTTTGCTACAAGGAAGTTTAGGAAATTTGTTGTGGCTCATTTGAAAAAGTTCACAAAGGGAGAAGGATGCTCCTCTTCATTTGCCACGCAGGTTTCTTTGGACAGCAAGGGCCAGAGCCAGAAACTCCAGAGCATTCATCAGCAGCACGGAGGGGAATAACTCAGTTATTATGTAATACATGTAATATACAGGTGTCCTCAAAAGCTTCATGAGCTCCTAATGTTTGAGGAAAACTGTCAGTGGAATAAGTTGAAATGGAACAAAGTGATAATTCATGAAAATTTTGTGAAATCATGACATTGATTTTGAATTGTGGTTCAACAGAAATATTAAAGACAAACAAACAAAAATTAAAACAAGCAAAAAAGCATGATAGGGCTCCTGAACTGAATTTTCATTGAGCAACCGTTTGAGGCAATCACTGCAATCAAGTTTTTTCTGTAATAATCAATAAGACTTCTGCACCTGTTGACAGGTGTCTTGGTTCACTGCTTATAAGCAAGGTGCTCTAACATGCCTGGAACAGTTCTGTTTGTTTGATTTTTAAAGATGATCCTTTTCAACTGCAATTCAACAGCAATATTTTATTTCACTAAAGTATAATTTTATAAATTTTTATTTATTATTACTTTTGATGTTTTTTGTTATTTGAATAACTATTGTAAATTTAGCATTTTCTATAATTGGAGGGTTTGAATGTTTTTTTTCTGTTCAGAGCAGCATTTAACAATCCATAACCTCCTATTTTACTTGTTTTAACTATGTTTTGTCAATGTGTTTTATTATGACTGTATTTCATCTGTACATTTGACTGTATTATCACTGTTTTATTATTTCTTTATTTCATCTGTAGATTTGTTTTATAAGAAGCACTTTGGCCAGGTTAACTTCTTGTTGAAAAGTGCTATACAAATAAACTTTGATTAAATTATTGATTGAGGAGGACTTTACAGTATGTATATATTTAAAAAGGAGACAGAAATTTACTTCTGTGACATCAAGATTATGATTAAAATGGCTTGGGCATGTACAGAGGGGAGACAGTGGAATATATCAGTAAAAGGATGCTGAGGTTGGAAGAACCAAACAGGAAGCGAGGAAGACCAATGAGGAGATTTAGGGATGGAGTGAAAAAGGATGGAGAGGATAGGGTTAGATGGAGGAGAGAATTTATTGTGGTGACCCCTGTGGGGATGTTGGCAGTTTCCAACTTAGTTGCCGTGCAGTGCAGGATGTGTTGGGGTTGTCATCAGGGGACATGAGTTTGTCTCCCATCTGATCCAATACTTTGTACTTTGTATTCACTTTTTCATTTCAGTTTTGCTTTCACTCATGTTTTTATTAATGAATTAAAAGAATACTGAGTAATGGATGCTTGGTTTCCTTCCCCTCATTCCTGTATCACTCCTCTATGATAAACTTGCAACTTCTACTGCGTTTTAAAAAACTTATTTCTTGTTTCTTATTATCCATGTCCCCTCTACACAAACACAAAGCAGATACACAAACCTAATAAAAAGCACAACCTTGAAAGTCATGCAGCACAGCTCATCTGGAACATAAAAATTCTGACTTCGCCTCCTGAAGATCTTTTTAAAACCACATGAATGTGACCTCACCTCACACATTACTTGGACATGGAAGTCGTGGGGCTGCAGTTTGCATTGTGCAACGTTTTTTGCTCTTCCTGTGTGAAATAAAAAGCAGAAGTTTTGCAAGAAAATGCTCTTGGAAAATTACTTGAAGATGACAATGCGCAGGATGACGTTATTCAAGTCACAGGATTGGGGTATAGCAAACAATATATTCAGTCAAGTGCTGAATAAAATAAGTGATAAAGATCTCTTGTCACAGTTTGTTTTTTTCCTTCCGTTTTGCCTGGGCAAGTTATATCCTGTATTGTGACACCAGGGAGCAGAAGTTAAAATTCTCAAGCTATTTCCCCCTCTGGCATCTACTGTCACATTTCAGCAACATCTCATACAGTAAATCCCCCATGATTCACTGCAACAGAGAAAACCAGTTCTCATATCCGGCTTTAGTCTTTTATTTCACATTTACTTTGAGTATCTTTGTTTTTGTGGAGATTAACTAAACAATTTGTAGAGCAACTTTGCTATCTGATCCTGGAGTGTCATTTTCTGTATTTCCTGTTATCAAGTTGTATTAATAAAACATTTTGTGCATTTAATTTTCTTTATTGTGGTGATTCTTTATTCATTTATATTTCTTACAAATCAGCTAGAAGACAGCAGAGAGACAATTACCAGCTGACTGCAAAAAATGTTTACATTTCACCATAACAATCATGGTGGAACACTTCTGTGGGAACTTGCCATTTCACATGAAGAATACGATATGAAAACAGATTTTTATCTTGCAAAAACCATGCTTTCAGGAAATACAGAGCTCAAATTGCAAATGCAAAAGTACGAAAGCTTTGTCTGCTTCTGAACAAAACACTTTTTTAGTCACTTTTTTCTTTCATCTTTCACTTTCATCTTTACCTTCACTAAGATCAGCATTTACGACAGACTTGAATAGACATTTTCTGCAGTTGCACTGGTGGGATCCAGATCGGTGTAAGCGTGATTCGTGCTTGTGTAATTTATGTACACATCTCCATCACTGTCAGCTTGTGGTAACCCCCTAATAAACAGAAAGACGATTACTGGTAATTCTTGCATTTGGCCCGAGACAGCTGTTCGTATGAAAATGAAGCCCAAATATAAACATATGAAAAAGTCAGACTTACTTTGATGCCACCTCAGGTCCTGCAGCACCTATAAGATACAAAGATGACTTATTTTATACAACTTTGACTGAAGTGGACGTGCTTGCTGATGGTGTTTACCTTTAACTGCAGTGCTTGACGCAGTCAGTGTGCCACCAAGTTTTTGCCAGCTCATCCAGACGAGACCACAGATGATGCTTATCAAGGCCAGAAGAGAAAGGACAAAGGCAGCTATTCCTAATTTTTCTCCCACTAGTGTCGGGAAAACAGCAGAAAACATAAAAGATTTTAGCTGAAACATACACTCAGGACATTTACTGATGTTTTTTTAAGTACTGCATAGTGCTCACAGTTTTATAGATCTCAATTAAAAGACATATGAATCTGAACTTCTTGTGTATTGTTAGATTTTTTTCCTCAAAAAGAAACTTTCGTAGCTTTCTTATATGAATTTCAAGGGATTCTGACATGCCAGTGATTCAGTCTACTTTAACTTCAGATTTCTTTTTGAAAAACAAAATCACTGTTAAACAGTAGTTGAGGTTTTTTTTTTTTTTTTTGCCAGTGACCAGCATTAGTTTTTCATACGGGATATGCAGGAATCCAAAGAATTACCAACCTGTTGTTTGCACAGAGACAATATAGACTGTGTGAACTGGACTCATGCTGAACTGAGATAATCGATTCTTTGCGTAGCAGCGGTACAGACCACTTTGCTCTGGTTCAGTGAGGAACAGTTCCCTTCCACTGCCCACTTCTCTTGAGCTCTGATTTTTCAGGTGGTGCCAAGACCAAGAAACGAACGCTGTCTCAGAGGGAGTGCTGCAGAATAGGTGGACTCTTTGACCTGCTGCAACTGGGAAGTCTGGTGTGGCCACGACCTGCAGCGGAGGCAGGTTTTCTATGGAGGAGACCGCTGCAGAGAAAACAGAAGATAAAACAAAGACTTTTCTCTGTTGTTGTTCTTCTTCTTTTTTATGAAGAAAATGTTGTGTTGGATTCTGAATACTGTATTGTATTGTTACATGTCCAAACCATCTTCAGGATTTTGTAATGGTTTGTTCAAGTTTTGCATATCTATATCTATATCTATATCTATATCTATATCTATATCTATATCTATATCTATATCTATATCTATATCTATATACATATATTGTTTGGTTGTTTTTTAAAAATTATTATTTCCAATCACAGTTCAAAATCAACATTTTATGTCACAAAATTATAATTTTGTAATTTTTTAAAATTTATTTTTATTTTTTTGTTTGAACTGCTATTGGGAGTTTAGCCTTTTTTTATTGGAAGGTATGAATAATTTTTTTCTGGTAACTAATGAGTCTGTTTACATTAGATTATTGGATTACAGAGGACCAGGGTTCAAGACCGCGTCATGACACACAGTTAAAAGCCCACTGTGGACCCCTGAGCAAGGTCCTTAACCCCCACCAACTGCTCCCCGGGAGCAGTCTGATACTTCAGAGATGGGTGAAATGCAGAGCCTTAATTTCCCCTCGGGATCATACGAGTAAAAAAAAAAAAATGACTAGGCAATTAGCATCGTCCCTTCCACATGTAAACTATGATTACCTCAAGTGGTAGTAATCACATTTTGGTAAGCTTAACTTAAACCATAGTAAACCTCACTTATTTAAAATATTTGCATGACTGTGTGATTGTGAGTTTATAAGCAGGTTGGAACGGGATTCAGCTCAAAAAGCCTACAGAGCTACCTGCTAACACTCAAACCTGTGTTTATTCTTTTAGCGAGATCTGAATGCCCCCCCAAAAGACAACCCCCCCCCCCCCAAAGAAAAAAAAAAATTGAATAGATAAATAACACCTCGTATTACCTTCTGTGGTCAGTGTAGTTGACATCAAGTCAGTGATGCCTGTTGTTGTACTGGTGAAAACAACAACAACACTGAAAACTGAAAACAACAACAAGGAGGTCACAGGTTGTAACGATGACACTAAATCTCAAACTGGATGATTTTAGAAGGATAATTATAAGAAAAATTCATACCTGTGCTTTCTGTCAGGAAAATGAGAAGAACAAAGCCAAGCAACATGTTGTCTGAGGTGAACAAAAGCAAATACAACAGGTCCTTCAGGCTAACAGGTGCACAAGTGAACTCAGTATGATATAATCAAAATTCAGATAAATCTGGGGGGAAGTATGAGACTGGAAAACAGAAAGAAAGGAAGTTCTGAGTTCCCTTTGGTTAATAATTAGAAGACAGCACTTCAACAATTAATTTCCATCCCCAGTTTTTTCACACAGGAAGCAAAAGGCTCTGTGCAGTCAGTGTTTTCACTGTCTGACAAATATCTGGATGGAAAATCAGCAGAGTGGTGACAAAAACCAATTTCACCTACAAAAGTCTTCAATTTGTAACATTTAAAATCTGCCAATCAATTTGTGACCTGCGGGAAGAACAGTTTACCAGACTCCTCTAACTTTTAATGCATTTTCTAAATTCAGAGCTGGCAGGCAAGTCGATCAGACGCCCGGCACACTTGGTTTGAAACATTTCATATCTGCGACAGTGGTCACCTTCAGGCTCCGGCTGTGATGACAGCTCTGATTGTAGCAGTCGGACAGGTTGACATCAGACCTCTAACCTGAGGCAAGCGTTTACCGGCTGCTGAGGCAGGTCAGCAGGAGCAAGTGGATTTATTTCATTCATTTATTTTTCTAATACAGGCTTGAATAAATCATAGAAATTCAATAAATATATGTCAAACTTAAAGTGCACACAAGGTAGAGGTGGAAGTTCACCAAATCCTGTTAAAAGAACAGAACAGGTAAAATTTTCAGGGAATCTAAACTATGCTTATTTATGTATGCTTTAATATTTTATTCCACAGGGTGTACCATACTGTACTTTATCCTTTATTTTATTCATGTTATCATCAGAACATCTTTCAGGTTAAACAGGTAATTTTCTATCATCTTGCTAATCTTTGCCATAATCTTGCACTGTATTGTTGAATGGTTACTTTGAACTGAGACTTTTCATCACCTGGACACTTTTCCAAAGTAAATTTGTCTCTGAAGTTTTGCAATGTAATTGTGCAGAGCGGTTACCTACGTACAAACATCTGCCTCACAATAAGATGCCACTTTTCATAGGATATTCAAAAGCATAATATTTGCAAACTGCAGATTTAATGTTGAAGCTGAAAATGTGTCAGAGTCTTTGTGGTTTATTTTTAGTATTTTTGCATATAAAACTTGTCCGTATTTTCACCTGAGGCATCAACAACCATAAAATACAGTTGCGAAGTCATACAGAGATGTTTCTAAAATGTAGGAAGTGGTTTCTCTTACTTCACGAACTGTTGCTAAAACAAACTGTTGCTGCTCTGCCTGACAAAAAGATCTAAAAAAACTGAGCAATTTCAAAACACATAGAGGTACTTGTGAAAATACTGACGTAGTTTAAATGAAGCTGTTTTTAAAATGTATTTTACCTCATATTTATGTTTGATGGAATATCTGGAAGTAGGCTCAACTTTATGGAAATGTTAAAATAGGGTGAAAACAGGTTTTAGATATTAATCTAGTCGATGCAAACTGAATTCTAACATTGTTCAAGTATATGTAGAGCAAATTTTTATTGGCTGTTTCTACAGTGGGTACACAAAGTATTCAGACTCCTTTAAAGTTTTCACTCTTTGTTTCACTGCAGCCATTTTTCTAAAATAAAAAAGTTCATTTTATTTCTCATTAATGTACACTCAGCACCCCATCTTGGCAGACAAAAACGGAAATGTAGAAATTTTTGCAAATTTATTATAAAAAAGAAAAACTGAAATATCACATGGTCATAAGTATTCAGACCCTTTGCTCAGTACTGAGTAGAAACACCCTTTTGAGCTGAAGAGACATGAGTCAAGTTTTCCACATCTGGATTTGGGGATCTTCTGCCATTCTTCCTAACAGATCCTCTCCAGTTCTGTCAGATTGGATGGTGAATGGTGGTGTTCAGCCCTTTTCAGGTCTTTCCAGAGATGCTCAATTGGGTTTAAGTCAGGGCTCTGGCTGGGCCAGTCAAGAATGGTCTCAGAGTTGCTCTGAAGCCACTCCTTTGTCTGAATGTCTAAATGCTTATGACCATGTAATATTTCAGGTTTTCTTTTTTAATAAGTTTGAAAAAAATTCTACATTTCTGATTTTTTTCTGTCAAGATGGGGTGCTGAGTGTACAATAAAAATAAATAAGAAATAAAAAGATTTTTTATTTTTTTATTTTAGCAAATGGCTGCAATGAAACAAAGTGTAAAAAGTTTAAAGGAGTCTAAATACTTTCTGTACCGACCGTGTCACTCTGCTCTTCACCTGCATTACAAGCCATTTTAACTAGGTTCAGGACAAGAAATTGTAGAAGATTCATCACTTCTTTTTTTCAGTCCAACAGCTCTTAAAGAGCTTGAAGTTGCAATATAGTACACCGTGTGCTGGAAAAAAAGAGGAACTATTAACTCCATATTGTAATGCCGTATGTGTCATATTGATGCAGTTTCTGAGACCCTTTTCATCACTTTACAGTAAAAACTTTGCTCAAAATCCTGTTGTACAGTCTGCTAATACCAATTCAACACTACACTACAATTCTCATATTGTATATGAAAATGAGTTTTGTTAAATGTTTAAAATATTATGTTAAATGGTCGAATAAAGACTTCATGTAAAAAAAAAATATTTGAATTTTCTCCCTCTTGGATCTGGCTTTAAAGAGTTAAGCCAGCAAACAGATTGGAGTGGTATGTTGCTGCCACATGTTGTGAATTCAGTGCTTTAAACGAGCCACACACACACACCTATCAGCTCATGTCTCAGGCAGCAAACTAAACTCATCCTTCACAGCAGAGTTAAGTCTTGTTCTGCCCCTGATGTGATCCTCATGAAAGTCAGGTTCATGGCAATTTTTCATTGTTTGATTTAAAGAAAGTTGAACTTAATGAGCCTATTGCTATGAGTGGATGATGGCTGGTTGACTCGTTCAGCTTAGTGAACTTTCATTCATCCATTCATGCATATTCTATCCCACTTAGCCCAGTTCTGTGTCCTAGGAAAGGTGGAGCATATCTTGTAAACTTTTCCTTTTGAATGATTTACAGTATGTTGTCATTGCGAGCTAGAGTCCATGTTTTAGGCCTTTACATGCCTTTGGGTGCAATAACTATTTGTAAAAATGTTTAAGAAGTTGTGTTAAGTTGAATGAAGTGAATTATGAAATTTACTTTAGAATTTCTTCATGATGAACAATTTGTTGTGTCTATTATACTGTGAATGCATGTTTATAGATCATTGTGCTTTACTTAAAGATGAATTAATACAGAATCGTGTTCTTTCTCTGTTCAGACCAACTTTACTATCATATCAAGTTGGTTGTCCCACATTTTGCCATTTTACACAGTGATCAGCATGCAGTAAGTAATAATAGCAACTCCACATCTCATTATAATGTCTACATTGTTATCTATTTTCAGCTACCATAGTGCAGAAATTCTCTGACATTGCAGTCTTTGCTGAAATGTCATAATGATAAAGAAGCCTTAAATACAGATGTTCTCATTTCCCGGTAACATTTATGATTTAAGTGTGAACAGAAACTGCTTTCTCAATTTGACACTCTCTGCAGCCGCTCTATTTCCTTTAAACTTAATATGTGATGGTTTTTCTGATAGTGTCATCTGGGCATTTCTGGGTGTGCATATTAGTTGTAGGTCAATGAGAATGAAAATGAGTATGTTTTTTTTAACCACTAGTTATTACTCATTATTCTTCTATTATTCATCATCCATAACTCCAGCTGTCCTGCAGACTGCAGAGATGCTGGTTCTCACCACTGAAGTCTTCCTGCCAGATGATGACACTTGATTAAGGTTTATGCTTTGTGCACTAATATTGCTACAGATGCTGTTTGCTTTTAGCTCTTTGGACAAACATATTTCTCATATTTGATTAATCACCTCTATGAAGACTGATGTTGTCGACCTCTAGGGGGCAGCATCCACCCAGAAGATGAAGAGGAAGCTGGATCGTAACCAGACAGGATGGAGTGAACCTGAGGAGGGAGAGTGAGGAAGTTATCTCTGAGTTAAACAGGTCAAACAGTCATCTTACTTATTAATTATTTCTTCAAAAAGCAGTCAGGGTGTGATCTGCAATACCATCAGGCAGCTGCGTGAAGAGAGATATGAAAAATGAATTAGGCAACTCAGCAGCCTCAACAGCAAAAACAGGCTTCCTTAAGTGCATTCTTTGGTATAATTAACTAATTTCACAAAGACAAAACAAGAGTGCAATTCAAAAATACATTTTCACAGGAAGATAAATGTGCAAGTCTCTACATCCACTTTAGACTTTTATTTTGCATTTATTTGAGCATCTTTGTTCTTGTAGAGAAGATTAACAAAACATTTTGTGCAGCAACTTTGCTTTTTGGTACTGGAGTGGTGTCATTTTCTATCTTTCCTTTTATCAGGGTAATTTTCTTTATTGTTGTGGTTCAATGATTTTTTTATTCATTTTTTTTTTAGAAATCAGCTAGAAGACAGCAGAGAGACAGTTACCGGCTGACTGTAAAAGATAATGTTTGCATTTCACCATAACAAGCATGGTGCAACAGTTCTGTGGGTACCTGCCTTTACCACGAAGAATAAGATGTGAAAGTAGATTTTTATCTTGCAAATACCACGGTCTCGGGAAATACAGAGTTAAAAATGCAAATATAGAGGTACTTACGCTTTGTCTACTTCTGAACAAAACGCTCTTTTAGTCTCTTTGATCTTTTTATTGCACATCTTTATTGCCAGTAACAACAGGCTTGAGTAGACGTTTTCTGCAGTAGCACTGGTGGGATCTAGATCGGTGTAAGCATGATTTGTGCAGGCTTTCTTAAGTGCATTCCTTGGTATAATTAACTATTTTCACAAAAACAAAACAACAGTGTGAATCAAAAATATATTTTCACAGGAAGATAAATGTGCAAGTTTCTGGAGCAGGTTTGATGGAGCATAAAGGAAAGAAAAAGAAAATAAAAGACGTATCACTGGCAACCTTATTCTTCATATTTCTGCCATTATAGATTATTATGTTTAAAAAAGATGTTATAAAAGGTTTGATTGTAAAGAAAGTTTCAGGTGTGTAGATTTAAAGGTGGTTTCAAGTCTGTAGTTCAAAGGGGATAGATTATACATCCACCACTGGATGGAGCTCATTCCTCAGTTTCCCACACGATGGCCTCAGTAATGTACGCTTTTTTTTTTTTTAATCAAATGAAAGTGTTAGCAGGGTAAAAAAAAAAGGAAAAATAAAAGAAATCCATTATGCACGTTTTATAGGATGTCACTTTAAAGCTGAAACATTAGCAGAGCAGCCATGTTTCCTTGTCAGTGTTGGTCCAGTTTATTGAGTTTAACACGTAAAGATAAGCATCTATCCAGATGTATTCTATATATTTTTAGCAACTTTTTAGCTCCCTTTAAATGAATTCATTTAATTGCCTTGAGTGTTTGTGAATGTGTCTGCCTCTGGGGTGTTTTTTTGTTCACAGTTGAATTGCTGCTCCCCCTCCTCTGGTGCTTTCAGTTTGTCTGTGTCTTCTGAACATTGGCCCTGTGGGGGGCTGCAGTCACTTCATTACAAAGAAAATGCATTATTATGTTATTGAGTGAGGAAAGCATGAGATACAGTGAGAAATATCCTCTCGGAGACAGTTGCTCTTGATGACTCCGATGAAATATGAAAGCATTGTTTGTGTGTGTGTGTGTGTGTGTGTGAAAGAGAGAGAGAGAGAGCAGTCATCCCTGAATCATTTCTTGATGGATAAGTTTCCTTCCTCCTCTTGCCACGCGTTGGTTGTCACAGCGATGACGAGTGGCTTCCTCCTGCTTTTCTGGCGGGTGGTGGGATGTGACAGTCTTACAGGCAGCTGCCAGCATGCATCTTGCTGCACCCCACCTCAAACCCACCCCCACCCTAACCATCCAACCTTCCCTTCCAAACGATTAGCTCCACACTTCCTGACTGTCTCACATTCCTATCAGAAATTCTCGGCATAGCGTCTGAGATCATCAACGCGACTTTCTTCTGCATAATGCTTCAGAAATAATAACAATATTGAGAACAGCAACAACAGTGACAAGAGCTATTACAGCAACATGCAACAAAACAACAGAGTACAGACGGCACTCAACTCCAGATGGGCGCTTCTTGTGCCAGGCAGGAAATGGCACTGGGCTCCCTTGCCATCATTTTTCATTTTAGCAGGGAACAGAGATGATCATCACTTCATCTTCGGCACATCCATTCCACCAAATGCACGAGCTGTAAATTAGTTTCTTTTTGTTCTCGTTCTCTGCATGGATCCCACTTGAGCTGGCGAGAAGCGGTGGTCATTCAAAACATCATATGAGACTTCCCTTTGTTTTTTGTGGTGTCTGTAAATGGAATGAAGAGGAACTGACGGAAGCACATAACTCTGCACAAGCATACAAGCATATAAATGTAATGAATAAAGCAATGAATGAAGCCACTGTCTTTTCTCTGAGCTGAGCTTCGACAGTGAATGTGTGCTACAAATCATGGAAGTTTGATATAGATAAAGATGATGCACTAAAAACGCTTTAGCAAATGTTTCAAAATCTTTGCAAAAAACGTTCAATTTTGAGGACATTTTATAAGGAGGAAGATTGTGAAGGATCCTGTATTTTGGGATATATGGGCTTTAACAGTTTGTAGAGCTACATATAGGAGTATCTTAGCTTTTTGGGTTGCAATTTTGGGGTTTGGGTTTAATTAAATCATCCTTTAGCAAGTCCAGTGAATACGCTGTATCAATTAATTGGAGTGCTCCATCTTTTTCAGAATATTTCTGCTTCTTTAATTTAATTAAGTTCGATTCAAATCAAAAGTAAATTATTTCATGAATGAATAAAACAAATCTCATCTGTTCGATTTCATGTGACCTTCGTCTCCTAGTTGCAAGAAGTATTTAAATAGAAAATGGCAAAGTAATTTTGCTGAAATAACCAGCAAATGCCAGTGAAATAAAACTCCTTTACAACCGTTATGCATTTTATTCATACTGGCTTAAAATGCCAAATAAAGCATCTAGACCCAGGGATTATGAGAGAGTTTGGAGGTCTTTTCTTTTTACTCCTGTTCATCCAATGAAAATCTGGTAAAAGGAGGAATTCCTTTTTCAAAATTTCCAAACCTGCAGTAAATATCTTAGCAGACAATAACAAACAAAAATACACAATAAAATGACTTTTCAAGAAGAAAAAGTGCAACAAAATAAGAGGTTATCTGAGAATAAAACGAGTTTTATGTGTATATGCATCTGTTTGTTCTTTACTGTGTCCAAATAAACAGTGTATGACAATTTAATGCGTGCGTGTGTGTGTGTGCATGTGTGCGAGACCGCATTATCCCTTGTGCTGCACTGTGCAGATGATGCTCTCAGTTCTGCTGCGTAGGTCTTGTGTTGAACAGATGTCACGGACGCTGATACTGTCCCCGTGCTGAGCAGGAACAAATTACAGGCCGATACACACACCAGAGAACACACACATGCACACACACATGCTTCAAATATAACCTTCAGATTACAGATGGCCCCTATCAGAGGCTGCTGCCTGGATTTGCAAGATGTAAATACTGAGAGGGTAATCCAGAACAGGGGAGAGGGGGAGTATGACATGGGGCAGGATGGGCAGCAGATGGTGGATGTGAGTGTGTTTTAGATTGAATTTTAGGCACTGACATCGGGATTATTGAGGTCCATTTCTGATGCATTGCAGATGAAACTTGTTTTTTTTTTTCTGTTTTTGTTCTCAGCACAAAAAGCAGGTGCATAAACGCCTTCAGTATGAAATGGAAAGGTATTTTTTCTGTCTGTTTGCCCTGGGTGCACCAAGACTAAACATTATAGGGGGAAACATGAACATCAGCTCAACTATGTCTTTATGTATTCGGCAAGCTGAGAGAAAAGAGACAGAAAAACAGACAACACTGGAAACAAAGGAAGGAAAATAGTTTTGGAACTTTGAACTTGTCGAGGTTAAAAGTTGATCGAGCTAGCACACAATGATACAGCGTGCCATCCCGGAGAACATTTTCTCCCACATGTTCTTTTTCATTTCATCTCCTCCCCTCCTTCCTCCTCCATCCCCATCTCTCACACCCTTTTTGTCCTTGCCATAATTTCATCTCTTTGCACGTCATTAGCAAGCTGGCGCCTAATGAATTTCTTATCTCTCTGAATTCAGTGGCTGTTGTGATAACGTTCATTGTTTTCAGTTTTACTATTCCCCATGTCGGAGGCAGGGGTGTGTGCTAATGGAAGACTGGGGGAAAGAAACAGAGAGACAGACTGATATTTAGAAAGACAGACAGATTGAGGTGGAAAGAAAGGAAACTCTTGCTAGTGGTGGCATTTTGGCTGTGCATAATCCAGCATTTTAAAATATACACGCAATTGACTGTAATTAAATGTGTATGTGAGTGCTAGAAGCGGATGGCAGCACGCTGAGGGGGATAGTACATGGAGAGCTGTCAAGAAGAACAGGTGGTGCAAATGACAGAACGACAAGAGCAGAAAATGGAAAAATGATAAAAAAAGAAGATGGCTTAACCTTTAAAAGACAGAAGCAAAAACCAGTCATTCTAAACAAGAAGTGAGTGGGAAAGAAGAAGCTCAGAGATGATTAAACAAGGAGAGAAAAGAAAAGATGGGAAGCAAATCGAAGGACAGAGCAGTGGCAGATGGGGGTGTTCTGGTCTGTTACTAATGTTCCTCACAAGAATTAAAGTCCAGGAAGAGGTTAGTAAACACATACAGGCTGGTACACACACATGCATGCTGTCAGTTCATTTCAGGTGCTACCGAGGGCCCCTGTAAACATCAGCAACCCCCTGCTGGCTTCCTCTCGGCAGTACTTAGTGACTTAGTGACCCATGCAACCCCTCAAACACACCAGCATCAGCCCCTGTAGCAGCGCATCGCTGATCCAAAGTGTCACCTCGCTAAATATGGGCACTCACACACTGGCACACACATACACGGCTAGCTGTAAGTGTTAATCACATTCTTCTGACACTTTTCCTAATAAGAGAGTGCATGAAGACTGTGATATGTAAAGGAGACTGGGGGAGATTGAGAGGAAAAGAGGGGTGGGAAATTGGACGCAGAGCTAATAGAGGCTGTGTTATATCGTCCACAGTGGTATAACATAATTTCAGAACAGCTGTGCATCTGAGTTGTATTTCAATATATGAAAAATAAACTGTACTGCTGTGGCTCAGGAACTGGATTTCCTGTTCAATAATATTACATTTATTGAGATGTTTAACAAATGACAGCCTGTGTTGCTGTGATTTGTGAAATTCTCATTTTTTTAAATATCACAAAAAAATCTGGAAATAGGTGAAATGATTAACTGAGTTTGTACAATCCTAATAAGTTTAAAAATGCACTACGGAGCTTTTTTTAGGGTTTTTTCAGTGACGCGCCCCCTATTGATGGCTAAACTAGCATTTATCTTGCACCCTACCTGAACTGCGAGCTCACTCCAGCCAGTAAATGACAGTCTTATCTTGACTCTTGTCTTATCTCTTGCTGTTCCTTCCTCTCTTTCTTTTTCTCTCTTCCTCCAAAACTGTTTTCCTGTGTTTCTTTGCTGAATCATGCGAGTTCAAAACACCCAGTGTGTTTACACCCGTTTGCTAGCATGTGAGGTGGTGTGAAACTAATATTTGCTGCAGTGTCACGCTGTGTCCAAGATGGAAAAAGTTGCATAGTGTGGTTCCTCAGCCTTGGTACGCCACTGGTCAGTGGCGGCTCAAGAAATTAAATGTTGGTATGCCATCAAAATGAGTCAAAAATACATATTTTTAAGGTCGAAATTAAGTTATGTCATGAGCCTTTAATAACCAATTTTTGGAATCAGCACCTTTGTTATCTTACACAGTCTGGCCCCTTTTTTGAATAGGCTTGATGGGAAAGTTGGGTGGGTTAGTTTTTTGACAGAGCTGAACCTTGTTACGATTAAACAAGCTATTTTGTTGTACTGTTGGGTTTTGTTAAAAGAAAAAGCTTAATAAAGGGGAAAAAAGCCTTCAGGAATAGTTTGCCAGGCTTCTTGAAGGATATTTCAAAGATTCTCTTTGGGTGTTTGCTGCTTTTTGTTTCATTCTGTGTCAAGATGATCCCACACTGCTTCAATAATGGTGAACACCGGGATCTGCGGAGGATTCCCCATTCTCTAAAACCTGTGGCGGAAATTCTGCTCAGTTCTTGTGTAAGTCAGCATATCTTTTTCGACCTGTTTTGCCTCCATAAGAATGACTTTTTGACAATCCCTTTCATGAAAATAATTTCTGATGAGGCTCCAGCTAACAGTAGAAAGATCTACTGAATGAACTGGACTGAAAAAGCAGCCAATGACCTCAGAAAATTTTTTTTGAAAATTTCAGGAAGCCTGAAGAACTACCTCAAGACTACTTTAAAGTAACACTGTGTAACTTTTTGATCTTCAAGGAGTACAGCGCAAGTTCCAGCTTTTTTCCAGAAGTTCGCCCCCTCTGGCCACAAGTGGAAGTGATGCTAATGTTGTGCACTCACATGAGCTGCTTCGACTGCGTTGGTCTCTAATTTAACCCAAATTATATTCAGTCTGAGCCCAGAGTTAGAGCCATGTCTACTGAAGTAAGAGTTATAAATCTGAAAGTTGTTTACGGTTTGATCGTTGAGTAAACTGACGAGCTGCATGCTAGTGATAACAACAGGTTAAGGCTAATCTAAATTCACAGGCTGAGACCACGATTACCTTATAAAATTAAACTATCTTTATTAAATTTAACAGTATCTTTCCCAGGAATAGTCAAATGGCTGTTATATTGCATTTACATGCTTAAAACTTAGCATTGCAATATTATGCATCCTTATTTCCATCATACATCACATTTACCTTGTTAGCAAGAAGAAAGCCAACTGTGGGTCCCATTTTATTCCCAGACTGGATTGAAGTTCCCTCCAATTAAAAAAATAGAAAGAAAAAAAGCTGCTCGGTTGTTTACTCCCATCTCACTCCGGTGCCGGTGTTGTGCTGAAAAATGCCCCCCTGCTGTGGGGACCGGTCAGGCTCCAGTTTGGTTCTCTTCGTCTCAAGACAAAACTTTTCTTCTTCGTCTTACTGGAGTCTGAGTTGGGGTTTGAGAGGCACCTGCTCTCCATCTTTTAGCAGCAGTTAGTGTTGTGTCAACGTGCACGGACCTGCAGTGGTGGAATACAGAGCACCGTCACAGCCAGATGAACAAGAACGCACCTCGTCTCCCCCACAAGCGCCCCTTTGAGGCTTCGTACCCGAAACTCTCGCATTGAGCATTCAGAAACAGTATTAGAGACCACCGCAGTGAAGAAAGATCCGCTCATTCTACACATCAGGCAAAAGAATAGTATTTAACATTTAAACTTGTGGAATGCACCAATAATGTGTTCTGACTTATTTTGATGGGACGACAGTACATCCTGAGGCTAAGAAACAGCACTTCACAAGTTTTGTTTCCGGGATGCTACGTCTCATTACCTGAGAACAAAATATGCCCTTTTTTTTGTCTGGTTTCTAATGCTGCCCAGAACATACATGGAGAATGAAGGAAGACATGTTCACTGCAATCTGCAACACCACTGCAGGACATGAAATCCGAGACAATGGATTTGTTGAAGAAGTTTATACAAAGAAAGGATCAAACTTTTCTCACAGTTATGTAGAAGTACAACAGCTGGTAATATGATGATTTATTGGCAGAGGCTTTTCAAAGGTGAACTGTTGGGCTTCAATTTTAAGGTAAAAAGTCTGAATTGGTATGTGTTCACCAAGCTTAAATCTAAAACCGCCTTTCCACTGAAATTAGCAGGTTCACGGTTTTTCCAACGTGGGTCGACCTGCTTATAATCGGCATTTAGCTCCTTTCCCATTGGCAAAAAAAGTTGGCTCTGACTCCCCGCTGGCAAGCTGCGTGGCCTCTGTCCCCACTGCTGCACGTCTGGTGAGGCCATCACACTGAATTCGCGTTGATGATGTCATCCATGCGACAGAAATCAGGAGAGTAAACAGAGTCAGGCCGGAGTCAATGTGCTTTCATGTTGCACTTTTGTCCGTCCTCAAAATGGATGAAAATCAGCGGCTGATTTTCTAGCGCAGGTAGAACATAGGCGACGTGAATTTTTGGTCGAAGCAGAGTTTTTTGGTTTGTTATATGAGGAGCAACTTGCACAATGTCATGACAAAGGCATGTTCCACCCAAAGTTGTCACAAAAATTTGCAGCTCAACCCGGGTCTGGTAATCCCACTGCATGCCGATCGGAGCTAAACTTCTTTGATGGCAATTTTAACCCACCTCGCTTGCCAAGTCATTTGATGCGGGTTGGTGGGGCAATCCCACTGCTGCTAAAAACCATATGTTTGCGTGGGAAAAGGGTGTTTTTGTTTTTTGCAACCTCTATTGACTCAGTAAAGCCATTAGGCTGTAGCTCTTCCCTTTGTTATGGTCTCCAGGGTGGGAATCTCATTCCAGGCTGTGGTAATGATTCTTTAACTTCTGTAAATAGGTTAGAGATTTACATGACACTTCACACAACTGTAAAAAAAAAAAAAAAAGAAAAAAAAAAAACTTTTCAGGTGGGGTTTGGATGTACCACCACATTTTTTTCCTAAACCTCACGAAATTATGTGGTAAACTAATCTAAGAGCGCCTGAAAAAAGTTAATAATGACCCATAAAGAACTGAATAGTAAGGCGACTGACTAATGATCCCACACTGAGATCAAACCAATTTCCTGGATGAGAGTCTCACAATTGCGTCATCACAGTGGCTGACACCGACTTCCATTTGATGCCAGAATTTCACTTCAAAGCCATTTTACTTCCAGCTGCTTAAGAAATGATATGGTTGGGGATGCAGAAAGCCACAGGTTAGAGCCCTTGGCTGTTCATCCTTTCCTCTCGCATCTTACAAAAATGTATATAGCATTCAGTCAGTCAACAATCACAACACCTTGTTTGTTGACCTTCATGAAATCTTCTGCTCTATTCGTCCAAATTGTTCTCATCTGTTCTCATTTACACTTTTCATCCTGTTCTGCACCATCAGCTCAGACAGCCATTGTACAAGGAGCAGTGAGTCGACACAAGGACCCAGAAGCTTCATTACACTCCCAGTCTCATCACAGTACACGCAGCCAGAAAGCTGCTACTGTGTTGTTTGGAGCGGCAGTACTTGCCAACTGTCCGCATGTCCTGGGCAGGGCTGGACTGGGCGCGGCATGCAGAGAGACTCTTAACTGCCTCAGCAGGAACATCAGGAGTGCAATACTGCTTGCTGTCCCCACACATATGGCCCTGTTTTTCATTTTTTTGGGTGTGCACAGCAGAAAGTAGAGAGAGATGGAGCTAAATCTGGGGAATGGATGAGGAAGCAGTGACAGAATGGCAGAAGTAATATAGAGGGTTAGGCAGGAAGAGAGATGACCAGCCGGAGAGAGAAGAGAGAGACAGAGGCAGGAAACTAGAGCTGCAATAAATGAGTAGTTGAATTGCAGATAAAAAGAAAAGGGGTGAGAGGGAGTAAAAAGCAGGAAGAGAGCTGGATTTGTTTTTCAGTTGTGTCACGCTGTAACAGAAATGTGTTTACCAGCCCCCGCTTTGCCATTAGTGACACTTGGGCGCTCCTGTGGACGAAACCAAATAGGTTGATAACTGCCTCATGTATCCTCCAAATATCCCCATAGCTCTCCATCTGTTGGACTGCGTTCGTCCGTATGTTCCCCCTTTCTGTCTTCGTTTTTGGTCTTCATCTTTTTTGTTTCTCTCTTTTTCCCTTTTGCGCTCAATCTTCCTTCAAGTTGGAGCAGCTGTCAGAGTGGCAGAAAATCAAAGCTGAATCAAGGTTAGAAAAGTCAAAGGCATCCAAGTTTGGGAAGAATGCAAAAAGGCTTTGGACATAGGAACCAGCATTTCCAGACTTGGATAATATATATATAAAGATACAGCTTATATGTACTGATTTCATCCCAAACTTCTGCTTTGTTTATTAAATGAGGATAGTTCTTTTGTTATATTGTTGTAAATTGGTGATAAATAAAATTAAAAGAATTGAGTGGATGTATAAAGCTGGAGTAGTAAGTTTGATGATGTTAATCAGCCAAGATGAGACATTTGCAATTTCAACAACATTTTCAGGTTAATTATTTAAGAAGATAACTGAGCTCCTTTAACTTTTGGTTTGATAAAATTAGGATTTTTATCGACTACAGACATTCTCTTGCCTCACACTCTGAAGATTACACACTGGTGGCAGGCCTGAAGTTATGAAGGGAGTATGAGTGGGGGGAAAAGTGATGGAGAATGATTTTTATCATGTATGGTTTGCATAAATGACAAAACACTTTATTAAACCTTTTATGAATAGTGTCATGACAGTAGACACTTGTTTAAACTTTGTTTTCTGGAACATACACGGGGAGTAAATTTGTAAATCAGCCATCTCAGTAGAGATCAATGAGTCATCCAACAAAGCAACTCACTATAGAATAAGTGATATACATACGCTGTAATTACCAAGTTTGCTTTAGTGACAAACAGGAGAAGAAAAGCTATAGCGAAGCTATATTTGATACAATATTATATACTACTTTTCTCCTTTTTTGTAGAATAGATCAAATAAATCAAATGTATAAAAAGTAAAATATGATGAAGAAATAAAAAAGCATAACCATACATAGAAGTAAAATATTGTATGTGAAAAACACATTTCACTGCTCTTTAAGAAAAATGAAGTTTTGTCTTTCTTTTAAAACAAATTGAATTTAAGTTTTGAAATTAAAAAGACAATAAAGTATAAGAAAAGTAAAAAAAAAAAAAAAAAAGTGCAGTGAGATTAAACTTTTCCACACGGTCTGCATTTAACATCTATTAAACAAAAGTTGCACCAAGTAATCAAATGTCTCTCATTTGTCTTCAAGCAACCCTGTCCTCTTGAAAAATACAGTATCAGACTGGACAAATGATTGTAATTCACAGGCTTTGTCTCATTCTTCTCTTTAGCTATAACAGCACTGCAGTAATGTCCATTACCTGAAAGTTAACTTACATGGATCGCATCTGATATCAAAGCACTTTTATCTTTCAGCCCGGTTGTTTTCATCTCCTTAGCCTACTTAATAGCTTATGCCCATCTTGCTAATAATCTCTGCAGGCCCTATATTTTTTTCTCTGAAGCTGCATGTAATGAGCTATGATTGAGCCTGATCCCAAGATAACTGACATAGAGAGGCAAAAATAAGACAGCAGAAGTGCCTGACCAATCCTGCTCAGCACTGCACAACTTGGACTCTTAACTCTTTATATGAAAGATACATAATATCAGTGCCTTCATAAGTCTGTTATAGGAATCCATACACGATTCCCACGCCTGCATTCACCATCAGATTATTGCATTGTGGTGCATGTGTGCAACTGTTCCTGTGGTGGAATATCCCTCCAAAAGTTCCAGTCCCTGGCAATGTTGTGGTCGAAATGCAGCTGGAGAAGAAACCCTTACAACTCAAGCTTCGAACTGACAGATAAATGAAAGTTACAGCCCATCCATGACTTTACACATCAATAGAATATCACAGGTTGGACCAGTTTATCACAGCACAGATATAAAGATGTAAGCTCCACTTAGAAAGACAGAAAATTAGCTATAGGTTTAAACACAGCACTCTCTTTATTTGGGACAGATATGCCAACTCAACCTGGAATATTTTCTGGACTAAATAAAAACTTCCATCATGACAACAGTTTTCCTCTACAGAGTTCCACAAAGTGACGTTGAATCATGTTGTCAAAAGAAGCCCAAAGGTGAGAGGCTTAACTGCTGCTTGACTCTTTGAAGGCGTTAACGTCTTTCCCTTTTCTGACATCAGACTTGTCACAAAATGCCACATAAAGGGAAAGAGAGAAAATGCCTTTGTAGATATTTTAACAGCTTAGAAAGTCTGGAAAACATAGAGACAGAGACGGTAAAGCAGATTGAATCCCAGGGTCAATGGTTAGGGAGGCTTAGCCACACAGTGCTAGTCAGAGGACTTTCTGAGTCAACATCCAGTGTTGCCTTGTAGGCTTAAAGTTGTTGACTTCAGGGACAGAAAAGGCATTGAATGGAAGAGAAAAACTATAAAGAGTGTTAAATATAGAGAAAAAATATAATAGTGGGTGTCTTTCAGTG
Organism: Atherinomorus stipes; assembly: GCA_023101725.1. Lineage (NCBI taxonomy): Eukaryota > Metazoa > Chordata > Actinopteri > Atheriniformes > Atherinidae > Atherinomorus > Atherinomorus stipes. Next base: position 480,468 of record JALJCO010002464.1, read on the forward strand.
TCTGTACCTGCAAGTCCGTGCAGCTGAGCGAGGATGCATGTGTGTGTTTGTGTGCCATCTTTTGAGTAGCTTGTGAATGGGAGGATTTAGACAGAAAAAGTTTGAGCACAAAGCTGCTGGAGGTAATCTTGCAGCCTACAGCTGGTAACGGTTTTCCACCTGAAGCCTCTTAACAAGCGCTTGGACCACCATCAATCAACCAAATGTCCATCAGAAGCAGGGAAAGCAAAGTTTAGAGAGAAAGAATGATGTAAGGTATTGCTGATTATGACTCATTTGCATTATGTATGAACAACTTTAAATATCTCAGAGAGGAAAAATGAGCAATATTTTCAGATTTTCACACTCTTATGCAACACTTTCTCATACATAAGAGGGCACTTTGCCAATGTAGCAAAGTCAAATTACTAGTCACACACAGAGAGACCAAACAGCCTGTTAAAATCACACTTCTGTGGTCCTTTGGAAGGTCTAATGAGCCTTTGATAACCCTTAGATGTCTTAGCTTGGGCTTCACACCAAGATTTCCTATGTTTTACATATTGGGTTCTGGAGAACAAAAATGCTCTTTGAATAGTGGTTTCACCCATAGAATTTATATAAAAGATTGATGTACAATAGTCTCAGGGTCAGAAAAGTTCAGCAACGTACCATGAATCTTAATACTTCCTCATTGCCAGTAGGAGGCGACTGGCTTGACTTTTAAAGAAGTTAGAAAAATATTTTCCTAATAAGTTATGTTATCAAACTGTCTTTTGCATCCTTTCTTACTGTAAGATGTGCAGCTTGGAACATTTAGAATGAAAAACGGGCAAACAGGGTATACTTTATGGTGAAGCTACTTTTTAAATAAGCGATTATATAGTGAGTAGTTTTGATATTTTTCATTGAGCCATGTTTGAATCTCCAACAGTGAGTGATGTCACAATGACTAGATCTACTTGCTATATACTGAGCATAGTTTCATCCCACAGTGTAATTTTTCTGTGGCGCACGGTTACATTCACAGCAGAAGATTTCTGATTTCATATGTGTTACTAGATGTGAGAGACATCTCCAACTAGGCATGATGGCAAAGCCAACACAGTCACAGTTTCCCAACTCGCCACACACTCCCACTTGATGAAACGTTCCTCATGTCAATTTCTCCTCATGCACAAGGAACTTCTTTCCAGCTGCATTGATATTTGTCTTTTTGTGCCAACAGTGAATGGCAACAACAGACCTGAGTTATGAGCAATTAAGTCTGACTGCAGTTTTCACTTCCTTTTTTTGGTCTTTATTTGTACATTGCGTCTATATTTTGACTATCCTTGTTCTAATGCTGTACTGCTTTGTTTGGCATCAAACGCTCATAGTTAACATGAGTTAACATATACAGTAACATGTTGCCATGTCGATGTATCCTACATCTGCTATATTATAACCCTCTGAGTTCATCATCAACTTAATGGGATTTTTTGGCCAAGCTTTTTTATATGATGAGTTAAGGGTATTATGCTTCTCTTTAAGTTTTCTAACTTTATCAGGATGCAAGATCTTATCTCTTAAGTAGCATAGTGCAAAACAGGAAATGCATGGCGGAATTCTGTAAACTTTATACAAAAAAGTGATTTGGATGCATGTGGCAGTACAGTATGTCAAATGTGTGTATGTGTGTGTATACATGTGTCTGTCTTTCTGGTCCTGGCCTAATAGGCCCTCAGCCCTTGCATCTCTGACAGAAAATCAATGACCCACTCTGTAGACCCAATACTTCTACCTCTGTGTAGAGAGAGATAAGGGGGGTGTGGGACCCACTGTAAATACTATGGATTCATGTCTGGAGAGATGTTCAGAGGTGTCACATATTTCCTTTCTCTAAGTCTTGATTTCCATTGTGAGCTAATCTTCCTGGATTCTCATGCTGGCTCGCAGCCTTGTACACTCAGACAACACAGATTTGTAGGATAGATTGACCGTTCATATTTCTGTAAAGAATTGAGCTAGAGACTTTCTAGCTTAGGGTCAGGTTATCATTCAGATCCATGAAAACTTTGTGCAGTCATTAATGAAGACCATTGGAAGAAGAGATCTGCTAAATAAAACCATGCAAATGCAAAGTGATTTTTCCTGCATGTTGGCACTCAAATGTGGTTCTAGCTGAGTGTGTGATAAGATAAATTATATTGTGTGAAAATCTGCAGAGAAGGTATGAAAACGCTTACATTTATTTATGGTTAATATAAGATAGCTTAGACGAAAGTAATAAATGTATCGTGAGTTAAATAATATGTGCAACATCTGTACACGGTGAATGACATGTACTCAGGTTTAAAGTTTTTTATCTTGAAACAGCTGAAAACCTAAACTCAATGTCAATAACTTTTACCCATGATGATGAGCAAAACTACATGTTTTAGTCAAAGAACACAAAATGTTCATTCTTCTTTTCATTTTCAGCTTTTCCCTTCAGAGGCTGCCACAGTAAAACATTTGCCTCTATCCAATCATATCCTCTGCAGCTAACTTCATGTTCTCTTTCACTACATCCATGAATATCTAGTTTGGGTTTCCTGTAAGCGCCTGTAGTTCCAGCCTCAGCATGCTTCTCCCTCCTCTGTGCCCAAACAATCTTAGTTTGGTCTCTCTGACTGTGTCTCAAATGTGTGCCATCCCTGTGATGTTCTTATTCCTGATCTTATCCATCCTTGTCACTTCCAATGAAAATGCCAAGATTTTAGTCTCTGCTGCCTCCAGTTTTGCCTCCCGTCTTTTCCACGGGGTAGCAATCTCCAAACCATACAACATCCATGGTCTCCTTTCATCCTAAAAATGTTTGCGTCAAGTTAAGTGTGAAATTACAGCTTATCCTTGGGAACAAACATGTAGAGGCTTTGACTCTATGGTGGTCGGATGACTGAAGAATCAATCATGCTCTGACTCAACATGATGTCACTCTTTAGTGCGGTTCCCCTCTCAGCTAAATATTTGGTTGTTTAGCCTCGACAAAATTTTCAAAGGAACGGCTCAATATTTTGGATAATGTGCCTATTTAATCTTTTTTAGCAGAGTCAGATGAAAGGATCAATACTGCTTTCATGTCTGTATGACAAGTACTGAATGATGGTGGAGCCAGCAGCTGGATAGCTGTTCGCCATGCATGCAAGAAAGTGTATCCCATTATTTTTGCAATGTTGATTTGTAATAATTTTAAATGCTAATCAGAACCAACTAGATTATATTGAATTGTTTTTGGGCTCTTGATTAATATAAAGAAACAGAAGAGTGACCAGAGATGACTTAAATTCTACACAATGAACTGGACCAGTTTGGAGTGGATTTAAGTAAGATAACAGATTAAATAAGAAAAAAAAAAAAAGCAAAATATTATCCTGAGTTTAAAAAGCGGAGATTGTAATGTGGATTAAAACAAAGGAAAATAGGTTGTAGTGCACAGAGGAACAGACCGTAGAGGACAACAGGATGCAACAGAGCACAGTGGGATGGAATGAATAAACTGTAAACACAAGTCAAAAGCAGACAGCGCAGCAGGACGGGACAGAAGTGGATGGAATCAGGCAGGAAAGCGGAGGTCAGCGGACTCCCACTGCCAGCTATGCCTCCTACTGCTGTGTGGATTTCCCTGCGAAACACTGGATCACACAGTAATCTCAGTTTAATACACAAATCCCCAACCCCAATCCAATCAAACCTAATACTCCCACAGGGCCAAGCGGGGCAGGGCCCAACCTCACTCCTCATCCATCCACCCCTTCAAACATCCGGTCCTTCTCCAAGAGTTTTGTAACAGGTGGAATCTCCCTGTTAACTGTGATTACATGTCATAACTTATGTGACTGACATGGCGTGTGACATGTCCACGTAAAAAAGCTTTTGAGGAAATGAGTCACGATGACATTTTATTGGAGGAAGGTGTGTGAGCTCTAGCAGCCCAAGATTTCATTCAACTAAATACACACACAACCAGTCTTTGTGGGATTAGCGTAATCTTGAAGAGTACAATAAGAGAGGATCTGTGTGTGTGTTAGAGTATTTGTGTGTAATGCCCAGTCAGTGGTGTTTAATACTGTCCCTGAGGGTTTTAATCCAGATTATCAGGAGTATAAAGTTACTGAATCTCCCTCTCAGATCAGTCCAGCCTAACTCTTAGTGTACTCACACACACACGCACACATCACTCTCCCTTCCTCCCAATCTGTGTAACGCACACACAGACAACGAAAGGGGGGGAGCTCCTGATCATTATCCTCTAGGGGGTGCTGTGTATCCAGACTCGAAGGGTCAGGCCAGTCGATATGTCTTCAAAGCAGACAGACAGTCTCCTCACGGATGCAGCTCACCCTGCTGCAGAGACTTCAGATCAGCCACACTCAGCTTGACCTATTTCAACATATTCACAGTGTTATTGTTGCCTCATTTGACATTTGTACAATACCTTGTCTTACACAGTATGAACATTTGATCTTATGACATAACAATCAGGGTAGACATCTGCAGGGTATCTGCGCTCTACGTGGCTCCATTGTCACCTGTTTTTGCACAAAATCACACGCCAGAGTTCCCATCCGCTTTTGAGACAGCTGCTCCATCATTTACATCCAGTGGTGTGATCTGCATATCGGCCAGTCGGTGCGGATTAATTTCAGCGTGCATAATCTGATAGAGGAGATTGATGCTTGCAGCAGGGTGGGCTGGTCTGTATATGTTTCCTCATATTCGCTCACTCACACCGTCCCAGTGACAGGCAGTCTGATTGGATCACAGCCAGTCATTTTCCACTCAAATAGAGAACAAATGAAATGTCTGCGCTACACGCGGGGATGCTGCATGGTCAGAATCCAGGAGGTGCTGGGGCCTTTCCTCTGCTTTCCTCTTGTGAATTTAAAATCTCTTTTATTCCTTCTTTATCCCTCTTCTCTTCAGCTCTGTTGCCTCCTCCTCTCTGATCACGTCACTGCTGCCTTTTTTTCTCTCTTTCTTTCTCATTCTCCCCGCACAAATGTTTCCTGGTGCTCTGTAAATTAGGCTGAAAATGGAAGATTAACCTCTGGAGATGAGAAGCTTTCTTAATGTGCTGTCTTTCTTCTTGCTCCTGTTCTCTTCTCTGTAAACCACTACATTACAATGTTATTTAATGGGAGCATCTAATTGGAATCAGCTGGAAAGCAGAGGAACTGGGTGGCCAAACCCTTTACTAGGCTGTGAGAATCAAACATGGAGGATTATGCTCATTAAGACACTGTGGTTTGTGTGTTTCAAGAGACTTGACTTGTTTCCAGTAAAAGGAGGACCTTCCAGCATTAATACAGCAAGTTGTTGTTTGAGAATATGTATGTGTGCACCATTCACAGATATCTATCTATTCCTCTAAATTTATTCATTTAATTTTAGACATCAAGCCTCTAAATTGTTGAATTATGCCACATTTGTTCTTTGAAGTGGTTTTATGAACCTTTGTTGCCTTTTTCCAACTCTAAGAGCACATCTTCCCCCACATTAGTGGATTTGTTGAATATTAAAACAACCCCTGCTAACTTCTTCTATTGTTTTTGGCTTTACTAAGGTTCCTACTGGCATTAAAATTAATAAAAACACTGTCTTTGTTTGCTGATCATTTAAGCCACAAGAAGGAAGTGCTTTTAACAGTTGTGGGTGGTCCCTTTTAGGTGTTTTGCATTGTGTATATTGCAGTGCATTGCAGCGGTAGAAGCTTAATCCCTAAATCAGGGTGTAAACCGCCTTCTGTTACCATACTGTTATTTTTATTCCATTGAACAGTTTGGTCAACTAATAAGCAGGACAGTGATTCATAAATCATGCAGAGGAAGTTGTACTGCTGATCAACAGTTAACAACTTCACACAGCTGAATTAAAATGATAACTGAAAAACACTGAATATTAATGAGATAATGAAAAAGTGTGGGCTGAGTGACAGCAGATTGTCAGCTGCTTTTGTGCTTTGAGAGATGCGCACCTATTTCTGCTCAGTCTGGTTTATGGCATGTTAAGAATTTAATTAGTTTTTATTGAAGTCAAACTGGAAAAACAAATTAAAGGAAATAAAAACTATTTTGGCTGTTATACGATAGAGTGTACTCAATATACATTGAAAACAGACAAAGGTAGCTTTTGTAAAGTGGAAGATATCAGTTTTATGTGTGTGTGTGTGTTGTGAGGAAGATTCAGTATGGTTAAAAGCACTGATCTAGATGCCACTGCTGCTGTTGCTCCTCTGATTTTGACTTACAGCTATTTGTAAGCTCATACTGACTCATGTATGTGGCATTAAAGAGAAATCTTTTTGAAATAAAGCTGTCGTGGAAGAAAAAGGGTGAGTTTAAGAATATTTTAAGCAGATTTTATTGTGAAAATAAATAATTTGTACAAAAGGTAATGAAAAGAGATGGATTCAGTTGCAAGGAGCTAGAGAGCCGTCCACAAGATCTGCAGACTTGCTGTCTGATAAAGTCCTGGAGGAACTCTGTTTGCGTGTCTGAGCAGAGAAGTTTAACGAAGATGAATCAGACTTTGTGACTTCAAGGGAAGGCCAAGCAATTGTCCATGTCCTTGTTTGACAGAGGTAATGTCAGCATAAGTCTCCTCTACTGAGATGTGGAAAAGCAGATTATGAATGTCTGTTGACGTATTGAATGATACCCCCATGACCCAGCAGGTCACATTGATCCTAGAAAATCAGAAGAACAAGGTGATTGGTGAAATTGCCTCATCAGACCCACACAGTCCACAAGCTTTCAAAGTGGAGCCACAGGGTTTACATTTTTGGCTTTTAACCCTAACCACAACTACTAGATAGGTTGTCACACTCTAAATTTAGGGTCCATAACTTGTGGCAACAGAAACCTTTGCAAGATGAAAATATTCATCCAGATACTTGCTACAAAAGACTGCTGATATTTCTGAATGTCAGACATTACCTTGACCTTAGGGCTGACAATATAAAGTCGGTTTAATGTTTCATCTGACTGATTTGGACATTTGTGCCTCCACACACAGCGCACTGAGTGGAGGTGGACAATCAAGGGACCATAAAGTAAAAATCCTGCCATGTTTTTGGGTCTGCCTGTACATTTAGAATAGAAGTTTCCGCTAATGGGCTCATCTACCTGCAGGGAAGCTGTACTAATGCCTTCATGTGGTATGGGAAAGATGATCCTTTCCACTTGTTAGTGGAAATTACCATTGTGTTGTGTTCAAGTGATTTGTTGTGGTAATGAAGTTTCACACTAGAGGCTATCTTCAACTGATTAGCTAGCTAGCTGCTAGCTACCATCTGCTCTGAGAAGGCAAACCAAACAATAACCATATTTTTACAAACAAAAATAATTTTAAATGGTGATGTTATTAGAGTTCTGTATGTCAAAGAATTATGCAGACAACAAAATAACCATGCATCCCATTCAGGATGTTTTCGGTGCTGTCCACAAGTGCCTCTCGACCCCCAACTCAGACTCCAGCAAAATAAAGAAGTAAAGTTTTGTCTTGACATACGAAGAGAACCTAACTTGAGTGTGACCAGCGCCGGAGTAAGACGGGAGTAAACAACCGAGCAGCTTTTTTTCCCCCTTTCTCTTTTTAATTGGAGGGAGCTACGATCTGCTGTGGGAATAAAATGGGACCCACAATTGACTTTCTTCTCGCTAACAAGATAAAGGTGATATATGACGGAAATAAAGATGCATAGTCTTGCAATGCTAAGTTTTTAGCATGGAAATATGGCTGTTCCTGGGGAAAAGATACACTCTGGCCATTTGTTACATTTAGCTGATGCAGTCATTTGATAAGGTATTTGTGGTCTCACCCTCTGAATTTGGATATTTGAACTACAAGGCCACGTTAGCCTGTTGTTAGCGTTAGCATACAGTTCGTCAGTTTATGATTGAACCATAAACAACTTGCAGATTTATAACTTTATTACCTCAGTAGACATTGTGTCTCTAACCCTGGGCTCAGACTGAGTGTAATGTGCGTTACACCAAAGACCAATGCTGTCGAAGCAGCTCATGCGTGTGCATGACGTTAGCATCACTTCCTCTTGTCACCAGAAGGGGGCACGCTTCTTGAAAAAAGCAGGAACTCGCGCTGTACTAAAAAACAGAACCACTCTCCACCCCCAAAAAGCTTCTTTCATAAATTACAAAAAAAGGAAAAATAATGGGAAAAAAAAATTGAAAAAGGAACAAGAAGGGGGAAGAAAAATGTGAAGGGAGGAGGAACCTAACCACCAGGTAAGAAGGCCTTTAATGATTGCTTGGAATAACTCCTGGACAGGATTTTCACTTTCTGGTCTAGGTATGTCCACCTCTGGCGCTGAATCATGCCTGAAAAAAGTCTGGACATTCATGTAGTAGAAACATTTGGGCCTAATATTGCCTGCTCTAAACAATTGCTGATGGTTCTGGAAAGTGTTGCAAGGGCCACATCCGCTCAAAGAAAATTTAGATTTTGGTCACATCAGCTGAGTATTTAAGACTATCCTTGCAACTTGGAAGTCATCTACAGATACAATAAACAACAGGATGTAGTGGGAAAAAATCCAATGCTGTTTTTCTTTATTGTTAGTCAGGTGGTAGTACAGTATGTAGCAACAGAGGAAAATATCAAGTCCTCAACATCCAAATCCTGGAATATTTGCTGAATTGCTTGCATGACAAGGTAATCACTTTCAGTTGACATAAATATCATTTAAACACTTGAAATAACAGGTCAGTTAGTTTTTCAAACATACGTATCATCTCACACAAACACACATGCACACCACTCTCAGGTTATTACGGGTTGTCATTGTTTAATTCTTGCTCATTAAACGCTCCAGACAATGACAAAGCGCCTCTGTCTTTGACAACCTCTTTGTTAAACCTCTCCCTCTTATCTCTTTCTACCTCCTATTCTCGCCCCTCTCTACTCCGCTTTGTGTCTATTGTATGACACTCAAGGACGATTTGACGGCATCCCTAGCCACCACTTAAACATCCCTATTCATCTCAAAGTAAAACCTGAGAGGGAGAGACAGAGAGGGAGAAATACCAGCTCGAACTGTCGAGAGAACAATTTGCAAAAGCCTTGGAATGTCAGATACCTCTTGCCACTTACTGGTAATATAAAACTCGCAGTGATGGAGACAACGCTGATGGCACTGGCGGCAGAGACAGTGGTGATATAAGCTGTCATAACCCCCATGTCCTTGCGCCAAGTGTTTTAAAGCCATCAATCTGTTTGACCTTTATCCGGGACTCAGACCCATCATAAACTCAAATCCTTTCTCTCGATTTCTTTCCATTTCTCCAGGCCTGGCCTGACAATGATTTTTACAAAGAGTTCTGGGAGTCTACATGTGTGCCTGTGTGAGAAATAAAAAGACTAAGAAAGATGGAGAGAAGGAGAAAGACCGGCCCAGAGAGCGTTCATGTAAGAACCGAGGCCACCTGAGAGCAACGGAGCACAGAGCAGTCAAGATGAGAGAAAATGAAGAGACAAAAGCACATCCCTGGTGTAATTATGCTTTCATTTCATGGCCTAGTATCTGCACCATGTGCGCTGCATGCAGAGATGCTCATTAAAATTATTGCACATCAGGAATATAATTGGCATCTGCTTGTTTATAGCAAACAAAATATATGTAAGGTAAGGGCAAAAGTTTGACATCCCATTTGCATGCCAATCTACAAAACAATGAAAAAAAAAAAATCATTTTAGAAACACAAATTTGTACGAGTTGTTTGGAGGGTTTCAGACCATTTGCTTCAGTCTTTCTATTCTTATTTCAGGAGGTGAAAATCTCAGTCTCCACAAAAAACCCTCCAGCAAACAGCAAACCTTTTCGAAGCATTACCACAAATACAAACAAAGCTTAGAGCAAATCCAGAGAACTTACAGTGCATCAGAACAAAACCCCCCCTGCATCTCTGCTGCGAGTAAAGGGCCCGCTTCCTGATGCAACAAATAACCGTAATATGTCTGACAGTGAGTGCTGTCACGCCCTACCTGCTGCACTGTTGAGGAGGAATGGGATCTTAATGTAGTTAAATATGCACACTCATTACTGCTGGCAGGGACTCACTTCATTAACAGCCTCCTGCTAATTTGCCACTCTACTTTTTTGTGCTTTTATGTGTGCAAGTGCTCGCTGGCATCTGAAAAGTATTTTTGCATGAGCATATATTTGTGTGTGTGTACAGGTGTTTGAATGCAGGTATCATGGTGCTCATACAAAATCGTTCTGCCTTTGATTATGCAGCAAGGATGGGTAGTGACTGAAACAGAAAATCTGCACGTTTTTAAAATAATTTTCTCGTAATATCCACTTCTTATCAGCATGTAGAACTTTTTTGCTTCGTGAAGAATTCATTTGGGAAATCAATGAGGAATAATAGCATTTAGCTCCATTCAACTTGTTGCTAATACTGTGTATTGTGCACACTGGCCCATTATGCAGTATTTAAGTGGTTTATTTTCCTCCTAAGTACTCCAGAGTTGTTTTACAGCACATAGGGAATGTTTACTGTCACTCCACATCCTGGTTACCTCACCCACTAATACCACTGCTGCTTAGAGTTTCTTCAACCCAAACTTCCCCTCAACCTTTACCATAATCTTAAACCACCTCTTAAACATCACATTTAACCATTTATTTACTTCCTGTGCCTAAAAAGGAAGTGGGTCCCAACAATGTGACAGTGTAAACAAATTTATGTCCCCACAGCATGAGTAATGCAAGCTCACACACACATACAAACACACATGCAGGCATACCTCTCTCACCAGAGTCTGGGATTCCAACAATTAATGGGGCGGCAAATGAGATTGTTACTGATGTGTGGTAGCGAGTTGAGCGAAGGTGTGGAGGTGTTGGAGGAAGACAGGAGAGCCGGGGGAGGCAAACGGCGTGAAGATGTTGTGATGCAAATTAGAAACTTTTGCATCTTGCAAATGTAGGTTAGACTTTCTGGGGAACTTTCTTATTCCTCTAAAACAGAAATGAAACTGCATTAGCAGCGATGAAATGGAAAAAGCTTTGAAATGTAGTTTTGTATCAGTAAATTTGAAATTAGCTTTCTAGTTCTGTTTCCGTTTATTTTTATTTCATTTGCCATGTGCTTCTTGATTTAGGAAGGTTAAATTATACTTGTAGATACTCAGATAGGTACAACTATATATATATATATATATATATATATATATATATGTACTGTAAAGGTACAGTGTAGTAACTTGGAGAGGAATTGTTGAAGTCTTTTCTAAACGTTACTTCCTTGGGCTCCGAACTTTGGGGTTGAAATATCAACGCTTGGTCCGATCAGCCCTCTAAAGTGGTAGCTACAGATGCGTGTGATTATTTTGAAAGTGCCCATCCTTCTCCTGTTAGGGTCTGTGGTTTACTGTCTTATTTTCTCCACTGCTTCCCTGTGGGCATGGTGGCTGGTGATGATCCTGAAGACTCATTCTTCTCACCTGTAGCTGATTCTGATATGCTGTTTTAAGCTCCAGCCTCCTCTTTTCTCATTTGTTCACGGACGTAACTATCACACTTAAACCAAGTTATGCTCATGTTGTTTGAGCTTTGAAAACCCTCCTCTTGTTTGCTTTACAAAGAAATACCTCCAACTTTCCTTTTCTCTGCTGCAGCTACAACCAGTTTCAGTCTGGTCTTAAAACCATCAACAACTGCAAAAGGAATCAGGCTGTGCACTGCCACAGTTACTGCTGCTCCTGCCATGGGGAAGTCATATCACAGCCCTGACTTGCTGTTTCCCAGTCAATACTCATCTCATGGACAATGATCTCATCTGGAAAACCAGGCATCATCTCCTCCTAGAGACCTGTGTTACCACTCTGGAAGATTCAGCGCCTCCACCTCTTGAGTTTTGTTACTCATCACAGATTAAGACGTTCGTTAATAAACAATTTTATTCTATTCATCTGCTCCTGAGGGATTAAACGATCCACGTGACAGCCTTGTACCAGCATAAAATAAAGGACTTCTTCCCCAAAACAATCACAAACCATAGTTGTAAATAATGCAAAGGTAACGCATCCCTCCAGACTGTCAGACATCGCTCTCGAGACATGAAAGGAATTACACAGCTTGAGTTTAAAAATGTGTCATCTGTTATGTAGACTTTTGTAACAGTTCTGCTTATTTCAACATGATAACCTACAAATGTAGATGAGGACTAACCTGAACCATGTGCTTCTAAACATTTCTGGGTGAGAGTAAGATAGAAAATCAAAGTCGAGCTGGTGGAAGGAAAGGAAGATGTATTTAATCACTCAATTTCTGAGCTTTATATTGTGAGAATACATCGTTCTATATGGTGGACCAATGCTTATTACCTCCACTAAGGAGGTAATGTTTTTGGTAGCGTTGGTCTGTCAGTCCGTCTGTCTGTCAGCAACTTTACGGAAAAAGTACTGGACGGATTCACCTGAAATTTTCACCAGCCGTGTGCCTCAGCCCAAGGACTAAACCATAAAATGTTGTTGATGATCCGGATCACCTTCTGGATCCAGGAATGTATTAAGGATTCTTCATCATTGTGAGATCTGCCATGTTGGAAAGGCTGTTGATGAGGCATGAGTGTCCCCTTGTGGCAGAAGTGTGCAGCTGTGGGACTGAGCACATGATGTCAGGATGCAGAAATGCAACTTTTGAGCAGCAGTGAGCACAAGGAGAGAAGAATGTTGGACAGACTTCTAGCCAGTTGAATATTGTGAACTGTGTGCGTTTGTGAAGAACTATACTGTAAGTAAACTTTTCTGCCTGAACAGGATGAAGTGTTCCTTCATTCACCATGTGCCTTTTTATGCTATTAAGCTAGCTGACCTGTTACATGCCAGTTACTGTAACTGTTAGCCCTGATCACATGCATGTTTAGTACTAACTATAAGGGATTTATTAGTAATAATTAATATATCAAATATGTTTATTTGTTGAATGAATGTTCCTCATTGTATTTCTGTGTTTATAGACCAAACTCACTTCCATCCAGGCATTCACCTTAACTAGCCCTGGAATTCCTCACCTGTACCAAACACTTGCGTTGGTAGTGTACCAAGTGTTTGGTAAAAAATTACAAGAAAGGATCTCAGTGAGTTCTATAATGTTTCGAAAGTTGATCCAGATCCAGAGGAAATTCCAGATACTATGATCCAGAACACACAAAAATAAGGTAGTCCAACTGCTTGGCAGAGGTCTGCGCTCTCTGAGTGCTTTTCTAGTATGTAATGTTTTCAGAATGCAGCTTTTTGCTTTTTTGCTACACGGAAATGAAGGGGGTGGGGGGTGTTGTCAATGTAATCCAAACCTCTGACAATCCAGATTTTCTTACTCTGTTTAAATAACATTTTTTCATCTGAAAAGGTGTCCCCTGAGGAGTGGGATAAAACCGCAGTCAACACTTCCCAGATTTTTGAGCTTTTGATTTTGGCTTTGTTTCTGTTAACTCTGACGTACTGACGCTTTCACTGAACATTCATTGTGTCTGCGTGTACAAATTTAAAGATATTTAGTTGATGTCACATCTTTGGGAAACAGTCTGTGGCATAAATTGTACTTTTAAGATTTTTAAATCAATACAAAAACTAGCAAAGAAATAATATAAGGACTTCAAAATGGGCTTATTGCGATTTTTGCATTACATTTTTCTCCTGCTGTGACATTAAAGTCAGTCATAACTGCATCATCATCAATAAAGGAAGGATGCAGGGCTGGTCTTTGATAATAAAAGGCACAAAGATGGATTATGTTTGATTATTAGAGGACTAAAACAAATTCTGCTCTTAAACTCTGCATTTGCTTGTGTGTTGCGCTATTGTTCTTTTCCTCAGAGTCATTTTATGATCCACGTCCTCTGCCAGCGTGATGCATCTGAATAGCCAATTGTCTTTCCATTTGTCTCATCTTCCTTGTTGTTGATCCTTGGTGACTCAAGAAGTGGCCCCTGGATTATTGTACTTCGGAGGAGGGAGGCAATGAGGAAGGCTTGGAACAACGTCTCCCCTGGAGGCCTATTTTGTCCTGCAGGTGGATGGTGCATCAAGAGGAAGAGCTATCCATTTATATCACTTAATCCAGAGGACACACTATTAGAGCACTAGACAGGAAGGAAACACACATTTGTGTGTGGGCACTTGTACAAGCACACACTCCTGCTCCTGCACGATGGTAAAAGGCACTTCCAGGCACAGATTCACGCACTCATGAAGACATTTGTGTTGATCTTGCTACTAAATGTGTGCAAAATTAGTCAAAATGTAGATCTGCATGGTTTATGATTTAGGCATATTACATCAGCATAGATTTTGTGCATCAGCTGTTTTCTTTGCTACAAGTGCGATATAGACGTCAAAACATATTAATCACCTTTTCTTGCTAAAGATTTGACTTCATATCGTCTTTTGTGTGCAAGCTGCCATGCTCACATGTGTCAGCAAGTGCAATGACATGCATAATGTGTGACTATGTAATTGCTATTGACCGCACAAACGCTTTATATGAGGATATGCGTTTGACACACAGGGCTTTTAATTTCCTTTGTCATGACTCTCTGGCAGAAAGAACATCCACCCCCCCCCCATCCATCCCTAGATGTATGACAGGCTGTGTTGCTTGTTTTTTGTCATTCTGTCCCTCGGTAATCTGTGGCACAGCACACAACAAATGCTTTCAATCTGCTGTCTAATCAGGGCTCAAACCAGGAGAACAATAATATGCTGACATCACTAAGAGATTATGGGGGGATCTGCTTTGTTCTCACAGGGCCACGCCGATCTGCTTTAACACAGTTGAGATGCTGAAGAGAATGGAATAAAATAAAGCATGCCTAAGAAAGCAATGATATCAATTATCTAGAAAATTCTTTAATAAACTGCATAGCTGTTTTCTCCAAGCTGTGAGAAAACCCTGACTGAGGAACTAAAGCTTCATATTTTACAAATAGTAATTATAATAAGCTAATGTTCAATGTAAATTAGGATGAGGAAGCCATAAAGCTGAGTCTCAGAGTAATTTCTCCCACTGCTTTTGCCATTATTGCTGAAAGATGGCGGTGCTCGTTTTACGCTCCTACTGTGGCTGAAAATATTGTTCATTTACATGCACTTATCAAACTCGAACACACACAAAATGAATGAGATCCATCCATGCATAATACATTTAATATTCAAACTGACTGAAACTATCATTTATCTGCATGACCACGCCTTTGGCTTGGAACAACCTCTCCTCTGCAGAAGCTACCTGCCAATCAAATGATATTACTGCTGCCTTTGAGCAGAAGTATCAAACTGGGAATTTAATCTTTTGGATATGGCACACTGATATAATTAATATTCACAGATTTCAGTGTTTTTCCATGGTCTTTAATCATTTCAATGACTATTTTTAAAGTGGTAAGTGAAGCATAATGACACATCACGAGTGCCACACTTCACATTCTGGTTCCGATTCAATTGAACAAATTGACTGTACGCAGTGAGCGAAGCAGCACTGTGACCTTTTCCCAAACAGTTCCACTACAGCTGAGGCCAAGTTTGATATCTACTGTGTACAATTGAAAAAGATACCGGTTGAATAGGCAGCCCATTTCTCTCTCTACTCCAAATAAATCTCTATGTCCTCCCTCCTGCTCCTCTCATATATTTCTGGATCCACTTGTAGGAAACCCAAACCAATAAAACCTGATCTTCATAAGTCTTGAGGGGACAGGCGGACTAAGTTTGGGGAAATTGCTGCATGGAAAAGGCAATATATGGATTAAAGATAAGGGAGAGCGAGGGGATGGGCTGAGGATACTGCCTGCTTAAGGGTGTGATTTACTCTCAGGATACAGAGAATGAAGAGAGTTTTGGATGCAGACATTGTTATTTATGGCTATTAATTACAAAACTGCAAACTATAATGCTGTTTTTATAAGATTAAAGAAGGTTGGCTGTAGATTTTTAATTTTTTTATGAAATAAATAGTAGCTCTAGCAGGAATGAGTGTTGCCAGGCAGCCAAGCCTTAAAGGTATGAACTCTTCCTCCTTCAGTTTGACCGTCACCCACCTGCATGTATCCTGGACCAACTGTCCCCCGACTCAAGCTCCTGTCGCCTTCGCTCCACAAATACAGAGAATAATTCCTCCTGACATTCTACAAATACCCAGCGATGACAAAATGAACAGAAATGAGAGTCAAAATGATTTTATACTCTCGGCCGAGCAACACCATCTGCCTCTAACACGGGGTTGCCGACGTGTCATGTTTAGTTCTTCAACGTTCAACCTGTTTCACACAATTTCTCCTTTCTCTCAACTGCGTATTGGATAATAAATGACATGACATTCATCTGACATATTTCCACATTCCCCCGTTGTGTGCATTTGTGTGTACGAGCGTTGTGTGTGCATGCATATGTTGCAAAGCTGATTGATGGATGGATGGTGACGGGGCTGCCGTGCAAGAGCTGTCATGCATTTTTTTATTTATTTGCTTGGACAATGATGTGTGCCTCAAAGTTCTCCCTATTCAACAATCAGAAACTCGCACACAGACCTTGACTTGTGCATGTAGACTTGTCCACCCACACAAAAGGATATAAAGGCATGTGCATTTTGGTGGTGGTTGCGTCAACTTGTGTGATGCTCAGTTTTCTCCCTCTGGCAGAGGGGACCTGTCCAAAAAAGCACGAGAGAGAGAATCAAGCAAAGAAGAGAGGGAATAAGGAGAAATGAGAGATGACAACAGAGAAACAGGCAATCTGTCTTAAAACAAAAAAACTTGATGGAACCTTTAAATAATACAACTAAATTGAAAGTGTAAAGGATCTGAGACTGAAACCCTTGGGCTGACACAATATTCAGCCTTTTTGTTAGCGAGTTCAGACAGTGCGAGATGCATCGTGACCTCACTGTGAGCTGTCACAGATGCTTACACTTGCAGACTTTTATCACAACCAGACTCGAGCTCCACTTAAATTCATAGATGAGACTGAGTTGGGAGGTGAGGAGGATCCAATTACAGAGCAACAGAAAGTGGTGGCAAGAAGAGAAAGTGAGGAAGCAAACACATAAATTTGAGTGCACATGGTCGACTTCTCTCATCCCGTGGACACCTAGAAAATCCAGATGAATGATTAAAAGATTCATTAAGCTTTTTTAAAAAAAAAAAAAATAAAACAAAAACCACAAACCAGGCAAACCACACTGCTTGGATGTGAAATCATAGGATAATTTATTGAGTTATGATCACCAGCTGAAAGTTTGCAAAGCTTCTTTGTGTAAAATGATGACTAAAGATGATGGTATTGGTGGGAAACCTCAGCTCTCTATTGCTCTGCACAAAAGCTGTCCGCTGAGTTTGCAAACTATAGTTTGCCATGTCTGTGTGTGACAGTGTGAGGTCATTTAGAAGTAGGCTACAGTGCATCAGAAGAAAAAGCATTTAAAATGAGCTAACAACAAAATTTTGTCCAACTAGTGTAACTCCAGTAAATCTAGCCTGTTGGTAGGCCATACAATCCGATAACAACTGCAAAACAAGATAGACAGCTTGGACTTTCTATGAAACCTGCTAACTTTGGTATGATTCAGCAGTTCTGTTTAAGTTCTCAGTCTTTTTGCAAATATGGGTTAACATACAAATATTACTCTGCTTTACATGGACTTTAAGAGAACAGATCTTTAAAAGGCTTATAATCAAAGATGAAACATTCTTTTCCACATATTATATAAGATTATTTTGATTAGAATAACTTTAAAGTACAGAAAAATGATGAGCACCCAACCAGACTTAGGGCCAGATTTACACCCAGTACAATCCTTTTAAAACTTATTTGTTGCAAGTCATAAGCAAGTTTGTGTTTCACTTTTTTGCATATAAATTTCTGTGGGATGACCTTTTGGATGGCAGGGGATAAATAAATATATATATATTTTTTGTAAAGTTTGTGGCTCAGAATTTTACTGCTGTTTGCAGCTTTATTTGCTGCCAGATAAGAGCACGTTGAAAATGTGTGGCATTGATTGCTGCTATCCTGTGAAACCCTACTTAAAATATGAAAGGTACAAGTCAATGTTAACTCTAATAATTCTGGAAATCAAGAAATATTTAATTATTCCAGGTACAGTATTTACAATAGAAATGAATAAATAGCCCTAAACTTCATGCATCTGGATGCTTCTGTTCACATGTTATGCTTTCACCGGGCTTTCACTGAATGTTGTCATTGTCTAAAGGTAAATTTATATGCAATGTTAAAAAAACAATGGCAAAACTCATCTGGGATTTCTGCATCTTCATGTCGACATGGACCTTAGTAATTAATAAGAAAACTTTCTTTATGTGGAGACAGAAAGCTTGAAATGATTAAAGAAGCCAGTCACCATCCAGTCACAGCCAGATCCTCAGTCACATCACTGAGAAACATCAGCATGGTGACCATGTGTGTGTCATTACACCCAGTTTGAGAACTGTCAGCGTTATGCTGCCTATTCCACTCAACTACAGCTTTATCTCTCTTTTTCTCCTGCATCATCTCTGCCCCACTCTCCCAATCACCACCTTCTCATCTTTCTCCCGATCCCACACACACACACACACACACACACGCACATATACTCATTACAGCCATCCTCATTGGAAGTGGAAGCGATCACATTTTTTCTTAGTTATTTCCATCACCCCTCAGCTTTGCCAGCTCTTGGCCTTCTCTAAGATAATACCCATTTATCCCACAGGCTGTTTACAGAAGCCATCCAGGTTAAGTGACCCGCTGGGAGGGCTGACAGACAGCAGATTTCCTTTATTCAAGGAAAATTGGATTCATCAACCACTGCTTAATGGTTGCTTTCAAGCTTTAGACTACACTCAGTCTGACACAATATACTGTAAGTGTTAGTGGTGCATTTATCCATAGGCTACGTTTGCTCACAAGTATGCCTAAATAAATACCTGATATCATGATCTCAGAATGGAAGAGTATGCTGTGGGTTTTACGCATTGACATTCAACAACCATAGAGCCTGAAGCCTTTTTTCATCTTTATGTCCTATAAAACATTCTCTCCAGTTCCCTTACACTCAAAAACTGACTATTCTCATGCTTGTTGCATGTTTCTACCTGTTTGCAAGAAGTTTTTGTTATTTAGGTTTAGTAGGGAAATTGTGGAGCAGCAGCAGAGCTGGCGGCCATTGTTTTTTATTTGAGCTCCTCTTAAGATTATAGCGGGTTAAGCATCAAAACATGGTGTATTTGTTGTGTTCTCATTAGTTTATTTTGTCTCAGTGCTTCTTTGGTTATTCATTAAATGTCCCATTACTAGTTTTGAATAATCAATGTTTGAAACTGAAAATGTGGCTAAATGTTTTTTTTAAATTACTGAACAATTTTGCCCCATTATGCAAACTTGGTACACAGGAAAACAGAAATATGATAATTAAAGTTTTTCATATATATATATATATATATATATATATATATATATAACAATGCTGAAGGCCTTTTTTTTGCACTTTAAAGGTCATCCGGCCACCCACTTACATTATTTCTTATAATTAACAGCCATGATTAAAAATGCATTAAATTAAAATCATGGCTTACCTGCAGCAATGGCAGCAGTTGTGAATCGTAGCCTGAAGTTTTGTTTTGTTGGCCAATTATTAAATTGTTGAAATGAAAACAAAATGTTGAAACTTGTGAAAATGGTATTAAGAACTGTGCTGACTGTACGTCTGACTGTTCTGCATGCAGAAAAAACAAAGCACTGCATTACAAGAATTCGCCATGATTTTATCCCTTATTGGTGTCATACTGTGTACATGGGAAGGTTTGTGTCATAGTGCAACGATGAAGAGGACCCAAATGCAGGGTGAAGATGCAGGAGGCAAACGTGCAGTACTTAAAGGTTTAACAATAACTGAACGTATAGGCTTGAAAAAACTAAGGAGCAGATTAAAACCAATAAAAACCACAAAGAAGACACTGAGGAAGCAACAACAATGAAATGGCCATGAACGAAAGAAACAAGGAGTAAAAATACACAGAGGAGAGCAAACGAAAGAGGAGCCGATGAAGCAAATTAGCAAATGAAACCAGCTATGCAGAAAACAGGAAGTAAAACAGAATATAGTACACAAGGGGATAAACTGCTAAATAAATTAGGAAACCTGGACAGCAACGTAGGTAGCAGTAAACTCCAATAAACACTCAAACCAAAACCCCACAGATTATGACAGTTTGTATCCAAGCAGTGTTCTCTATAAAGTTTTAGACTAAACCAGTCAGCTTGAAAGCTACCAGTATGGAAAACACATGCAGCAGTCAACCCCTGAGTGATATATTGCAGGTCGCGGGACCCAAGTCCACTCCTCAGGAGCTACCATCTTCAGCACACCTGCATTTCCTCTTGCATCGTCATTCAGCTCTGCAGAGGCCTGGTAACGAGCCACTCATTTGATTCAGGTGTGTTGCCCTGGTTTATAACATACCTGAATCAAATGAATGGCTCGTTACCCTGCCTCTGCAGAGCTGAATGACATGCACACAAGGAGATTGAATCAGATGTGTTGGAGAAAGTATGCTGTAAAAGTTGCAGGATAGCAGCTCTTGAGGACTGGACTTGGGGACCCCTGTGGCTGGGATTTGGAAAGCTGTAAAAGGAAGCAAACACAAACAGCCATTCCCAATGTGACGGGACATAAGAGAGCCCAGGCAGGGTTTCATCCATAGACTCCAGGGTAAGAGTCAAGCGCTAACTATTCGGCCAAATAGATATCCCTGTGGCCGAGTAGCCAAGGCGCATGATCACTTGGAGGCATAGTGACAGGACCGTCAACTATCACACTAAGCAGTTTTTTTCCACCCTGTGTAAGATTTATATTTTGCGTGATAATCCCCCTATTCAGACAGTCTAGCCTCCTTGGCATGTCTCTCGTTGCCTAGCAACTGTGATGACGCTAAACCAAAAAACAAAAGCAAAATAGAGCTGCAAAATATCAACCTCCATTGTTCTGGTCATTTTAGAGGAGTAAAGCAGCTGTACCGTTGTTGTTTTTTATTACTCTGACTGAGAGAAAATTAAATCCAGGTAAATTTATTTAGTAAAGTTTACAAGATTTCAAGAGTCTCAACTTTAGTTAATTTCATGGACAATAGTAAATGACAAACCATTGTACACAACAATAAAATCATAATAAATAAAATGAAAATGACCGTCCTTAAAATCTGGGAAAAATAAGGCCACATTTGTAGACTGATTGAATAATAAGGCCTTTAGATTTGGACACAGCCAGCATCATCCTTTTCAGTGTGGATGAGTTCAAACCTCCTGGACTAAAGACAGAAAACTTGTTTTACCCATAAAGCAGCTATTCAACTGAAATACATCGTCTTTACTGCTGTACTCGATAATTAAAATAAATAAGCAGAATTTGTGACGCTGGGTACTTTTTGATGTTTAGGATATTTTAATAAAAATTGAGATGTGGATTTCTGTTTATTTTTTAACACACTTGCAAGACTTGAATGATATTTAAGATCCAGTTATTTGGGGGTCATTAAACTCCATGTTGAATGTCGTGGGAGCGACCGAAATAATTTCTGTTTGGTACAAAACATAATCAAACATAGATTTTTCACATCTGTGCTAATATGACATGTTCTTTTGTAATGTAGTAGCTGATGCCAGACAGTAGCTTCTACTCTAGTACACTGAAACACCAAAAGAAAAAGTAATTTAAAGAGAAAGGTATCTGACTGGGGAAACTCCTGAATACACAATACAATGAAATTGTGAACCATTTCCTCCTAGCTGGTTTCACTGGTGGAGAGGCTCTGTCATTGTAATTAATTTCTGTGGGACAACAAACTGTCAAAATTGCTTGGCTTGTCGCTGATTTATGAAGCATTTAAAAGGTTGCAAGAGGGGGGAAAAGACAAAAGGTTTCAGACTAAATAAAGCCGGCCTCAGCCAAGCTTTCATAGCCAGAGTCAGAAAGGAAGAAAGTGGATTCATGATTAACTTTCATTTCCTATGCCTTATTATTCCTTCCCCAAATGAAATTTCTGAGGAGGAGATAAATCTTCCAGCGGTGCCCAGTTTTGTGCACCTAATGTCCAGGAATAGCTACTACTTGCCACTACTCAGCTTATCACTTTAAATTCACTGCAAACTAGCTGTCTTGCTTGACCTAGCAATATGAAAGTCTCTGTAACACAAGTGTGTAAGTGTGTGTGTGTCCAACGAGGTGTGTGTCAGGGAGAGGAAATAAGGCCATCAGTCAGTCCACCTCAAGCTAATGTTTATAGTTATGGACATCCACTGTATGTGTGTGTGTTTTTATGTACATGGTGTGAGTTCATATGAGATGCACATACGTGCATGTGTGCGGTTGGGGCACCAATAATAGTTTATGTAGGGAGATCAATAGAATTGAAAGCATGAATCACAAGCTTTTAATCACATTCCTCTGCACCGATCTCTAGACGGACACGTGGATGAGTAGATATTGATGTCAAGGATCAGCTATCCATCCTGCTCATAATTCCTTCATTGTAGAAAGGCTGACGGTCCATTGACTTCTCCGACCATGAGCTTTCCTGCGTTCTACGGCCAACAGGTAACAACCACTTTCCTCTTTCTCATTTATTCCAGCTCGAGGTTTGGACGAGTGAGAGAGAGCCCGAAACTTGAAGTCATTAGATGTGAAAAAGGAGCTCATTTAATGAGTCATGTGGGAGATTTCAAGAGGTTTCAGAATTATGTATCTTTTAAAAGAAGTCACTGCCTTGCTCATATAGTTATTTTTTCTCATCTAAATGAAGCTCTGAACTACAGTACAACATGTAGACCAGTGGTCAATGGGGTCCCCAAAGCTGTGACTGTTCGAGCCAGTGTGATTAAAAATAAGGTCATGTCCACACAGAGAGGAGTTGAGGTGGTTTTTTTTTTTTTTTTTTTTTTATCATTTTGGTTTGGTTGCATCTTGCTTTCTTGGTTTTATCAAAGGACAGAAAAGAAATCAGCCAGATTGCATCATTTGTAGTGAGAACCTGGCAAATGAAAGCATAAAGGCAAGCATGGTTTCAGCAAAGCGTGGCAAACAGGGTCCTCAGGGAAAATAGGTTTGGAACCACTGATATAGACTAAACAACACGCTCACACACACACTGATGAGAGCAAAGGCACATAAAACAACTTTTCTGTCTTTGACTTCCATAGTTTTACCTATTTGAGTTGCTGGTATTTTAGTGAGTAAATTGAAAATAGCTGATGGTTAAATTAGTGAACTTTCTGATGTTTGGCGCATAATAGAATCTGATCCATTACTATCTAATAAAGTCTTTGGATTTGTGCCACATGTCAAGTGTGACATTTTCTCAATCAGAATAACATAAACATGCTTCTAAGTATAGGGCGTAAATCACTGGTTTAATCACGATATTATATCAATACAGTGGATAAGCGATTCAGTGTCTGCCGATATCTCAAATTCAGTCACGACACAATTACGATTTGATTTAATTCAGGATCCAACGATCGATATAAAACAATATAAAAAATCTTACAAGTAATAAATACGGTTATTGTTTCTTAACTTAACTGTAAGCTTTGATCATGATCTCCCTGTGTCACATCTGTTCACTGCACAACTATAAACATGTATTTTGTTGTGAAAATGTGTCAAAGGACTTTCAAAATAAAGCAATTTTCATGATAAAAGTGGGTTTTATATCTACTTTTGGTTGATTTGGGGTTTTTAGAATGATTTACGGTCAATACATCAGTCTATATCAGGGGTGCCCAAGTCTGGTCCTCGAGAGCTACAATCCTGCAATTTTTAGAACATGCCCTCTTCAACATTCCTGAATCAAATGGCCAATGATCTCATATGCATGCCATTCAGCTCTGCAGAGGCCTGGTAATGAGCCATTTATTTGATTCAGGTGGTTGTGAAGGGGTGCAACCAAAATGTGCAGGATAGTAGGTCTAAAGGACTGGACTTGGGCACCCCTGTTCTATATAGATGTAATGTAGATTGACCCTTACTTCTAAGTTAAATTTTTCCTCAGCCTTTTTCTTAATCCACCATCTAGCGCAAAGAAAAACTGTAGGACTGTGAGACTCTGCAGTTCTACACCTGTTCATTGACAATAAACAACCTATTTTCTTCAATCTAAGGTGTAAAGAAACTTGCAGATTTGCAGCCAAGTTGTAAACATGTGGTGCTAAACATATTGTCTCCTGTGCAATGGCTGACATTATTGCAGTGAATATGTTTGCAAAACCATTACAACAATTACTATTCCACTGATTTGTTTATTATAACGGAGTAACATAATAGACCACAATTAAGCTGCAATCAGCTGATTTATATTTCTGACAGTGTGCAGCTTTGTGAAATATATTTTGCCATCACACCAGCCTCCATATAATTCATACAGAAAATCTGCATGGGGTTGATTACTTCTCAGCTTTGTTAACAGAAACACATTTGATTAAAACTCTATTACAAACACCGAGAAGTATATAATCAAGGCATGGGGAGGAATAAAACAGGACAGCCATCTTGTGCTTTGGGGAATTTTCTGATCCAGTTTACGGTCTGGAAGTTATCAGGATTTGCTTGCCTGCTGCCTGCTTAGTCAGGACAGTCATTTCCCATCTTTCATTGATATTCATGATGCCTGAGACTGAGCCATTTGTTCGCTTTCTGTGCCAACTATGGTCCACCCACCAGTTATGAAAATTTATGGGCATGTTTGGAGACCACGGAGACTCATTACAATATCAAGGAGAAACGGAGGACCAAGAATATGTCCTCTCAGAGCACCTTTGAATTATCTCCCTTGCTTTAACCTCTTGCCTGGTTTTGCACATACAGTATGCAGTTCGTGAGCTTGCTCCCACAGCACCGAGCACGCTAACACCAGCAGACACTTCAATCAAATGTGTGGGGATAAATTCAGCTTGGTGTTATTTCCCTTTAAGTACAGATATGAAAGCAAACTGTATGCAACCAATGCTGCAGGTGGTAATTATTCTTCACATAGGGGAAATGATTGACAAGCAGCGATGGACAAAAATATAGTAGCGCTACTTTAATTATGGTTAATTTGCATCAGGTGGCTCTATCTAATAGGGGAGTGAACTGACAGGCTGATTGTGCTTGTTAATTAGCTCTTGTCCGAGACCGAACACCTCTTGTCTTGCTTATTTTGTGCTCCCTGTATCTTCACACCCACCTCTTATTTAAGATTAAATGTAGATTGTGTCATTTTCTTGCAAAAAGAAGAAGACAAATCAATCATATTTTTTTAAAGGCAGTTGAAGTGGTTGTCAGATGAGGACTTTTGTTCAGGCTTTCGGTCTGCAGAGGCCAGACCTTGGCGTGCTGCAGCGTATAACTGGAGGGGAGTTTGCTTCCTTCCCTTTGTGCATGTATAATTTGTGTGTGGGTGTATGTGTTTTGCATATGACTCCCAGTTAGTCTGTGGGCAGTAGAAACAAGGTCCTTGTGGCTCGGTTTATTCGAGTATATGAGCAAGTGTGCGTATGTGTTTGTGTCCCTTCACCGTGATTCTTATTCTGCCTGCAGTGATGCTTTTGCAAACATTTTCAGCTTCAGTTTGGCTTTCTCTCTCTTGTGGCTGCCATTTCAATCATACAGGTAAACATGCATGCTGAAGCCACACATGCTGACACATAAACAAGCAAACTAAAATTGCAAACGTCTTCTCGTATGCGGCGCCTGCAGACGCTTTTTGTGAGGATCTTGGCAGCACCAGCGTGGGCGTGTAATTGCCATCAGACTTGGATCAAACAAATCCATAGATTTGTGGGAAGACTGAACTTGTTCGTTGTGTGTGCTGGCTTCAGCAGACTCATCTGAGCGTGGAGTTGAAACACTGCCTAAACTGGAGAGAAATGATGAGAGGAGCAGAATGGAGAAAAGGCCTTTGAAGGATGTATCACGTTCTCAGGCCATTAGCCTTCTAGGTTTTTTGTCTGCTGCCTCTTGATTTCTGTTGTTGGCACGGTCAATAGTTAATTTAAGGCTGAGCAGAGAGAGGAGCCTTCATACTCCTGGAGAGTGGAACAGGATTTTTTTTTTCTTATTTTTTTTTTTATCACTGAAGAATGCACTTCTTTTTTTCTATTCTCTTTTATTGTTAAAATACATATTTCTTTCTATCTTTTTTTTTTTTTTTTTTTTAAAAACCTATCATAGCTTGTTTCTTCCATAATTCATTTAGGAAATAATAGCTGTGTTGTCATTTATTCAACTTTTTATTGGATAATTTATTTTTGTGTGAGATGATGGTGTTGTTTCCTTTTAAAAGAAACAACAAAAAGAGATACTGAAACCACTTTCTTCATAATTTACACATGCTGGCCAGACACTGCTAAAGGACCAGGGTTATCTATCAGGCAAATTGCATAACATTGTGCTTAATGAGCTACAAAATCTCTGCGTGCTCCTGCTGAGAACCATCCCTCAAGTTCTCAGGGTTGCTGAATGCTATGTTGTATGCTAAGCAGCACGAAGTGTAACTTCAACAAGGGTTGTCTCTGCAAAGGCTGAAACCAAGCCCTGGTGAACTGGCTCATTGACCTCCAGTGGCAGCTGGTGTTGTTGGTTTCATTGTTTCAGTCTTGATCATTTGTTCTTCAGCATGACTGACAATGGCTTGAATTGTCCACTCTGGTAACTACTTCTTCCCCCATTCCTGCAGGCCGGCTGGAAGCTGCATCCATGACAAGCTTTTAGCTTCAAGATATCTCAGTGACAACTGAGTCATAAGTATTGTTTCTTTACATTGTGTTGGTAGTCTTAGATCTTCTTTAAATTTATAAAACAGTTTATGAGAATATAAGCTCATGAGGAAATACAAGACTGGTTCAGATGAGTGGATGATACTTACTGTAGGTCAGAATCCAAACTCCCCGAAGGGATACCGTGTAACTTTTGACCCAAACATTAGCCTAATGTACAGTAAGTAATGATAGATGAATTTTACAGCACTTGACGCATGTTGTTGCTCAGAGGGGGCTGCCCTCCTCAAAAACCAGACATTGTAACTTTGCAGGATCAGATTGGTCTCTCAGTGGATCATATGACCTGAGCGCTTTTACTTTATGCCACCATGACTTTGCTGTCAGATGATCAAAGTGGTCTGTAAACATGATTCCAAAACACAGAACTGTTTAATTTTGCAACAGTCATGTCGCCTGTGGGAAATTACAGGTTTACTTCCCTAGTGGCCAAAAGATACATGTTATCCCTTTAAAGGTGCCATGACATCAAATTTCACTTTTCTGGGGTTTTTGGGTGTATAATATGATCTGTTGTGCACTGATGAGGCCATGTGAATGTCCAGAGTGAGAATCAAAGTTCCTGTTTATGGTCTGTCAGCTTTGTCTCTCTGCTCAGAAACAGTTGAATCAGACAGCAGGCTATCATTCTACGTAGTTCTATCATTCTACGTAATTTAATTGCTCCAATAAGAGCACACTATCAAATAAACAGCGCCCCCCCCCCCCCCCCCCCCCCCCCCCTCTCTCTCTCCTAACGGTTTATGCACCGTCCGCTCCCTCCCCTCCCCTCCCTGTCTGATTCAGCTTCGTGTATGGAGCTAGTAGTAACTTCTGTGCAGTCAGGTCTGGATTTTCAAACAAATGGATTTAAAAGAAAACTTCTGCAGCAACACTGAGGGAGGGGGCCACAACCTTGTCATTACCTGTAAGTTTATTTATTTTCTAAATGCTGTCTTGTCTGATAAACGTAGCTCAAACTGTCTAAAGTGCCCATGTTGCTAGCAGTTAGCCTTTAGCAAACTCCGACCGCAGCTTGACCTAGATTCTCCAAATAAGGTCATAGCCAAATAAGGTGTAGCCAATCAAAATGA
This sequence comes from Atherinomorus stipes, assembly GCA_023101725.1. NCBI lineage: Eukaryota > Metazoa > Chordata > Actinopteri > Atheriniformes > Atherinidae > Atherinomorus > Atherinomorus stipes. The sequence continues at coordinate 508,376 of JALJCO010002464.1, forward strand.
AGTCAACGTGGTCTCCGGGTAAAGCTCCATATCATCACCGGACCCAACTGTATGACTGAGGAAGTGAGGTCTGGCATTTCAAAACAATACTCCGCTGTAAAAAATGCCGTTTTTTTCTTTGGAGTATTTACATATGCAGTAATGCCAACAACATAAACTAGTTTTTAACTGTTATGTCATCACTCCTTTAAGAAGGATTGGCCTCCATTGTACTCTGCTGTACATGTCAGCTTCATGGCCAGCGCCATCAAGTTCATGTGAGGATTTAGGTTGTGCTATGCATACTGAGGTTTGCCTGAAACCAACAGACTGTCATCAGAATTCTCTTATTTTTTTTCATTGTGATAAGGTTTGCCTTAACAAATCAGCAAAAAGAGCCGGATGAAGGGGTATGATCAGTTATATGTAGTATAAAGCAAGGAAAGCAAAGCAAAACAAAAAGAGGAGCGTGTAGGCAAATGATTGACAGGAAGTGTAAGAAAACAATGCATGTAATAAAATGCCACATGTGATTGCAGCCACACTGCTTTCCATGGCAAATTCCCCTTCAGGAACAATAAAGATTATTCTGATTCTGAATGAGGCTGAATGTTCTTTAAACAACTTATAAGCTAAAAAACTTTCCACCAACTTGCTAGAACTGAAGCCTTTTAAAGAAGAGGTGAAACATCTTCAAGAACTGAGTAAAAAGTCCAATTGCCCTTTTATCAAACTCTTACATCAGGAATTGGATGACTGAGAATCTGCCCAAATATATTAGCTTTAAACCAGTGTTTTGTGTATGATTTCTTCCTCATACCAGCTACGCTGTAGGTTGTATGTACATTTTTTTTTTTTTAAATCAGAATTGGGTTAAACCACTATGAGCTCTGAGTCAATGTCAAAAACATTACTATTTTACATTAGTATTTTAGTGTTGCTACACTTAAAAAATATGACCGAAAATTCCCATTTATAAATGTATACTGATCACAATTTTCAAACTAAATTTAAATAGCTTTGATAACAGTTGTTTGCTGTTTAGATTATAACAGTTTCAGCATAAATAACTGAATATCCAAAGATAGATATTGATAAACCGACAAACTGATAACTGCTAAACTGAGTTGATGATATGATAGCTCAGATCTTACCTACAGTCGTGGAACTTTATGGTCGAGATGCTTCCATAAGCAAGAAACTGACCAGCAGATGTGAGTGATCGCAATAACTGTTAGTTACAGTGATGGAAATCTGTTTTCTTTTACATGAAAACTCTTTAGCAGTTTTCATATTTCAACCTGTGAGATCCTGAAGAGCGCAGGTGCGAGTGATAAAACCAGCGACAGCTCTGTTCCAGTAAACCCAGCAATGATTCAGCAGGCTTAGAGCAAAAGAACAAAACTGGAACACCCAAATGAAATTCAGCTTTGATAAATGGCACTAATTATGCCCATGCTTTCCCTTCCATGAGAGATCAGAATGCTTCCCTTGTTTCCTTAACTCTGCTAAGCGCTTTGCATGACTTCTCCATCTCTCCACTTCCTCTTCATTGTGCTCAAGTTTATTTATCTTCAGAAAACAAGAAGACCTCATGGGAAATAACAGCAATTAGACCTCTGGCAGTCAGATCCTTTGATATTTACTTTTGATGGTCTGATCCTCTATATGTAGTGTGTTTGATCAACTTGCAGCCAACAAGCTGAGATGCTTCTTGAAATTAAACCGTTGTTTGTTTTTAAATTGACAGGAAATCAGTGATGGCATTTTCATGCCAGTTTATCCTCGATTGGCTTTGCTCCTGATAAATAACTTGGCGGTGAGTGACCAGAGTGATCCAGGGTGCCCTTTTTGTTTGTGTGCCCACTCCAAAGGGGGAGCAAACATCTCTCAACTAATGATCTACTTTACATTGTTTTAATTAGGTGTATTTAAATAGCTCTGAGCAATAATTAATGAGTCAGATCATCAAAGTGGGAGGAAGTAAGTGAGTAAGGCTTTTCTGTTGTGTTGTTGCTGTTGTTTTCTTTCTGCAGCTAGCTCCATCAGCCAGGGCAATGTGCCAAAACTGCAGTGAAAAGAAGCTTGTTCTCTCTTCCCCTCTTCTTCTCCTCTGATCATCTCCAGAGGGAGGCGGGCCTCCGCCTCTGGTAGCCACATGAAGCCTTTGTGACTACAAACAGCCCACAGTGGAACAGGTGTGAAGTGAAAGAAAGAGTCTTACACAAACATGACTGAAAAGGGAGATGAACAAAATGGGAGGAAAGGTGGAGAGATGGCGTGATGCAGAGTGAGGCGAGAGCAGAGGGAAGATGGAGGCGGGTGAAGTTTGGCGGATGCTTCCAGGGCACAGATCGAGATGGCGTGTGAATTGCTCAGGGGGTCTCTCAGTTTTATTGTCTCTCTTAATGAGCTTTTTATGTTCTTGTGTATTTTACACACCATGTGATGGTCGCTCAATGCCTCCTTCTCAGCTTCCTGATGGATCTGTTCTTTTTATCCGGCTATTCACCACTGCATGTAAATTTAATTATAAGCATCTGGTTAGCGAACAGGCCTAATTAGCAGATAGGCACTGGAACATCAGGTCCGAAGCTCTCCGCTCCCTTCATGTACCAACTTCTGTCCTCACCCTCTCTCCTTTGTCCCTTAGGCAGATTAGTCTGCTTTTTGTGGACTGATGTCTTTGCTGTACATTTTCTAGCTTTAAGAAAGAAATAGGAGTCCGTATCAGATGGAATAAGGTTATTGAAAAATACTTAAAAACAAAACTACTACCATACAGGAACAGAGATTAATAAAATTCAAAGGTGCATCTGGGCTTGTAGGGAAAACAAGCAGTCTATAATTAGAGGAGATGGCTGAATCCTGGTGGAAGTGAGTGCATAACCCATTAAGCGGGTTGCAGTCTGTAGAAGAGAAAAGAGAAAAGACAAATAAGTTTGCTTTTAAAGTTGGCCGCACCCAATCTTAGCAGTTTTTGAAGCTCCTGTAATGTTACATTTATTTACACTTCTTATTAATATTTAGTTGCATTAAATCAGTCATACACATAGTATTGGTTTATATAGATGTAGGGGGAAGCTGCTGTAGTGTAAATCACATTTTTCATGTGGTATATGTGAACTACAACACCAGCTGTGCTAACAACGGCTAACAACAATAGCCCTAGCAAACATGTTGTTATGCTAGGCTGCTAACTGGTTTTCCGACCAGTGAACTGGAATGCAAGTTGGTCGGGTGTGATGTCACCCCCAGTTCCCACTTCCCAGTTCTGAGGTAAATGGAACACAGCATAAATAACAGAAACTGAGACATTTTATCATTTAATGGAAAATACAAGCTCATTTTGAATTTGAGGGGTGTAACATCTTTAAGTTGAAACAGGGGCGGCAAAAGCTTGGAAAACTAATTAGACAGATCAAATATATCTAGATTAGTTGGCAAACAGAGGTGTAAAAAGTATTCACATTCATAACTCGGGTAAAAGTATAGATATTACGGTTTTAAAAGACTTTGTTCAGTTCAGTGTCACAGAAAAATGAACATGTTCATTGAACAAAAGAAAAAAAAAATCTTTCATCTCAGCTCAACATCCTTTTTCAAATTAGATCGAAAATTTTTGAAAGCCATTAACTCATAGTTACTTGGTGCGCAGAGCTTGCAGCAAAACAGGAGTTGTTTCATAAAATTTTTCCAGGTATGGGATGTAGGGGTTGCCTGGTTTTATTACCAAGATCCACCTCCCTGGTGCTTGGTTGGTGCATTTTGAGTCTCTGCCAAGGACAGCTTTATACCATGCTATGTCTGCGATGTTCTTGCTGGCCTGTGAAGTGATATGTGTCTGCACAGGTTCGATGGATTGTGCACTAACCAACATACATATTTCTCATCCAAGCACAATCAAAGTGGATGTCACAGTTTATCTGGATAGGTTGTTTGTGTATGTGAACATCAGGCTGAAATAAAATGCTTGTAGCAAGGCTATTTTTGAAATGTAAGCAGTAGAAATTACAGATTACTACATGAAATAAAGAGTATAGATAAAAAGTTGGCTGATCTGTATCGGATTGGTGCATCTCCAATGGGCGATTATCTTTCAGCTAGCAACAAGTTATTTAACCCCAACTGGTGCAATGAGTTGCTTCTCATTTCCTAAACAACCATGTTAAAAAACACATCCTGTGGTCATGGAAAAGATGGTCTGTCTGAGAAGGATCAAATCATTGGCAGCATCAAGCAGAGAAAACATCTAAGGAGATGCAGAAACTGCTAAAATTGGATTCAGAACTGTCCAACGCATTATTAAAAACTGGAAGGATGGTGGGGACCCATCATCTTCCAGGAAAAAAGGGGCTGGAAAGACAGATGAAGTGATGCAGCATCATGCCTTGTACATACTGTACAAGCCTGTGGGGGCAGTGTCATGATCTGGGGTTGCTGCAGTTGCTCAGGTCCAGGTTCAGCAACAGTATGTGCTCAAAGAATGAGGTCAGATGGTACCTGAATATACTGAATGACCAGGTTATTCCATCAATGGATTTTTCTTTCCTGATGGCACGGCCATATTCCAAAATGACAATGCCAGAATTCATCGGGCTCAAATTGTGAAAGACTTGTTCAGAAAGCATGAGACATCATTTTCACACATGGATTGGCCACCAGAGTCCAGACCTGAACCCCATTGAGAATCTTTGGGATGTGCTGGATAAGGTTATAGTCAGACTCTACAATCATCAATGCAAGATCTTGGTGAAAAATTAATGCAACACTGGATGGAAATAAATCTTCTGACATTGCAGAAGCTTATCGAAGCAATGCCACTGCAAATGCTGCCGTAATCAAAGCTAAAGGAGGTCCAACGAAATATTAGAGTGTACAACTGGTTTTTTTGGTAGCAACTTCCTTTTTTTTGCCAGGTAGTGCTATGTGAACATGATCCACAGACTAAAAATAGTCTAAAGCAAAGTGGAAAATTGTACTGTGGTCAGATGAATCAATTCCGTTTTATTTTCTGATACTGTAAGCATGGATGCTGTGTCCTGTGGACTAAAGAGGAGAGGGATAATCTGTTTGTTACCAAAGGACCCTGCATCTCCCTGCAGCTCCATCGATGCTGAAGTACATGGAGATGTTAAAGCAACATCTGCTCCTATCAAGACGTGTCTTTCAGGGAAGGCCTTGCAGATTTCAGCAAGACAATGTTATAAACCACATCCTTCATCCACTGCAACAGCATGGCTTCACAGGAGAAGAGTCTGGTTACTGAACTGACCTGCCTGCAGTCCAGACCTGTCACTAATAGAAAACATTTGAAGCAAATCCAGCAACGGAGGTCGAGGGCTGTTGAGCTGCTAGAATCCTGCATCAGATCAGAATGGGACAATGCTCCCCTCCTAAAATTCCAGCAGCTGCTCTCCTCATCCCCCCCACACACTTAGACAGATGTTGAAAAAGAGGGGATGATACACAATAGTAAACATCACCCCATTCCTACTTTTTTAGATGACTTGCTGTCATTAAATTCAAAATGAGCTAATGTTTTCCATGAAAATGTCTCAGTTTTTCCACATCCAATAATTTTGTTTATACCTGTTGGGAATAACATATGGGTTTTAAGATTAGAGAATCATTGCAATCTGATTTTATTCTACACTTTACGCAGAATCCCAACCTTCTGTGAAGCTGGGATGGTTAAAAAATGACAGAAAAAGATTGATTCAGTGTTTTGCTCTGAGGTGCTTAAAAGTTCACAGGAAGAAAAAATATGTTTTCTGCCTCTATCCTGTGAACTTATCAGGCATGATGTTTTAATGCTGCTTTCACTGTCTCTTTGCCAAGTGGTGGAAAGCTCCTACTTCAAAAATCCCTGCATCATTTATAGTCGGCCATAACTCACTGTCTGTTGTTTTGCCACCAGCTAGAAGGTCTGGATATCTTTTTTAATTGTCTAACCTATTTTTGTTTTACTAACAAAAAATTCCCACTTTGAGATTAATTTGAACATAAGCCCCATGTCTGTCCTCTGTGCCTTGAGGAGGCCCTGGAAGCCATAGCCTTGCTTAAATAATAACAGCAGGCTGTTCGGTATGTCAGCACAGGCTTGAATGCATAGACACTAAATGGATGTGATGTTTTAATGAGGAGCTAAAGGATAACTTTGAACATAAGGAGGTTGGAATATACACAGAGCAGGAAGAAGTGTTTTCTTACCTTGCAGGAGGACACAAGTTATTTAATTATCATGTAATGGAGGTCAGTGCTTACATGGTCTCTTGGCAGCCTGGACCCTTTGGTACCCCCAACGAGCCCCACAGTGTCAAACCTGCATGACTAAATGTCTGATGTCTTGTTGAGGGGATGAAAAGTGATCATGGAAGAGGATGAAATAGGAGACAACACGGAGGACTACTAAGGCCTTGTTTCATTTAGTCCTCTAGTCGCAAGGGGGAGTGGTGAGTGACAGTAGAGGTGACTTGCCTGTCTGCTCAGCTGATTGCTGCAGTGACTGACTCTCCCTCTCTGCCACTGTCTTGCTCTCAGACACTCATTCTGTCTCTTGTAATTTCTCTATGGACATTTGCAGACTGGAAGTGAGGTTATGCTGTGCCAAAAATATGAAAACAAGTTTGGACAAAGAAGGGAGAAGGTATCAACCCAAAGGAGATGATGATGTTTCCAGGTCAGCTAGATTTTGACAAGGGTGAGCTCTGCAGAAAAAAATCCTTATAGGTTCCCATGCACCTGGTGACAGGTATTAAACTTTCAAACTTGGGTTATTATAAATGCATTTGTTAAAGGGGCTTTGCAGCAAGAAACAGCCTAATTTAAATGCTTGATTGGTACAAACTGCAGTAATAGATGTTAGGACATATCCTGTCACATTTATATAAAAGGATATTGTACATATTTTTATTATGTTCCAATAATTAAATGAGCTTACACTCTCTTTCTGGATGACTCTAAGCCATTTTGTAGATGTGCTTATTCCCACTGCAGCAGTTGTCTCTAACATTTTGCCTTGGTGACACACACACATAGAAAGACCAGACACATTGACTCACAAAGTGAATATGATATGAGATACACCATGGCAGCATCTATGTCACTTTGATGCTGTTAAGGTGATACAGCTCTGGTATAAACCAGAGAAAAATCTCAGTGCAACATGTCCCTTTAGAACTGAGGGAATTTAAGAAGAGTTTACTTGGAAACACACACGAATATTTGGTCTTTTAAAGGCCTGTCCTCATAAAAAAAAAGGAGAGATTAAACTGTTTTTACGTAATGGGCTGTAACATTGTTGTTATAGTCCAGATAACACACCGTAGTTAGCAGCCTGTCTTCCAAGTATAAGAAGTGTTTGTAGTCTTTGTGTTTTATTTATTTATGTGAGAGGAAATCGTGTGACATTAAGCTTTTTTCCCCCTGGAAACGCCACAAAAGCTGAGGCCTCAAACAGTAGGCAAGAGGGCAGAATGAGAAAAGGAAGTGGGGAAAGCATAAACAAGTCGGGTCTGGCTGAGTGAGCAAGCTAATTAACTCGAAAAACTATAAAAATGTAAATCGCAATTTGCTACCGTGGGCATCTAATTAAAGCCAGTGGAATGTTAAGGAGCAAATTGAATTTGCTAAAGAAGACAAAATATATATTTTTTTGCCATATTGTCATGTATCGATTGCCTACAGTGGCCTTCCTCACAGCTATGAGGAGACAGAAGGAGAGTCAAGTGTGGACGTGAAGAGGAAGCAGAGGGGGCGATGATGCAAAAAGGAGTATGCTGATGAGGAAAAGGTTTGCACAGAAAGCTGGAGACATTTATGGTGTGTTTCTACAAAAACATTTTGGCAGGGAAAATAGGACAACACAACACAGCGCTCACTAGAGACAGAGGATGTAATCAGAGCCAAACGGCGCTCGTAATACTCCACAGGTGCACAGTGCTGACTGTTATGTGATACTCTGAAAAAAAATGATATGAAATGAGGATTGACTGAGACCTGGAACAAATCCTCACAAGGTTCACCGAGCCTCCAAGATCCTCCATGGCCCTGGAGTTAATTGTGTTAGCTTAATTGGTGCAGCGTATGTATAATACTTTGGTGTAATTATTGTGCATGCAAAATTGTTGTGGTTTATCTCGTTATATCACATCCTCTGGGCATATGATTAGTGTGTGGATAGTTGTGCAAGTCTGTTCATGTCTGTGCATGGATGAGTGTTTGTTGCATACAGGTAAATAAAGAAATTATCCCTCATGCATTATTGTTGAAGATTAAGGTTCTGGCTGTAGATTTCAATCTAAAACTGGAGGTGTACAGTATGAAATAAATAAAAAAAAAAAAAAACTGGGGGAATTTTGTACACTTTATTTGTTTTACTCATTTTTGTTTTTATTTCCATGGCTGCACAGCTTTGAATTTTTAAGCTGTCGTTATACCAGATGTGCATTGTGTGGTTTTTATTGAGGTAATAAATGATAATCACTAGCTCACCCAGCAAACAGGCCGAGTGATCGCTCTGGCTTTTTTCACTGTGCTGTTAAATTCATTAAGCTAATTATAGGGATTCATCTGCAGAAAAAAAGGTGTATTTTGTTTTTATTTCATTTTCACGACTTTGCACATTTTTATGTATCACCCCTGCTTTACATGCATCATTCTCACCTATAAGCGATGAAGGTTGAATGTTTAACAGCTTGAAAAACACAATTTGTTCCTTCAAAAATAAAATCTAATTAATTCATATTTATAAAATGTTAAGTATCTGCTGCATATACAGTAACTGGTGCAGAGTCTGTACTTTTTATTGTGAAGCCAAGAGAGCAAATGTAACTTACGGAAAAGAAAGCTCTGATGGACAAATTTACAAGCCGACATAAATCCTTTCCTTTCTTCTCTCCCTCTCCTCCCTGGCCTAGTGGCGGCCCTGTCGGCGGTTGCAGTTTGTTAGCCCAGTAAAAGTTTTATACGTGTAGAGGAGAGGAATGGTCTGTCTGTTGCTGACGTGAGTTACGGGCTGCAGTAAACAAACTTGAGAACGGAGATAAATAGACTGAATCAGGACGGCAGCTTCAGTAACGCATTAACAGGAGTCACCGAGCTGCTGGAGACGTGCTCCTGTGGTGCACTGGTGAACGTGCACGTGCCCAATCCTAACTGTTTCCTTAACAACCAAGTTTTTATGTGGAAATATTCATAAATCACCTCCTTACGGTGACACGTAACTGCGGCTGAACATTTGTTCGCCGCAATGTTGCCCTTTGCTGAATAAAAGTCTGGTAAAATAATGCCACCCTAAACAATAATGATCAAAGTAATTGTCTCATTATTTTCATTGGAGACTCTGGACCAGGTCCCCTGACTGTGTGAGCTGCTGGGTCCTGTGCCCAGCAGGCCAGCTAAGCAACTGATCCATAACCAATGCTGGGTGGTTTTGGAGAAATACTTTTAAACTCATTAAAACATTCCCCCTTTAAACTCACAACCATAAAAATGACTCACATTAACCAGGCTACTGTGATCTGAAGTGCTTGAGCCTCACATAAAAAAAAAGAAAAGAAAAGAGTCCTCGGTAGCCTTCTCCTCAAGCATTTAAGACATTTGTGTTTTGGGACATGTTGATAGCATAACCAGACTGGATGAGAAGAGGGCAAGCCCCCTTAAATCAATGCAGAGATCCCTCTTGACACTCCGTAACGTTTCTACCATGTTTTACCATCTTGTGTGCATCATCTTGCTTTGACCATGTGCTTCTGTTTGATTTAGACCACTTCAACTGAAGCCCCTCTTGCAGTCTGCAGACAGACTCTGCTCAGTTCATGTCCAAGTGTTGTATAAAATCGTATGTATTCAGATCCAGTCTTATGAAATCTGAAAACTGTGGTGTCTGATATTGAGTCAGCCTTTAATGGGAGTGAAGACCTGCCCATTTGGGGGGGGAAAAGTCTGGAGTTGTGTAATTAGAGAGAAGTAAAGTTGGCAGACCTCTGCACCACTCAAATCTGTTTGAGGCTAGCTGCTTGGGGCTACAACAGCTGCTGCTCATTTAACGCCCCAGAATTACTGACTTAATGAAGGAGGAAGAAATGGTATATAAAAGAAAACTATATGTTTTTCTGCTGTGTATTTTAAACAATCAAAATTGTCCAATGTTTGTCTAAAAACTGTAGAACAGCAATTCCTTTTTATTCATTTTTTGTTAGAGATGCACTGATCCGATACCTGGATCAGATATCGGACAAAAGAGGTCGATCCAGCATTCTGATCCAGTAATTTCTTTTTATTCATATCATACACGCATAGCAGAGAAGTGTTATTTCTTTCTTTTTGCTGTTAATGTACACTTTATTTATTAATAAATAGTATTAAGTCTGTTTTAGTTTGTTACCTTTTTATAACAAGGCTAAAATGTCAAGCATGATGCCCTCACTCACATGGCAGTATACAGTTCATTCATTCAACAGCAGTATCTTATCGGTATCAGGTATTAGCTGACACGCTCAGCCTATAGTATCTGTATCAGATTGGATTGGAAAAAACTGGATCGGTGCATCTCTCTACATTTTATGCGTCTTATATTCACAGATGCTGCAAAGTAGAGACATACTGACTGCATCACTTTCACACAGCAGAGTGTAATTTACTGTGTATTTGCATGAATTTGATTTTAGAAAAACATATTATGTCGGTAGTATGTCATCCATTTCTTACAGTTAGACACACGCGTGTTTGCACACGCACGCCGATAACAAGCGAAGCACTCCAGGAGCAAACCTGATTGAGTGCGACGATATAAATTCATGAGTTTTGTAGAAAATGACGGTTAACAATGATGAATGAGGAGAAACATTTTTATTTTTCCTCTCTGCTGGTTGCGGCACCTGAGGCCATCTTTTCCACCAACTGCGCCTCAACTTTACATATTCCATGCCTTAAGAGGAAAAATAATTTATCACTACAAACAACCTATTAATAAGAAATCAATAAGAGACTCCCAGAAGTGTTTTGCACAAAACCTTAATGAATTTTTAAAACGCTCTTTGATGAAACAAATTGAAAACCTGAAAAAATAACGTGAGAGGGTGCAAATAGATGATGAAGTGAATGATAAGAGGAGGAGGGAGGGGGGGGGGGGGTTGTTTTTGCATTTAGTTTCTATTGTTTTGGGTGTAAAAATGTGTGAGTGAGCAAAGAGGGAGTGGAAAATGAAAAACAAGGCTGTTCTGGGGAAGTAGAGCTATTATACATCATCTTTACTGCTCCCCACATATCATTTCAATTTACATTTATGGAGTCGTTCTGTTAAATGTGTATTGATGAGTCATGAGTTTGTTTCATGTTGCCAGGCTCGTTTCCTTTTATTTGACCTTCTAAGTGCTTTTTGTTGGCTCCATGTCTGGAATGTGAATACATATGTTACTCACATTTATGTTATCTCCCTTCTCTTTATTTCTTGATAGATGCAACATTTTATGTTGACTTATATTGCAGCAATAAAAAAGGTAGAATATTTGTATAAATTCAGATAATATAAAGGATAGAAATGATGTTTTATCACCAACCTGTAACAAGCCACCCTTTCCTTGTACAACTATATATGTCACCTTATTTCCTCCTCATTTTCTCCACCATCCATTAGTTGTACCATATCATTTTATATTTCCTGTTAAGAGGAAAATCATGACCAAATCCAGCTCTGCTGGGGCTTTGAAGTCATTTTATTTTATTCTTGTAGACCTTGTCTTTACTGTACAACAATATAAAATAGTTGTTTTGCTCAAACAAATCTTCAAGTTACACAGATACAGCACACACACACACACACTGAAAATCACATTCTGTAGCTTTTGCTAAGTTTGTTTGTACTGCAGGGCATCAGGCTCCATGCAGCCCTGTGTGTGTCTGTGTGTTATGGTGTAGACTCTTTTTCATGGCTTGCAGGAGGACGGTACAGAGCCTTGGTACAGAAGGACACAATGAGGTGGCAGCTTCGCTTGGCTGACCAGGCATAGCCAGAACAGGAAGAGAGATTACCTCCCGGAGGGTCTCTGTGGGTGTGTGTGTCTCTGTGTGTGTGAGGGGATGAATGAACGCAAGTGTTTGTGTCTGTGTGTGTTTGTAAATGTGACATCCGTCTCCAGTTGGGAACACTTTTGCCTCTTTGCCACCAGAATCACTGGTGCAGCATCCTTTTGAAGGCACAGCCCTGCTTGAGCCCATTTCTAAAATGTTGGACTAAACGACGAAACAATTTGTAAAAGCACTTTAAATACATGTGGAGGCTGCAAAGGTGTGCAGAGGTGGAGCTAAGCCTTAGGTATTTCAGGCAACTACATCAATTCTAGCTGATTATGTGTTTTTTGGATAAATATTGCATGGATTTAAGAAATGGGAATTATCCATAGTAATTCATCTATTCTGTTTGTACTTTCAATAGAAAAGTGAAAAATGATTATATGTGCAGCTTTTCTTTTGGTTTCTTTGGCTTCACATACAGTCTGAGACACCATCACATTTTCCACCATCACGTTATCCTTCATGTTCAGCTTTTTACTCGCCTGCTCTCTACATGTTAAGAGTTGGTTGAGTTGGGGTGTTTGGGGTTTTCCATAAAGATCAGTTGATGTGTCCTTGGTTGAAATGGAGAACTAGAAGAAACGTGGGCTGGTTTGTGAAATACTGTTGGACCAATGTTGCAGAATCCTGAGCCACGTGACACTAAAAAACCAAAGCTAGTTTGGTATAAAGTGGGTTTATTTGAGACCATTGATAGGACCAAGTAAATTACCCTTTTGCTTCTTTTGCTAAGCTTCTTCATCCTGATTTTGGTTTTCTGCTGTTGTAACAGATTTGTCGGTTTCTGGGACAGTCACCTCAAAGGAAAGGACAGGACCTTGCTGGGCAAATACATGGGTAGAAGTAAGCTTTTATTATGTAGAACATCTCTTCTTTTGACTATATCTATGAAATGCCTCCAAACTTACAAGATCCTGAATGTACATCTGTGACAGACAGATAGACAGATAGAGGGAGAGGCAGACAGACAGGACATGTATCTGGAGGGGAAAGTGGTATTCTGTGAGGATTGATAGACTCCATATTGTGAGCTAATGATCTCCCCAGGGCACTGGGGAGAAACGATGAAACCAGTCTGCATGACACTGTCACACTCCCTATGTCACGCTGCCACCTTCATCTCTCAGTCTTTTCTCTCCTCTTACTCACTCTGTGTCTCCCTCTCAACCTCGCTTTTCCTCTTCCTCGGGGAAATGCATCGATTCACCTTTGTTTGTACTGTCACCCACACATATTCAACTGTCACAGAGAGGAACGGAGTTCACTGAACTGATGGAGCTGATTTAGAGTAAGAGGCATACGCTGTCCTCGTTTCCCCAAAATGAAACTCCATAACATCTATTCTCATTTAGCTCAGTCTGGACAGAAATGCCAGAAACGTCTGCAGGAGGTGTTGTAAAGATGCTTGAGTATAGGTGGGAGATAACATCATACTCCAGGCTTTGCAGACATAATAGGAAAAAGATCTTTTTAAATCAATTGTCAGCACTCTTACAATAGCAGGCACAATGAGCACATCCACCGAATGCGTTGATGGAAAAGCACAATCATCTCCTACAATCTGATTCTCGATTCCATGTCAAGCTGCCACCGCTTCAATGAGAGACAAGGAAGCAAAAACACAAAGTATATAGGTTTGGTGTTGACTGCAGGTAAAATGTTAAATCTACCACAGAGACATTTCAGCTACTAGAAAATGGAGCTGACTTGTTGCCGGTGAAAACATATTTTTGAAACCAAAAGACCCAGCAAATGATGTGCATACTGTACCCGCAGATAAATGATAAATAATACATTTCTGGAAAAGACACACAAAAAGTAAAATACTTTAACTGTCAGTATGTTTATACCGGTACATTTGAATTTGCAAGTGTTTCAGGAGAGTGGCTTAGTTCAAGTATGCTAACAGAAGTGGACAACAATGGGCCCCTGATTGCTTCCCAAGCGCTGGAATATAGCAGCCCACTGCTCCTAGTTAATTTTAACTGGTCATAGGTAGGTTAATTCCTATATGTGTGATGTGTACTGACAGTTAAAGACCCACTATGTACCTTTTCAACCTTAGAAATATACGTTTCTGACTCATTTTAATGTGACACCAACATTCATTATACACATTTCTCGAGCCGTGACTGCCCAGCGGCGTCCCGAGGCTGAGAAACGCCTCAAAGCAACTTTTCCTGTCCGGGAAGCGGCGTGACGTTGCAGCTGAGTATTAGTTGCGCACCGCATCATGTGCAAACAAATACGAACACACGAGGTGTTTTTAACACGCATCTGGCAAATGAATGCAAGAAAGGATTACTGGAGGAGGAAGAGAGGAAAAGAACGAGAGAAAGGGACAGAACAAGAGCTAAGACGAGACTCACAGTACAGGTAAGATGGCTGCCAGTTTAACTGTCAATAGGGGGCGCGTCACTGAGAAAATAGCAAAAATTCTGTAGTGCGTCATGAAGTACATCTTCATTTTATATGTATATATTTCCAGTGTTAAAATTCATTACTGTAAACAAGCTTTATGTCTCTAGTTATGCACGCCTCAGTGGTTATTTTGTGTTACTTTGATCATTTGTTGTTGTCAGACTAACTTTCTCTTTCAAACTGTGACCTCCTCTGGCTCCCTGAGGCCTCAGCAAGCCTGCTCAGTAATCCATCCACAACTGGGTGGGTACTCATAAAAAAATGAAAATAATTTTCCCTGACACCACCACAGTGCTGTATCTTTCCATTTTCATAATGTGTGCCTGGCACGTCTGGCCTCCTCTTGTGCTGAAAAAAATAAATTCTCCTTTTGTTGTTGACACCTCCTTGGGTCATTTCCTTTTTCTTGCAAATAGAACTCTTCTTAGGCAAGAATTCGTTTTCCCCAGCTCACCTTTCTTCGCTGCCCCTCCTGCTTTTTCTCAGTCACAAATTTAAAGCCATATTTTTGTTCTGAGTACTCTTCTGACTTCATATTCATTCAGTAGAGATACAGAAAGTGAATAGGAAAGCCTGAGCCTCAGCTGGGGTGTGACTGAGACGTTAGCTTGGTTTTCTTTGAAACGGCGAAGACTCATCTGTCTGAATTCTACTGTTATTTCAACCCTGTCTCCGATGACCATGACTGACAAAGAAAGTGCAACATTTCAACAGATTTGTGCACCTGCGCTGCTTGTGGAGCGAGAACAAATATCTTCTGTACCTCTGACTCACTGTGGCATTTTCTGACAATGGCTTGATTTCCTGAGTCACATGTAGCGTCACAGGGAAGCAAGGAAAAGGTGCCATTATAGCAAACACCATTATAAATCTAAGAGGAAAAATAACATTGATTGAAAGCCCAGGGGACTGTGAATCACTTACTGAGGCAAATTCACTTCAGCAGCCTCATTTTGACACATGCAGGTGCCAGCATGTTGTCCTGTTTTTGCCAAGAAAATAATGGTATTTATAAGTGTCTGGAAAACACATTTTGTTTCACTTGAATGTTGAGTTTTTCTGCACTGAAAAGGTAAATTGCAATAGATTTCTCCAGTTCCAAATAACACATTTTACCCATAAAGTTTGTTCAATAGAAAAAGAGGATTTTGATTCATTCTTTGCTGAACAATCAGCCAGTCATTATGGTTGAACTTGTCTGCTATAGAGTTGACGTGGTTAGGAATCAACCCAAACTGAGCTTCAGGCTTTCCAGATTGTAGTAAAAAAAACACATTTATTAAAATACAGTTTTTAGCATTTTGATAAATCTCTCCCCAGTAAGCTGTAATCACTGCAACTTCCTGGGCCCCTCTGAGAGCTTTCTGTGGATTATCTCAGCAGGGAAACTGATCAATACATTGGATACAGCCTACACAGGACATATACCCTGCACTAATGCTCTTCTAATTTTCAAGCTTGGTCAGTTTCGAGCGCTGCATCGCAGCAGTACTTTATGAGATGATGGATGTTACAGATTTTCTGTTTATCACATGTGAAGAACTTGCAGCATCATGAACACATGGATGCAGCCTGATAGTATGAGCAGTATATGAAGCAGGTTCTGAGAGTTGTGAACTTCAATGAGAAATCTGCACATTGTCCAGTTGGTATAAACTGTTAAAAAATATACCGTATATTATAATATTATCATATATAGATTGCAAAATACTTCAGAAATTCACTGTATTGTTTGCTTGTTGCAGGTAAATGTTTGTGCAAAATGTGACGACAAAAAGCAACGACGAGTTGCTGTCGCTACCGGGGAAATGGCAGGTGATTGGCTGGTTGGAAAAAAAAATCTCTTCCTCGTGGTAAATTGTCTAATTGTTGAGGCCCATGTGTCGACTTTTTGTCAAATCCCACCCCTTTTTTAACAGCAGCATCGGGTGTTTTTTCTAGGTGAGGCTGCCTCCCTGGCGTGGATGTGTGAAAAGCATAGTGCTTGGCGCACAACTGTCACCTCACTACCTTATCATTTACTTTTATAAAACTCCTCAGCGCTTTGCTCTTGTTCTTCGCCACTGTTGCTATGTTGACTCCTTCACCTGGCAAGTGCACACACTCTCATCACATGTGAAGTTTAATGAGGGTCAGTGGCGATCCCATTTAGAAAAAGTGGATTTGATTTATCTAAAACATTTTATTTCATTATGGGGCGCACGTGTCGAATATCGATCGTTTTGTCAACAAAATGTCCCATCCCATCCCTATGACTCTGTAACTCTTATTCAGCGAAAACACTATAAAACAGCTATTTGACATTGCTTCGAATGCCTCCAGTTTTGTTTCTGTTTGATTTAACAGCACAACACACAAATCTAAAATAAGAGCACCAAACTTTTGAGGCCATTTTGCATCATCACGTTTTAAATCTTGTCATTTTTTGTTGATTTATCTCCACAAAGAAGAAATAACTTGAAATTTTTAAGGGCTGAAAAAGTCATAGCATTTATTATCTTTTCCAGGTGGAGGTGATAATGTTCCCTTTCCAATGTAGCCCCAAAACAAGTAGTAGACGGCTCCCATCGTTGTTCTTTACAGCCAGCTCCGAACATCATATGAAAGCTGGATCACGTTCTGCACGAAAAACAATGGATGAGTCAACCGCAGGCTAATTGATGTCAGTGTTTTCATTACCTGAATTTGACACTGTAGCCTCACCAGATCAGCAGCTCCTTAACCAAATAAAAGAGATCTTTGCTGTAATCTTAATTACTAGATTGGATCATAACTACAACATCCTTTTTATTGTCTGGACCGACAGAAGCCAAAGAACAGCAGCACCACGGTAACTCTATCTACTGAGTCTCTTGAGTGTGTGTACAGCATATTCTGTCCTTTTTGCACTGTAGATTAGCAACATAATTAAACGAAATGCATTTATAATTAGCTTTTGAATATTCACACTTAACTAAGAAGTCTTAAAAACTACAAAAACTATTCAATGCATTTTTTAATTCATAATTTCAATAAAGCCTGAATACTACAGGCTAACTTTTGCCGCAAAGGGTGCTGGTTGGATTTCATGCTCAGCCATCTTGTTTATGTGCATGCCACAGACAATCAGAGTGCTGCACTTGCACATTTTCCCAGTTCTGCCTTTTGTTTTCTGGTAACAAATTGATTTTTTTCTCTTCTTTTTTTTTTTACAGTTGTACATTTGTTCAGAATTGTCCACATCCGTGATGCATCCATACAATACTCTTTTTTCAGCATTAAACACCTAAACAAAGAAGAAGAGATAACTGAATCAGGTTTCTTTCAACAACTTGTATTTCTTTCTTTTTCTTTCTTTCTTTCTTTCTTTTGTTCAATTAAATACAATGTACACATTTGAAGGGTTGTTGGTCTGAGTGCACCTCACCACATTGAGAGTATTTTTGGCTTGTAATGTTGCTGGATGAAATGTGTACTTAAAATTTTTAGATTTGTATCATTTCGATTAATATTTACCTGCTATAGTTAATAAAATAGTCATTTGTCATATGTAGTTGCTTTATAACCAAAAGAGTGCGGTTATTATATTTACTTTTCCACTTTATATCCCACGTTTCATATTTGTTTCCATCACATCCAATGCTGATTATGCCTTTTTATAATGTAAAATGTTTTTTTGACATGTTAAGGAAACATATATAAGGAAACTGAGAGCCAAACTGACGAAAGAAAGCTGTTTTGCTGTTATTACCCATCATATTACTCATATTACCTCGTTGTTTTTTTCTCTTCACATACTATCACACACCCATTCACTGCTTAAGCAATCACAGGTAGTTTTCCTCAGTGTTAAAAGTGATTGTGAGGTGAACTTGTTCTATAATTAAAGCTCTCAATGTGTTTAAAATATCTGGACAACTAATTAAACAGCAGTACTCAGTTATTTTGTTCTTTTCCCCCCTTGTTTCTTATCTTGACAATTGCTTCTTTGCTTTGACTTTTGTGTGCGTACATCTCATCCATCCCCCCCCTTTCTCCATTTCCCCCTTCTTTTCTTTCATCCCACAATTTCTTTGTATCTCCCCCCACCAATCTTTCTGCCTCACACCCTGGGTATCTCCCACTGAGGAGAACTCTGTTTCATTTGGGAGTGGAAACAGTGTGCTAATATTGCCTGCTTATACCCACTGGGTGGGATAATGGCAGCCATCACTCACTGATGCAGCACAAAAACTGACATTTTGCTCTCCTTGCGCTGACAAACAGCATCTAACTCCCACTGTTCAGTCTCTCTGTCTTTTGTGTGTTATTGGCTGTTTCTGGCTCAGAGTCTCTCTCTCTTCCTGACTGCCTTCTTATTGTCTTCAATCTCCCTGCCATTCTGTTCCCATCCACAGTTCAGCCTTTCAACCTGGTATCATACAACAAGGCATAGGCCATGACCCTTCAAGGATGCTGTTGCAAAAAGAAAAAAAAAAAGAAAAGAAAAAGCGGAAACCGCACTTGATTCTAAAAGCTTTACAACTGATCATTTTACTCATGCATAAATTATTCAGCCAAGTCCAGAAAAGGAGGACACATTAAGAGTCTACATTTGTCTACTGTTACATGTCAGGTATCCTGCAGGGAATTCTTATTGCAGTGATGGAATTATTGGCAGGATAAATGGCAGATATATGGTCAATATTCTTGCCATCAAAGACAGCAAAATTTCCAAAAAGAGATGTCATTGTCTGTGGACTTGCAGCGAGCTTAACTCAACACAGTCAGCAGGGTTATTACAGTAATTACAGATATTTCATATAGAACATTAAGTAAAGAAAACAATGATAATGTACAAAAATGATATTGATATTAACTAATATGGCAAACAGAAGCAGAATTTGCCTTTTATTCTGCTATTGCTTCACCCATTAGCCAATTTATTTATTTATTTATTTTTTGTGGATAATTAAAGTTTTTTTTTTTCCTTTCATTTAAAATGTTCACCCACATTCATAATTTTTTGTTTATAGTTCTACATTAAAAAATATAAATTTTGGGAAAAAAAACAAACTATTATTTAAACCCATAATCATTTGAACAGTTATAAATATTACATCAGATTTAAGCCATTTCTGATAAGTTGATAGATTTTTTTCTTTGAGCCTTTTTTTAATCTTCTGCATTACAGCGTCAGAAAACTTGCACCCAGAATTTCTCTTTCATTTGAAAAGCAAAAGCTATTCAGTTATGAAAAATGATAAACATGACTGTGTTTATGGAAAAAAAAGGACCCAACTGTCACCTATGCATATTGTCCCCATGCAAGGTGCTCAGTAACAGTTTATTATGAGTGAAATTATATTTAGATAAACATGAGATTTCTTCTATATTACAGGCAAACACATTAACATCTTTCTGACCTTGTGCTTAGTTTCATAAAAAGGAAATTAATTAAAAAGTGAGGGACAACTCTGAGCAAACAGCAGCCACTCTCTGCCTCGAGTAGGCGGCGTTGTTAAGAGGTGAAAGTCTGCAATATGTTCTCTTTCTCTCAATTAGACCTGCTAAGGTTTCTGGCACATCTGCTCATCTTACACAAGAATAAACTGAAGAGGCTGATTTGTGTAATTGCTTTGACCACGGTTGGAGCCCAGAGGCGAGCCCTGCGACACACCAGAATGGCCAGTCTGTTTGGTCACCTGCATGCTGAACCGAGGGCAGAAAACGAATGATGAGGTGGCTCGTTTGTTTGCTAGAAATGCACAACAAAATTCACCAAACTCAGCATCTTGAAACATTGCTCTCTTTATGTTTGGAAACGTATTCTCCTCTTTTCACTTCCCTCTGCTTTTTTGTTTATTTGATACTGAAACAGAATTCCCAGGTGGTTCATTTGTGTTGAAAAGCACAGATTTGCAGCAACTCTTGATAACCCTAACCCAGGAAAGATTTTCTTTTGGGCCTCAATACATAAAAAAAAAGAGATGGCCTTCAACTGCCAGAATGATTTAAGTAATGGACTCAACTATGTAGAATGCAAATAAAACATTTATGTTTTGGTGTTTATGTGAGTGCAAATACTTTGCATAAACCAAAAATATAAAGGAAAAAAAAAAAACAGCTGTGTGAGAAAGCAAAACAACAGCATACACAAATATTTGTGTTGTCCTGGTGTGAAAACAAATGCACCAAACTAATTAAGCCGGCTCCTGACTGACTTCATACATGGTCACATTTAAGCTGATTTCTAGCTTGCATTGCTTCTGGCATAATAATCACTGAGTTGCTGCAGGATATCAGATATTAGTTTTTCTGTATTGTCTTGTTTCATCCAGACATCATAATGACTGATTGGAATGTTGCCATGGTACCTGTATTGATCAAATCCCTCCACTTGTTGGTTAACGTTGCGTTCAGGTACAGTATGAGTAAGAAGTTGGCTGTTTTGACTTAATCTGTTGCTTAAAGAAGAGGCACCCTGCCCTGGTTAAGACATAGCGGTTGGCTCTGCAACTCCCTACTTTCTGCATAAAAAGACAACAAACAAATATCAGCACATAATAAATTCCCTCATCCTTGAAGAAATAGTAAACTAAACAAACACTACATTTTGGAATACTATAAATTCTTGTACTGTTGATTGAACTTGAAAATAGGAGTGGTGAGAAAACACACACCAGTCTGATTCTCATTTACTAACATACACAGTTTACAGTGTAGCCTGTGTGTCCAAGCCATCGAGCTTCCTTTTGCAGCATCAGTCCATTCTTTCATCACTCCTTTCTGCTTACTGTTAAAAATTAAAGCTGCTTTCAAAGTGCTCATCATTTTAAGAAGACAAACCAGTATGTCACGGTCATCATTCGATTGTTTCACAGGCTGTTTCGTTGTGTCAGAAAATGACATTTTATTGGGCGCCACCATGCAATTTACAGTAAAGCGTAGCCTTTTCCGATTAACCCAACCAATCTTTCAGCAGCTTTGCCTGCCCTTTCTAATCGCTGTCTCCAGGGCAACTAAAGCAGTTACCTTTGCACCTGTTAGGAACTAAGAAGAGAGAGCAGATGATTCACCTGAGGCCAGACTGCAATCACATCTATTCATAGATTAATAACCTCTTCTGGTAGCAGAACTGCAGCATTTCAATGGCAGGGTGCTCTGCAGGATTTCACAGCATTGTATGTACTGTACCAAGCAATCAAGTGAAAAGGATTGCTGCTGCTCAGGGTTTTTACTTTTGATGCTTGGTAAGATGTTTTGCAGTTTTCATGCACACCTGCACTGACACACAGCATCAAGACTTCAATATCCAGTATGTGGGATGAGCTGGAGACAGTTCATTGGCTCTTCAGAGGTTGCCAGTGGGGTCGCTGAGGGTCAGCAGTCTGCAGCCCCGTAATCCCAGAGGTGGTGCGGCCAGAACAAGACAGCACCACCTGACTGCAGGGTCAAGGCACCAGGGAGAGCGGGGGCTCTCCCTTCTAATGTGACAAATACAATGTGACATGTCAGTGCAAGCTCAAGAACAGTGCCCGCTCTCTCATACTACTGCTGTTTTTTTTCCTCCTCTGTTTCTCTCTCAGACACTTACAGCATTGAACCCACAAAAAATCAGGCTTTCTCTATATTCTCACACAGAGAAATGGAGTTGCTCTCTCTCGCAAGAACTTTTGGCTTCAGATATGCATGGCCTTGCCACAAGATTAAGACCAGTGGCAGGTGAAGTGGAAAACATACTGTTGCAGTGGCACCAGTAAAGGATTTGGCATGTAAGGTCATTTCTCAAAAACAAGTAAAAATGAGCAATTTTAATGATCTAAGCAAGTTTTCTGATTGGTAGAGCAGAATGCAGTAGTTTGAAAAAACTTTATGATAGGTGAGCAGCAAATGTGCAACATGGTTATTTGCACCCAAGAATTATTGATGTGTGTGGAGCCTCCGAAGAGAAGCTTCTGCTGCACAACTAGCTTAAATCCTTAATGAGACCATGGCAGAAATTGTTAGATCATGCTGCGCATTTATAAAATGATGTTACTCAGCAGAAGTGATGTGATGTTGTGGTCATTGCTCTGCTGGGAAACTTGTTACTTTTAACACACACTAGCCACCTAAACAAGGCTTTTGCAGATCACATACCTCCTTTATTAGTTATGATATTCCCTGATGGTGGTGGCCATCTGCTCAAAACTTATTTGAGGAGCATAACCTGGACTCAAAACTCACCAGATCTTAAGCTAGTCACGCATCTAAAGCAGGGATCCCTAACTCAGGTCCTCCAGGCCAACTATCAACAGCAGACTTGTACATAGCTTGTTAATCCAGGTGTGTTTCAGCAGGGAAAGAGCTCATACCTGAAGCATACAGTATTGGGCCTTAAAGACCGGGATTGGGGATCACTGATCTAAAGGATGCAAAAACTTGACAGCCTGATAGATCTGCTTTGGTGTCTAACAATACTGGAAACCTTCAGTGTTCTTGTAAAGCAGCGGTGGGGAACCCTGGTCCTCGACAGCTGCAATCCTGCAGGATTTATGTGCCCCCACTCCCGCTCACCAGATTCAAAATGGACCCAACAGCCAATCGAGTTCTGCAAAATGACTCATTTATTTGACTCAGGCGTGTAGGAGCAGGGACACATGAAAACCTGCAGGAGGGCCAAGGTTCTACCAACTGTTGTGGCTGTCTGTGTCTGTGACTGGCATTGAAAGCAACCACTTTTCTCAGTACTGCCAAAATAGCAGCTTCCATTATTCTCCCTGACCTTAGTCCTTTTTTTCCCTCCCGTTCACTTCTCCCCTCCACTGTGACGCCCTCCAGTCACTCTTGTCTACAGTATGTCATCTCATCTTTGCGACACATCACTTACTATCCAGCACTTTAGTGTATTTTGAAGCAATTCACAGTTGGGTTGCCATTTATGTATTTTAATGCAGATTCACATATAATGAGTGCGGATTCAAGAGGCTACTCAGCGTGCAATTTTTGTTGTATATTTCGAGTAATTTTGCCATTCTCAAAGGATACATTTTTGAATGTCATGTTATGACTGTGAGCCTAGCATTAAAGTATACTTGTGATTTTCAAAGTAAGTCAGTAAACAGCTCTAAAGAGAGTTTTCAGCAACCCATTCATGCTTGGTTTGGAATTTATTGTTGAAGGACACAAACTTGACTTGAGAAAACTTTACTTTATTGAGCTTTGTATTTTGCAACTAGCATTAACAACAATTTAATATGCTGGTACAAAAATAACTGTAATCAGCTTTTTTTCTTTGTTGTTTTCTAAGTTAAATGATAGAAAACATCTTTGGAAATACTAGTACAGCATATGCATAATAGTATAAACATGGATGATTAATGGTGCATGGATATCATAACCATACAATGGTAAACTGTGGAGGCAAAGCACACACAGTATAGTGACAGTTGGAAAATTACCCCAATTTGTACTTCCTCCTTTGATGCTGATAAGGAAATTGTTGTAATTTTACCTGCATGTCCTCATAACCCCCACCCAGGATCTAGACTGCTGGGGAGGTGTTAATAATATTTAAAGTTAAACGCCATCTGTTCCCAGGACCTAACCTGAATACCAATATGGCTGCAAATGTTGCAATTAACAGAGCCAAGATGTCAGCAACGCCAAAGAGGCAGGCTGTAAGCCTCTTGCTTCATGAGGAGGCAGATGTGATGTGAGCAGAGATGACTTTTTGGTTTAAAAAAAAAAGAAGGAAAAAAAAATCCTTGTCCCCTATTTCATAAACTCCATCTGCCCTTGCTTAATAGGATCCCTGGTATCATCTTTTCTTGGGGTGGAATCAGTTTAGAAATATATAGGCCTTATAAAAGCATGTCTGTCTCTGTTTGAGCGGTTAACGCAGAGAAGAGAGAGACATCAGGCAGGTGAATGAGAGTCATGCTGTTTCTCTCTGAAATTAAAGCAAATTGCATTTGCTCTGCCGCACAAATTCCGTCGCTGCAGGCGTGTTCTGTTTGTGTTTGTGCATGTCACTCTGCGTGCATGAATAAGATGATAATGCATTTGAATAGTTTGATTAAAAAATATTCACAAAAGACAGACGGAGACATTTATATTCTGCACCTTACATTAGGGGTACTACCACTGTGAATGCATTCGAAAATCTAATCTATGAGTGGAAAGTTACATCCTCCACGCTCCTGTTTTTAGATCATTGTCAGGATTTTGCTGTCAACAAATATTTCTTTCACTCCTCTCTTTTTTTAGGGAAAAAAAATGCACATGGATTCAGAGATCTGCCTCCATAACGAAGCTGTTTTCTGTCACACAAACACACACACACACACAACAAAAAAATGTGCCACAATATATAAAAAAGTCTTCCTTGCCCATCTTGACCTCCATAAATGAGTGCTTCAAAAGGGCAAGTGAGTGGAAAGTGAAAGTGAGTGGCTGCAGAATTTAAAACGCCATCATCCCTTCACTCTCTCCCCCCCCTCCCTTTACGCCTGTGTCCCTAACCAAGTCGTCAGCAGGGTGGTGTGTAGCTTTTGTGCGCTCCGGTGGGAGCATGGGTGTCACTGTTTTCACATTCAGGTTCATGTGACATTGACCTGTGGGTGACAGCAAAGTTCCATTCTCTGGAGAGATAGGTGTTGCCACGGCTGCTGAAAGCGCCAGCAGTGACGTCATGCTGGGATGCATGCAGCATTCAGTGGGTTTACTTTAACGATTCGGCCTGAAAAAGGCTGACAGCCCACAGTGACACAATGGCCTGTAATCTATTTAAGATTAAAGTCTGTCTGTGTTTGACAAATGCATACACCTGTATTATCTATTACAAATATAATCATGTAGACAATTATCAACCAGGGGGCAGCGATACCATAATGGATGTTTTATCTATATGTTTATCACCCGAGCCTGTCGTCTGATTATAGCTGCTATGGTCCAGTGGGCATGTTAGAGTGTAAGCTGCGCAGGGATGCAAGCTTTGCCTTTCAATATCAGCTGGTCCCAAAGCTGCCTCAATAATGCATGAAGATCAATACGCTGTGGCTTCATGAGTGGGGCCGTGTAACTCTGTGCCCGTATCAAGTATTCTTGCCAGCTGCCCTGCCGTTTGAAGAGATCTATGCCTTTGGATTTATCGGGCCTCTGGGGAGAAAAGACTGCAGTTTGGATATGAGAAGTGCTATTGTTTGGAACAAAAACAAAGCGAGCTGCGTTGTGTTTGGGGTATCTGTGGCATTTGCAGTTTTATGGCAGTATTTGATGATGGCTTTCAGAGAGGCATTCTGAAGAGATCTGTATTGAATGGGTTTTACACCAATAATCCATCTCAGCTCTATCTTCTCCAAACTTTATGTTCAAAGGACTTCCTATTCAAAGATATTGCTGATGTGGGATGAAGACATTTTCATGTTGCAGCTGCAAAAGTGGCTCTCACTTTTACCACATTTTTGCAGTGGTGTGCATGTTGCTGCCATTTCGGATGTGGAGTGAAATGTGCCCACTATTGTGCAATGATAGTTTGGTTTAATAGACAGTGAAGTTGTTGAAAGTGACAACTTTGACTTCTTACAATAAGACTGTCCTAAAAAATCATTACCAGGAGAGTTTATTTATCCAGTTTAGCCAGTTAAGTGAAGCCTTTCTTCATTGGTTCCCTGTTCAATCCAGAAGAGAATTTATTCACATATGAAGTTCTTCATGACCAAACTCTGTTCTGTGTTGCAAAGTTTCATATTTTGCCAACGGAGCTCTTCGCTCTACAGGGTTACACATGCTCCAGGAGTTTCATAAAATAGAGGCAGAGCCTCTAGTTATCAGGCCTCTCTCTGTTGGAACCAACTCCCAGCACCCTCTACCTTCATGATCAGACTCAAATCTCCTTTTTGATGAAACTTATAGTCAGAACTGGACTGGGTAACTTCTAACCATCCTTTTAGTTACGCTGCCGTTGGCCTATAGGCTGCTGGGCACCTCTCTGCACCCTTCTCTCTTTACTCTATGACATAATCTTTGCCATTAGCTTCAGTTTCTCTGTTCCCTCTCCACAGGTATCCCAGCCAGAGACTTATGGTGCTTGCTGACCCTTTTTACTGTCCTCTCAACCCACAACTGGTCGAAGCAGATGGCCGCCCCTCCTGAGTCTGGTGGAGTTTTATTTCCTTTAAAAGGGCGTTTTCCTTTCCTTTCCTTGCCGGCTTGTGCATGCTCAGGAAGGAAGTTGGCATGAAAGAGAAGATTTGATGCGATCTGTTGGCCTGTTTGGCAACACATATTTTGAATAATTTGTTTTATGTTAACACATGAAATGGGCTAATGTGGATTATAAAGATGTGATTTAATAAGGTGAATTGAATTAAATGTGGGTTGCCCTGTATCTTTAAAAATGCAGAAACTTACCAGAGTATATTCTAGTGGAACTTAATTCATATAGCCTACTTACTATTTCCAAATCAGGGTCTTTGTTTTCCAGCATCTACTGGGCAGACAGAGAGCAAACACGGTGGCTGTGCATGCTGATAGAAACCAGTTAACTTATTTGCACACTTGGCAATGTTTAAGCTTCAAATAGACACCTGATGTCACTGAAGGTTTGGTGGCCCTGTGCTGCCAAACATTGCTTTTGCAGAGAGATAAAAAGCAGGATTTCTCATAAAGTCATATTGATTTATTGTAATTATTCCTGTTTATGTCAGCTTGTACCAAACATTTCAGCTTTTTATTTTGGTTGTTAAATGATTTAATTAAATGCATTTTAAAAGGCTTATTAGTGGATGTGTGTGCTAACAAGCACATATGCAACATTTACCATTGGAGTTTATGGCCACATCACAAGAAAGACAAATCAGTGTATTTGGAGAACACTGTAAATTGTCATTTTCTGCAGTGTAGCCCATCAGATTTATTTCTTTTCTTATTCTTAACCAAACCTCTGGAAGTTTTCTGTTGGGTAATGTAAAAGAGAAGAAGTACTTGCGCTGAAATAAACTATGTTGTATGAGGCGTCCAAGTGAAAACAGGTGCAGGAATACTCACAGAGCCTGTATGCTATGTAGCAAAGTGTACAGATGCCCTGCACAAGGGATATTCTACAAGGAGTGTGTAGTTAATGTAACTGAAAGTTATTTAGTTTCATGTTAAAGTTGCAGGATGTTGCAAAGTGTGTGTACCCCATTTACAGTTTCTAATCAGGTGCCACTGATACTATAACTTTACAACAACAGTGTTACAGAGGCATGATATTTGCTTTATACATTCATGCTTTTTAACAAAAAAACAATACAATATTTCAATATTACAACTGGAAGGGTTGAATTATCCTTTGGACACAAGAATTGTGTTATGATACTCCTTTTTCATTGAACTTGAAGAGGTTTTAAGGCTTTGATATTTAATAATGGTTTTTCATAGGGCTGCTAGGAACATAAACATATCCTTGGCGGCTTGTTTTAGATTTGGTTTGGTCATAAAAAATGAAAACATATCAGGAAATGCCTTATACAATAATCCAGATTCAATTATTTTCATGGATGGCATTTATTAGAGTCACACACCTTTTAAGTTTTGTGTGACTTTCACAACCTGACAAACTGTTAAACCCAACAAGCCCCTGGCCGCTCTCCCTTCTGCCTAATGGCCTACTCTAATGGCTGTTTGTCTTGTGTCATGGTAATTGGGGAGCGACCGACTCTGCAGCAGAGTCTCCGTTATCCTCTTTCCCACTGAGATTCTTCTACTGGCCCCCTCCGGGCCTTCTGCTTTGTACGTACCAGTTTTTGCCCTAATGATATCATAATTGCTGTTTCCTCATACAGTGGACAATGGTTGCCGAGTGTGAAGGTGGCTCTGCAAATGAGTTGAAGATCAAACCAGGGAGCCCACATGATGATGAAAATGCAGAAGCTAAGAAAATAAAAATATATTCATCAAAGCAAAGTGTATTGCTGTATTTTTTTCAAATCTTTTTTTTCCCCTGTTGTTTCTCCCTCATTTATTAGTTAACCTGCTGCAGAACACAGTTATCCACAATATACCATTAGTGGCAGCAGAAGCATGGATCTTTAATATAGATGCTATGTGTCCTTGCCGAGGATGTAAGAAGAATGAGTCATTAACTTGACCTACAAACACTACTGTACCTCAGCTGTAGCCCAAGGTGTACACATTTACATGTAGTCCAAATTTTAATGATGATATAAACATTTTGCTGTTTTTTTAAAAATATATCTTATGCATCATGATTAAAGACCTCTTTTTTTTGTTTTTTTTTAATTCACAAAGAACAACTCCTCTCTCTGCACACTCACAGGAGTGAGATAGTGCAGCTCCGTTTGAACAGTCATTTCTCAGTCCGGCTGAATTCATGCTGACGCTCCAGTTTGCTAGGTTTGCTTTCTGAAAACTCCCTTCTCCCTCTTTTTAATCCTCTGAGGGGAGCGGCAAGATGGAGGGAGAAAGAAGGAGAGGTTAGCATTGAATGCTGACAGGGACATAACTTGACTTCCCTGCATACCTTGTTTACAGTCTCGCTTTCTGCTGCTATACCCTCCTCTCTCAATGGAGCCATAAAAAACAAATAGGGGCTTTTAGAGAAATTGCCTGTACACTGAAGATTAATAACAGTTGCACAAGTTCACCCAAGAAAGTCTCCAGAGGCAAGAATGATATTGGAAGATTAAAAGTGCCATATACCTAAATTGGAATGAGTCAGTGCTGAGGCTGCTCTCAGACCAGCTTATTGAGAGTCAAGGCCTTGGTCTACCTGCCAGACAAAGAGCGTCATTAAGTATTTACCTCTGCTTGAGGGTCCATAGCTTGAGTATAATGATGGGCCGACGGTGTTATTGATCCTCTTTGCCTAAGAAAGAGGTGGCCTGAGAGTGCTGACAGAACCATGAAAAAATGCAGGACGAGCGACCCTATGTGAGGCTAGCTCATCTTTTTTTTTTCTTTTACTGCTGTAGCCCATCAGCTAAAAAGAAGTAAAAAGAATCTCTGTTTGACCCACTGCTATTATTGGACAGCAGTAAAATGCTGAGCAAATCCTTTGGGTATTGGATTTATTGTTGCAATGGAAATACTTGAAATTCAAAGATCCATTTAAAAATAAAAAGAGTTTTTTATTTTCTTACCCCCCCCCCCAGAACAATCCATGTAGATAGATAGATAGATAGATAGATAGATAGATAGATAGATAGATAGATAGATAGATAGATAGATAGATAGATAGATAGATAGATAGATAGATAGATAGATAGATAGATAGATAGATAGATAGATAGATAGATAGATAGAAAGACAGATTCACTTTATATACAGTAGGCTATATAAGAACTGTGCCAAGAGTAAGTGGGTGAAAAAAAGTTTTCAGAGAAGCCTGTTCAGAGAAGATGTATAGATAGCAAAGTTTAGTGCTGTAGACACATACACACACACACACACACAGTATATGTATACATACCACTTGTCCGTGGTCCGCTTGTCCAATTCAGGGTTGTGGGGGCTGCTACTGTAAGGCGAGAGGCAGGGTCGCCTACACCCTGGACAGGTCACCAGTCTGTTGCAGGGCCGACACAGACAACCATGTCAACCATGCACGCTCACATTCACTCATAGGGGCAATTTAGAGTGACCAATTAACTTAACCTGCATGTCATTGGACGGTGGGAGGAAGCCGGAGTACCCGCTAAGAACCCACATATACATAGAGAGAACATGCAAACTCTACACATGAAGACCTGTTTGAACTGTTCCAACCCCTCCCCAGCCAGGGCTCGATGGCTTTAATCAGTCATATTTTTACTTTATATGTTGCAACAGTGTTTTGGATAAGTTAACACAGGTTACATGACTTAGGGTGTCACTTCTACCCTGGCATTAAATGGTTGGGCCCTCAAGACTTATGGTCCCCTGAAGTCCAGAGCCAGCTCTGGTTGTCTGACCTGAGGAGCATCTTGTGATGAATTAAAAATGCCAGTGAAAGACTTCACGTATCTGTCCTTGCAGCAGCAGAGCTGAATAGCCTAACTGTTGAAGAAGGAGCTCTTCTGCTGCTCCAGGATGTGGTTGAGGGTGGAGAGAGCGTTAAGAGTCATCCAAGATGGATACGGTTTGTTAAGAGTTCAGTTTGCAGCTGACAATATTGTCAGCTTCTGATCAGTTTGTTGATCCTGTCCCTGACCTTGTTGCTGTCCCTGCAGACCACAGCAAAGTAGCCTACAATAAAAACGGCAGTCTGGAAGAAAATATCCAGCAGCTGCACGCTGAAAGATCGGAGCTTCCTCAGAACAGAGTCAGCTCATGTCCACATCAAGAAAGGATTAAAAAACAAAACAAAACAAAACAAACAAACAAACAAAAAAAAAAAAAAAACAGACAAAAATAAATGGTCATTATCAGCTTCCACGTATTTTTCTTTGTAGCTATGTACATTGTTTTTGTATGCAAACTTCTTTCTTTCTTTCTTTCTTTCTTTCTTTCTTTCTTTCTTTCTTTCTTTCTTTCTTTCTTTCTTTCTTTCTTTCTTTCTTTCTTTCTTTCTTTCTTTCTTTCTTTCTTTCTTTCTTTCTTTCTTTCTTTCTTTCTTTCTTTCTTTCTTTCTTTCTTTCTACCTGCTTTTTATCTGTAAAAGGGAAGTTGCCTTTCTGATTCTCAAATAAATAGAAACAAATCACGAATTATATGTGATTGAATAAATTGTTTATGCCTGTTAAATAACAAAATAATGATAATAAAAAACATAACGCCGACAGCTGAACTATACTACCCCCTCCCCCCAGATAGAAACTAATTTAATGTTTTTCTTTTTATGTATTTATCAATTCCACCTCGTCCTTCTTCTTCTTATTTGCTGCATTGTTTAATCTAATTACCGACTTCCTAAAGTCAGCGGAAATTATGTCTCCATAGCAACCAGTGTTTCTCTCAGAAGTTGCGTAGCAACCGCCACTGAAGGCAAGGGACGCTAAGTTTTAGAAAGCTTAAATTAAATTGTTAGCCGACCTGCATTGCCTTTGTTTTGTTAACTTATGTGTAAACGATGAACTCTGCTAAAACGTCGACGCAGCAACAAGCTGAGGGCTTTACCATAAAGTCCAATATGAAGAGCGCAGTGGTGAGTGAAGTTATTCATTAGCTTTAATGTAAGCTTTAATGTGCAGCTAACTTTAGTGTGTACAGAGAAGAAGGAAAAGAAGCCTATAGTCGGGAAGCCAAAGTCTCAAAAGCTCAAGAAAATGGGTTGAACCTGACATCGCCTGTTATACTTTTTATTTGTGTTTTTTCTTATAACTTCGACCCCAAGGACAAATAATTGGAGGGTCTGCCCTGCCGGAAATATCGCTGAAAAAAACTGTGGCCATTTTAGTGTCTGCAACTATGATTTTCTATAAAAAAAATGTGAAAAATTGTTTTTTTCCTCAAATCTTCTGTGGGGTTTGGGTAGGCTGTCAATAAATGCACTCCAGATACACAAAACACATGTGCTGACAACATACATTGAAAAAAATTACACTTAAAACCCATTTTACCTGATTTTGCATCAATTTAATGCAAACAATTTTGCCATTTTTTTCACCTTTTTTTCCAATATTAGTTATATTGTCCTTGATCAATAGATGATCAAGGATTGATCTTGCCCTTTTAGACAGAAACATAGGCATGCTGTGTGTATGTGTTTGTCGTTCCAGTGTCCCACCCTCTTGAATATCTCACCTCAAAAGGAGCTGCACTTACTATGTGTGGAACTTTAACGCATTAATTACGATTAATTGATTACAAAAAAATTAACGTGTTTAATCACAGTTTGCATTAGAAGTGACCCAGAATGTTTGTTGATACCGATTTCCTGGTTCAGCCAGGGGTTAAAGTGGGCCGGAGCCCACTGGAGCCCAGCTCAGCCATCTCAGAACTGACCTTCACCAACCCGGAGCTCAGCTTCCCTACGTAAGTCAAATAAATAAATCATTTAATTCAGACTGGCAGTAGCACCACACCACGGATCATTTTTGCAAGCAGTCTGCACGGCTCTCTCATAATCGCTGAGATGCTCAACAAATCAGAGCGCAAAATCATCCTCATCATTCTGCTGGTCCTGCCTTCTTTAATACACAGCATCAACCGAGCACCCACATGGGACTGATGGCAAAGTTGGTCTGATTCTGTGCGGGACGCCATAGCTGGCTCTGACCACAGCTGTATTGTGAGCACCACTTTAAATGTCTTAATTGAAGCTGCGTTGCTGCCTCTAGCAGCAGTGGTACGATAGCCTACTTTGCTGTCAGATAGATGCACTATATTGCCAAAGGTATTGTCTCACCGTCCTTGACTTACATATGAGCTTCAGTAACATCCCATTCCTGATCCACAGGGTTCAGTATAACGTTGGTCCATCTTTGCAGCTAGAACAACTTCAACTCTTCTGGGAAGGCTGTCCACAAGGTTTAAGAGTGTGTTTATGGGAATTTTTGACCATTCTTCCAGAGGCACATTTGTGAGGTCACGCACTGATGTTGGACCAGAAGGCCTGGCTCTCAGTCTCCGCTCTCATTCATCCCAAAGGTATTCTATGGGGTTGAGGTCAGGACTCTGTGCAGACCAGTCCAGTTCCTCCACACCAGACTCTGCCATCCAGGTCTTTATGGACCTGCTTTGTGCACTGGTGCACAGTCATGTTAAAGGGGAAGTTCAGAATTTTTGACATAGGGCCTCATCTACAAGTGAGCCAGAATACTACTTATCACTGAAGACAGTTTCAACATATTTCATCCCGTTATTCTAGTTCCAGGAGGTTGCTGATGCTAATGCTAGCGGAAGTCAATAGGAATCTGCTAGCCTGTCATTAATAACAATCTTATCCACTCTACAGAACATCCGAGGCAAATCAGCAAGTCTATCTGTGTAAATGTTGTGTTAAACTAGTAAACTTGTGTGTTAAACTAGTAAAACTAGCCTTGTATGACAAATTTTGCATCACATATTGAGGAACTAGTTTCTTACCAGCTTACTAGCTTTGCCAGTGTATTCCAGTTCATAGAGACATGGTGACAGTTAGTTCGATGAAAAAAGTTCTAAATCATCTTCAAAATCCGACATATCCTTGTGCCTTTCAGACGTGGCCGTATTTTAGACTTTGTATTTGTGTAATCAGATTCCTTCATGCATGTAGCAGCAGATGACATCACTCTGCTGCCACATACAGGAAGTAAAACTTTATAAAGTTTCTCAGCAGCAACAATCAAAATGCAACGAAACACAGGTTAGTTTTATTTGTAACATTATTCTGTTAACACGGCATTTACACAGATAGTCTGAAGTTAGAAATGATTTGCCTCGAATCTTCTGTGGAGTGGATAAGATTGGTTATTAATAACAGGCTAGCAGATTCCTATTGACCTCCACTAGCATTAGCATCAGCAACCTCCTAGAACTAGAATAATGGAATGAAATATGTTGAAACCGTCTTCAGTGATAAGTAGCATTCTGGCTCACTTGTAAATGAGGCCCTATGTCAAAAATCCTGAACTTCCCCTTTAAAGAGGAAGGGGCCAGCTCCAAACTGTTCCCACAAAGTTGGGAGCATGGAATTGTCCAGAATGTCTTGGCATGCTGAAGCAGTCAGAGTTCCTTTCACTGGAACTAAGAGGCGAAGCCCAGCTCCTGAAAAACACCCCCACACCATAAAACCCCCTCCACCAAACTTTACACAGTGCAGTCAGACAAGTACCGTTGTCCTGGCTTTACACCACTTCATCGCACGCTTTGGATTGCACTTGGTGATGTATGGATTGATGCAGTTGATTGCCATGGAAACCTATTCCATGAAGCTCTCTGTCACTGTTCTTGAGCTGATCTGAAGGCCACATGAAGTTTGGAGGTCTGTAGTGATTGACTGCAAAAAGTTGGCCACCTCTTTGCACCATGCGCTTAAGCATCCGCTGACCCAGCTCTGTCAGTTTACATGGCCGACCACTTCATGGCTGAGTTGCTGTCGTTCCCAAACACTTCCATTTTCTTATATTACAGCTGACAGTTGACTGTGGAATATTTAGGAGCAAGGAGATTTCATGACTGGATTTATTGCACAGGTGGCATCCTATCATAGTTCCATGCTGGAATTCACTGAGCTTTCCATTCTTTCACAAATGTTTGTAGAAACAGTCTGCATACCAAGCTGCTTCATTTATACACCTGTGGTCATGGAAGTGATTGGAACAGTTGATTCCCATAATTTGGATGGGTGAGCAAATACTTTTGGCAATACAGTGTATCTGTTCCATACATGAAGCATGCAGAGAAGCAGGGCCATATTAAACTTAAATTAAATGTCTGACGCTCTGGAGTGAGTCAATGCTCTGCAGAGGCGCATCAACTCGGTGTGAAACAGCTCAGTGTGAATCGGCCATAAGGCCTAGAAATCATAACTTTCATAGGGATAAAATATGTTTTTAAGTGGATTGTGTACACAACTGAATCAAACTGCCTACATGCCAAAAAATCAGCTGCTCTCAGTGAGAAAATGCCAAATAGGTATTTTTTTCATATGGCGTGAGTGATAGAATAGTTGATTAGAAAATGAGCATGTTAATTTTACAGATTAATTTCCCTTGATTAGGACATTAATTTTGACAGACCTAATATTATTTATTATTTTATCGGTTTTACAATAATCTGGCAACCCCCTGAAATTATCTCAGGGACCATCAAGCACTGATATCAGAGAAGTGTCAGATTTGCCACCCAGCTGATGGTCACTTATGGATGGAGGAAATTTATGGAAAAATTCAATATGTCCTGAAAGAAAACTAGTTTTAAAAGATTCCCCTACAGAGTACCAGCTGAATGTGTCTGGGGGAGCGTCTCTGCTTTTCAGGAGAGCCGAGCTCCCCTTAGCTCCCCCACAAACAAAGAGATTGCGAAAATGAAGAATCACTGATTACTTTGTGATTTGTGAAGGCACAATACAGAACTTTTTCTAAGTTTCTCATTGATGGGCTAGCAACCATCACTTTGGTCAGCGAAGGTGGTTGTTAAATGTGCTTTTATAAATAATTAAACCTTGAATCTAGCATTCACCTTCATCCTACTTGTGGGCTCACTCCAGCCAGAAAGACAGTCTTATCTTGACTCTTACCCTCATCATCACATAATTTTCTCCATCCATTGTTCTTGTCATTAATGCCAATTTAAAATGTGTCCCTTTTGTTAATTCACTATCACTTGAGAAATTCCATATTTTTACTGTGACCAGGGACTAAAGAAAGCCAAGCCAAGCCAATAGCAGCACTGCATTTAGTCTTTGCCCACGCTTTATATTTAGGCTGTTAGTTTACTGTATTTTTTTGTTAGTTAGTCATGTTAGATTTTTATCCACCCAGCCAATAAAGCCACTACAGGTCTTTGTAATCAATTTTGGCTCCCCCATCTGTCAAATCCCACTTTGACCACTGGTCACACAATTACACTGATGCACATGCCAGCATTGGCAACTTTGTTGCTACAGTACATTCAGCGACTTTTTAGACCTCTTGAATGACTTTTTTCCAACAACAAATCTAGCAATATTTTCAAGTGTTGCTGAAAACTTTGAGAAGCAAATGTGAGCAAGCACATCGTTTACTTCTTACTTCGTTTATGAGCTCAGTATAATGCTGAATCCCCATCTCAAAACACACACAGAATGCTGCAGGGAGCACTAGCTCCAGTTCCCAGCATCAGTCCCAGCTCCCAGCATCAGCCCTAGTTCCCAGTATCTGTTCCAGCTTCCAGTATCAGTCCTAGCTCCCAGTATTAGTCCCAGTCTTAGTCCAGCTCCCAGCATCAGTCCCAGTCCACCTCTGCTCCGTGAACCAGACTTAAAGGTTGAATATGGAATACGGACAGAACAGCGACATCACGTGTGTCTAGGTTGTAGTTGCAACGGCAGAAAAACAACTCCAGCCGCTGGGATGCCAGGCTTGCTGCCGATAGCGCAAGTGAGTAACAGTCTGCAGCATGTCCAACAAGTACCACGCAGAGGAGTTTATAACCGACAGCTTAACGTTAGCCATGTTAGCAAACAAGCTAGCTTACCGATCCAGGAGGAAAGTCGCCTTCTCTGTGTTTTACTCCGTGAGAAAACGTTTATGTGGGTCCATTTAGTGAAGTCTTCACCTAAATTTAACTCCAGGTTTTGCTCTTCTGCAGGTCACTCCTCCTCAGATAACAGATAACAACATCTCCAGGGCTCTGAAGCAGCTGCTTCACTCGTCGTCTCCACGGT
The DNA here is from genome assembly GCA_023101725.1 of Atherinomorus stipes. Lineage (NCBI taxonomy): Eukaryota > Metazoa > Chordata > Actinopteri > Atheriniformes > Atherinidae > Atherinomorus > Atherinomorus stipes. The sequence goes on from JALJCO010002464.1 coordinate 545,067, forward strand.
TTTTCCCTGGCACAGGCCTGACTATGACCAAAATATTGTTTCCACACAGAGATCGCATTTGGCAACCTGCAATGGCGGCGTGTATTGGCTTATAGACGTAAATAAAATGCCATTATCGAACCCGTCAAAATTTATTTTATAATTATTTTTAGGCTAAATATAATTTTACTGGGAAATTGTTGTACTTTCATTCTGTACACCCCCAAACTTTGACCTGAATATGGGAGGTATTATTTAAACTTTTTAAAAATATAGCTCCTTTAATAAAAATGTTCCATATTCAACCCCTTTAAGTTAAAGTTGTAACAGTCGTCATCTGATGCAATAAAATTGTGAAAGTCATTTTGCTGTGTTATATTTCTTGTGTAACACATTTCCATTAGGAGAACAGGGATTTTTTTTATCATTAAAATGATTCCAATGATGTTTCATAACATTAACAACCATGTTAAATATCCTGGACATTTTTTTCAGAATTTTGAGAGAGGCCTAATATTCTATTAAGATTCTGAGCCTGCTGATGACCAGCTTATATTAAAGTCATCACAGATTCAATGATTTTGGTTGGATTTCTATCATTTTTTCTGTGAAAAGAATATACCATTTGCTGAAAAGAACAACATATTTACTGATGTCATAATTTGGGGAAAAGATGATTGCCAGTAAAGTAAAATTGGAAATATTTGAAAAAAAGGTGAAAAAAATGGCTCATTTTTTGCATTAAATTGATGCAAAATCAGGTAGAATTGTGTTTTCAGTGTAATTTTTTCATTGGATGTTGTCAGCACATGTGCTTTGTGTATCTGGAATGCATTTATTGACAGCCTACCCAACCCACCAAAAATTTGAGGAAAAAAACAAATATTCACATTTTTTTGAAAAAAAAAAATCATGGTTGCAGATACTAAAATGGCCACAGTTTTTTTCAGCGATATTTCCGGCAGAGCAAACCCTCCAATTATTTGTCCTTAGGGTCGAAGTTATAAGAAAAAACACAAGTACATCAGGCGATCTCAGGTTCAACCCATTTTTGAGACTTTGACTCCCCGACTACTAACAGTTGACTGTACAGCCTTTTCATTGTAAAGCCTGTGGCAATGAAACTTTAGTGGTACCGTTTGTGGTTGGCTGGACTCCCACATGCTTCTGCCGTCAGTGTTATCTGTCACCACTGTGATGTGATAGATGTTTGAACTGAAACGGGTGAGAAGAACTTATGAAATGAAATGAAAAATACTTTATTTATCCCAGAAGGGAAATTCAACATTGTAAAAGGGTCACTCTTTTTTTTTCTTCCTTCTTTTTTTGTTTGTTTTTTTGTTTTAAACAATATAACATTAATATGAAATAATAATATAACAATAATAAGTCAGTCAGTCAGTCTTGTTCTATAGGGTGATGGCTGCTGGCAGGTATGGATTTCTGTATCTCTCCGTCCTACAGCGAAACTGACGCAGCCTCCCACTGAAAACACTGTTGATTTTTCACCGTGTTGTGGAGAGGATGGGAAGAATCTTCCACAATCTTCATCAGCTTGTGCAGCATTCTTTTCTGAATGATCAGCTCCAGCGGCTCCAGAGTTATTCCCAGAACCAGCTTTCTTGATCAGCTTGTTTAGTTTCTTCAAGTCTCTGGTTCTGATGCTGCTGCCCCAGCAGATGCTGCAAAGCTGATTGCACTTTCCACAACAGACTTGTGGAAGATCTGCAACATCTTGGTGCCGACGTTGAATGATCTCAGCTTCCTTAAGAAGAAGAGTCTGCTCTGACCTTTTTGTAGATGTAGTCAGTGTTGCATTTCCAATCGAGTCTGTTGAACTCCAAGCGAATTCCAATGTAGTTCTCCACCACCTCCTCTTCCAGGATGTAGACAGGATTATGCTGCTTATTCTTGCTCCTCCTGAAGTCAACAATCATCTATTATGGTTCAGGGTCTCCCTTTTCTGAGCCTTTAACTTTACCTGATCTTTCCCCCTTTCTTCTCCTCCTTTTCCTTGCTGTTTTTCTTAAAAAAAAGTCACTAAAAACAGTGAAAATGTTCCTGCCACCAGTTATCAGCTGCTGTGTTTTTGTTATAGTATTTTCCATTTTCATAGGCTAAGACAGACAGTAGTATGCATCACATGAATGTAGTTTTAAGATTGTTTCCTGTTTGAAGATATTATATTTCATACGGGTGCCTCTTGTTTTATTTTGGAACCAAAATTGGGCACCTTGAATTTCTCTTTTCCTGCTGGGAATCTTGAACCTCTAGTGTAGTTAAACTGTGTTGAAGAGGTTAACTAATTTCCAAAGACAGCTTTCCTCTTCTCTCATTTTACTGCAAATGAAGATGGATCATTAATAGCTTGTACAGCAGTATACATTAGTCTTTATTGACTTTCATGTTCTCTAAAAGCTTCTTCGGTCTACTCTAGCCACCTAATAGATTATCAAAAGACAGTACACTAACTATCTGGTATGGTATTTTGTTTGTATCTCTACATAGAAAGATGAGTCTTACTGTATTGTTAACTATCTATTGTATAATGAATTGCAGACTTTGGGTTGATTTTAATTTGACTTGTGAGAGTATTATTATTATTATTATTATTATTATTATTATTATTATTAAATTGGTATGAAACTATGCTTTTTTATCTATTCATTTTCTTCTTTTTGTGACAAACCAATAATTTACCAAAAAAGGTATAGGCTGAAGCCAAGGCTTATACTTGTTTACCCTATACTTTATAGATAAAGTTGGGCGTTTGAATGTTCAAGTCAGTTTGCATTAGGCTTGCTGCCTTTTGGCATTTTTTTTTTTTTTAATTTAAGGGAAAAAGTTATTTTGTGCTGTGCATTATTTAAAAGGATCAAGTTTAATATAAATTCCCTTCCTGCTTAGTCTTCTCCTTTGAAAAAAAACAAAACAAAAACATTTTCCTTTCAACACAGGCAGTAGTGTTATATGTTACTTAGATGTGTCTCAAACAGACAAAACAATCTTGTGCCCTCACTTGCCCAATCAGATTAATGTCAGTTGAACCACCAAACAGAAAAAAAATCAGGTAATATTAACTACATTATAATGCATACCTGGAATGGGAGTGGATAGCGTAGTGGTAATGTCGCAGGCTTTGGCGCGGCAGACCTGGGTTCGCAGTCCCCGACACAGCACTCACATGAACCACTGTGGAGCATTGATCAAGATCCTTAACCCCCCAACTGCTCCCTGGGTGCTTTAAATGGCAGCCCACTGCTCTCAGGTGCAACCTGAGATGAGTGAAAATGCAGAGAATGAATTTCCTAATTGGGATTAATAAAGTAAAAAAAAAAAAGAAAAAAAAAAGGAATAATTTAGTGTCCAGGTGAAAATTGAGACATTGGAGACTTGCTGACCTGAGTGAGGTCATCCTGTGCATCCTTTCTATTGTTTGCGACCCATTTATTGCAGTGAGTTACATGACTTGAGACTAAACTTATATGTTTTGCTTTGTTTGAACGGGACACAGAATCGTGTAATATGAGGAATGCAGCAGTATCTTTTTTTTTCAACTCCCTGGTTTTAGAGGAAGTAGCGCTGGAGCAACAAAGTGTATTGGGCACAGTCTCTTACTTGCCTTGTTTCAGCTAATCATCCTTAACCAGTGTTTTCATTGACAGCGCCAAGCTTTTCAAGTAATTTAATAGCTCATATTCATTTTAAAACCAAGCCCAAAACAGATATGGGGGGGCCCTTTCATTGTTTTGCACCCCTTGATGCAAAAGATCCAATGACAGGTACAGTACATCTTCCTCACTTGGCAATACGCTATTTTTTTCTTTCTTTTTTAAAGGCAGCCACTTCTAGCCGCATGGTGTTAAATTCACCCTGTGGTTAAAAGAATTGGGCTGTGTGATGAATGGAAGCTGAAGAGCTGCCTAGTTCTGATGACGACAGTAACTACTTGGGATTGAAATTGCAGCATCTTTTTCTCTGTGGCAGGAACTGCCTTGAGATGCAAAAGAGGCAGTCAGAGCTATCATTGACTTCCTCCTCCTTTTTTGAAGGTCATAAACAAATCTCCTGTCAAGAGCTTTCATGAGGCTCCTGCAAAGACCTTTAATATTCACCATCTCCCCCGAGGATCTGCCGTGTCTGGAGCATGAATGAGACTAGCAAACTGCCATGCAACTGGCTAAATCCTCAACAAAAACCATCACATTTTTCAGAGGCTTCTGTGTGTCTGTCGCCTTCTGTTTTTTTGTTTTTTTTTCTGTGATCACTGACACATTGCTCTGAAGAGGTGGCAGCTTTGTCTAGAGCTGAGATTTGTAGGTAACAACAAGGCCATTTCAAATCTTGAAAGGGTGCAGGGACTTGAAGCATGGGCTCATTATGTTTTAAAGTATTTGTGGTCATAGAAATCGAATCAATAGCGCAGACCCGAAACTCATCCCTTTCTTCTTCGTGATTCATCCTCAAGCATTTAAGAGAAAAAAGATACACTTTACATTCTGGTGGGAGGTCATCACCTTACTGCATGTTGCAGAGAGGGGAACTGAGCTGTTATTTCTCGTGTCAGAACCTTACACCTGCAACGTGACATACAGAAAAGAAAAAAAGAAGAAAACATGTAAGAGAGTGAGCAACCACCTGCACAATGGAGTGGCATGAATGCATTTTGAATATAATTGAGTTGAATGAGTTTCTAATTTATCCTTAAAATACTTGATATTCCAATGTTGTCTTCATTGTTGTCTTCTTGATTTTCAATTATGCTGACAGTGTTCTAATTAAAATTTTCATCCAGATATTCTCACTTTTTGAAATTTGCCATGCGTAAAATATTAGCACAAGAGCACCTCATCAAATGCATTGTCATTATCATTAGTTAGACTATTTGTGAGAATTAAAGCCCATACAAAACATAATCTTGAAGGTATAACAATTATACTGGTACTAATAATATGAGAGGATCTTTGACAGTTCCCCAGATAGTATGGGCTTAGAGTAGACGGTTTAGTTGCTTCATTGCCCAGTGTAATTATAGTTTTAGTTTCAGGGTAAATATAGTATAGTGTAGACCGAGATTGCTCTTCGGACCTGAAAAACTCTACTGTAAATTGTCTAGCTTTGTAATAGTTCTGGATGGATATGACCTTGGATCATCATGATACCCAGTAGACAATTTACGCAGCTAATCATTAGTTTCCAGTACAGATCCTGTAAGTTTTCCTCTTTTTAAGTACTGTTTTTAGGTTTACTGTTTTTAGATCCTGGAAGAAAGGAATTTAACAGAACTACCATTTTACCATTTGCATTTAAGATTTCGCCAACACTTTCCTTTGAGTCAGTATGTTTTCACAGTTCTTAGTTGGTAAGTTGTCACAAGTATGGGAACCTTGCCCAAATTTTTTGGGAGGGCAGGGGATTTAGTCTGGCCCACTTGCTGTATGAATTTGATGGCGTGACAGTGTGATTTTGAGATTTGAGAGGCTGGCCTTCTTCTGGTACATGTTGGAGATAATGTGAAAAAGATTTCTCGAATGTGGTTGAATGAATTTTGCATTGTGATGATTACACATCTTACATGCCTAACAATTTTACAAACATTCATTGGAAAACATGGATAAGGTAGGGATTTCACATTTATACCACGTCAACACTCCTTTAAGAGCTTTCAAGTTTATTTTCATCTTTTGATGCCAACATTAACAAAATAATACAGACACAAAGTAAAGTAACCAAGATGTCTCATATCAGTTAAATCAACTCTAATCTGTAAACAATAAATAACTACTAGATATTAACTGGATTTCTCTGAGAGAAAACAGATGTTATGGGCTACAGGTTCTCTACCTAGACTAGTGAGGCTTCCTTCTGAAGGCTATAATTTCTTTTTTCAGTATTTCTTTGGAACCTGTGTAGACTTCTAAAGTCTCCACACACACTTTAGAAGCAGAGGGAAAAAAACATCCGCCTAGTTTTTGAATTCCATCTGCTCTAGAGTAGCTCTTGGTAGCAACACAAGAATGCTGGAAAATGAAAATAAATAAAGAAACAAACCATATATCTAAAATTAAACAAGGTTCCCTTTATAGGTGATTGCACACAGGCGACAAAAACAGACATCGACCTCAAAATAAGATGATTATGTCTGAACAGTGAAATTATCCTTAAAAAAAAGTTTGAAACAATTTCCATTTTTTTCTTATCTCCATTAGTGAATTCCTGCCCAATTTGTCACATGCTCAACCTAAGTCACGCACCATTCCGAAAGTGCAAATGAGATGATGATATTTCATTTTAGTGTTAGGTTTGGTTAATATTTATGTTGTATAACCCAGTTAGAAGTGGTGAAACATCCATTCGCTTATTCCAGTGCTTGGTCGCAGGGGGAGGGGTACTGGAGCCTTTCCCAGTTAGAAGCAGTGTACAACTGGACAGGTTGCCAGTCCATCACAAGACTGTAGTTTAACATACTCAATGCATTTCCTCCTTGCACTGCAACTTTTTTATGGCTGCTTTACAGGCTGGGAGCCTTCCTCCACAATGATACCTTGGTTGTGGGTGGAATATATACAATAATAAATGTAGCAATCCCAAATTTCTCATATTCCATGAAAACATGGCTTGTTGCTTGAATCATTCGTCTTTGGTTGAATTTCTGTTAATATTTGTAGTTGCAACATTGCAACTTCCTGGAGGGACTGATCAAAGATTTTAAACAAGGATGACTTAATCCATTTGTTTGGAGAGAATAACCTTCATCTGCCAAACTTTTCCACACTAAGACACCTCCTCTGCAGGTTCTTCATGGAACAAAAACAAAGCAACACAAGCAGTAACATAGATGTTGTGTAACTTTGGTTTTGCTCCATCCAAGAGCTGCTTTACTGATATTATTCTGACACATTCCTACGTATATGAAAAATGACAGTATTAAGAAATCTTTATGATTATTCAGTTGTGGCAAACAAGTAACAGCAGCATTGTTAAGATAAGTATAACAAAAAAAATCCAGCATTGTTAACAAGTGAGACAAGTTCGATACAAAACTGCACTTGAGCTTTACCCCAAACTGTGTCTGGCATGGGTTAGCACATTGCTGAGATGATAGACTTTACAACCATAACACCTAATTTACTGGTTTTTGGCCTCTGGGATGAAAATTGAGCTGGCAAACAATGTCCCTGAGCCCAATACACCCCCTCGCTCCCACAACCCGCCAACTCCTTTTCCCCAGCCCAGCCATCATCCCTGGCTTGCCACTAACCTCGGGGGACAGATGGAGTCTCAGTGCTTGCAAACGTGACCCTCATATCTTATTCTTTTCCTCCTCTGGAGCATCATCATAACATACCTGAGCAGATGTCACAGCCCTTCCTTTCAGTCTTTACCTCCAATATGTTTCTCACTGCACAACTTTTCTTTGACCAACCAAGAAATGCAGAGGGCCGATCAACAATCACTTTACATGCACTGATAAACCTAAATATACCAAATAAACTGAATTGAAATGATAACATGTGAAATGGTAACAGAGCTTAGATGCATTTTCATGTAATTACGTTGTATCAAAATATTTTTGCTTTTGTGGATTTGCTTGCGGTGTACTTTGTCAAGGCTGTGTCAGTGATGTGTTGACTTTTATCCAAGCTAATTGTCTTTGATGCCGTAACCCCTGAGTGCCATCTTAATAAATGAATCCATCTGAACAAATTAAACAGGTGACAGTTCAGGATTGATTCTTGATTAAGGTTTAAATGAGTCCAGTATTTCAGTGCAACCTGATTAAATGTAATCTCAGTTTAAATTGCAATATAAACCTTGTTAAAATGGCATCTTTGATTTGATTTTGTTTAGAATTAATCCAGATGTAAAAGTTTATCGACTAGCCCTGTGTATAGTTAAAACTTGATTTAAACTGATGAAATCCTTTCTTCTAGCTACTCAAAAATACCACAGGGTGGATTAATCACAACAAACAGAAAAGGGTGCAAGAATGCTGCAAGAATAACCTGAGGAAAAATAAATATAACAAAATAAGCTGCTATCACTTGGGTGGATGGCACGCAGTTGTTGACCTGAATTAGATCCTTGAAAGCTTTTATGGAGATGAGTCGGTCTATATGTTATCTTTACTGGCCATCAAAATCTAACGTCCCCATCACTCCAAACACATTTACCTGACACAGCGATAATGTTCCCAGCAAGATTCATAAATTAGCCATGAAGCTAGCTGGGGTGTTTTGTGCCTGTGATGCTTCTTATCTATTCAAGTCAAGGCAAATTGAGCAAGTTTCCACTGTTGGATGCCGTGCTGTAGATTCCTCCACCTGTCTGCTTGTTTGCCTCACCTCAACTCAGTGGTGTCTGTACACACACCCATGATCACATTTTTTTCTCTCCATCTGCCTTTCTTTCTGCTGCTTTGCACTCATCTTATCAGTGCCAGGAGCTTGCAGTCCATCCCAGTAAGCAGTTGGGTTACTTGAGGAAGAATTGGAGTCATGGTAAAACAGGGTAAATTGGCAATGGGCTCCCAAGGCCTGCTGCCGTTTCCACTGCTATTGATAAACCACAGAGCCTTAAGGCCTTGGCTGGATAAAGCACTGGCAGCTGACTTTGAAGCTTTTCAGATTTTCCCATAAATTTTAACTTTAACTTGCACATGAAAAAATGGTGGAAAAACAAACAAACAAACCCCCCCAGAAAAACAAAAAAACAAAAAACATCAAATGAAGAATTTAAAAAGGAGGTTGGGCACTGTTTAGAGTAGTTTTTATTACTTTACTTAGAACCTCTAAAGCCAAAGCGTAGCATTTAGATTACACTGAAACTTTACATTAAAACTATACATCAATTTGACAGAACACATGCAGTAGTGCCTCTGCAGGATGGTCCTCTTAAAAAGTGTCAAAATATAATGTCGGCTAAAACTATAATGCTATTTAAAGTAAATAAGTGCAACATTTGCTGCCTTTTCCAGGGATGAAACTACTGTATGTCAGATATCAAGAAAGTCTGTCAGCAACATTCCATCATGACCTCACTGGAAGTGTTTGGCTGATTTTGTATGTTGTGTTTGCTTTCTTTAGAGCTTGGTTGACAATTACACTGGTCTCAGTGTTTGTTATGTTCTCCTTCAAGCCCTTGTAGCTGGTATTCTAATTAGATGGCTTTTAATAGAGAATGTTTATTGCTCCTTGCAGGGCCTCTATTTTCTGCTCTCGAGTTAATTAGCCCTGTGTCATGTGATAACCAGTGCAGAGGACATCTACACCCATGCCTTTTCATTGAGCAGTGTCCTGCTAGTATCAAAAGCAAAAATGCAGACCTTTAGCTGAATTACGTGCTTGTCACCAACTGTGACAGCGTGGCAGCTTTTTTTTTTTTTTTTTTACCTTTCTTTGTGTGAATCTGAGTACATTTTTATGTATTAGAGCAAAATTGTTCAACAATATGTATATTTTTCATCATCATATTCTTGAAAATGAAATGTAAGAACGTGAGCAAGAAGTTTATTTGCATATACAACTATTTTAATTTCACAATTTAAGGATGCACTGTGGATCTTTTGCAGATTTTCTTCGCAACACCCTCTGTTGATGGCTAATTCAGCTTCTATCTTGCATCTTACCTGTACGGTGAGCTCTCTAAAGCCAGTAAAAGACCATCTTATCTTGACCTTCGGCTTATCCCTTGCTTGTACCCTTTCTCTCTTTCTTTTCCTCTCTTCCTTCAAGAATGTCCTATTGTGTTTCTTTGCTGAGTCAGCCACAGTACACATTCAAAACAGTCAGTGTGTTGATAGTGTGTGATGTGGTGTACTCAGCTGCAACGTCATGCAGCGTCCCGGAGGCAAAAGTTGTGAAGTGAGGTTTCTCAGCTTTAGGATGCTGCTGGGCAGTGACATGTCACTGTGCCAACAAGAGAGTCAGAAACACAGAGTTTTGAGGTCAGAAAGTTACATACAGTAGTGTTCCTTTAAATAAACCCACTTAGAGCCGCATCGTTGGTTTATTTTCAAGCTGCGCAGGTTGCTAGTGATAAAATGGTAGGGTTACATCTTGTAAAGTGTTTAAGATTGATCTGAGTGCAAATCAATCTATTTCAGGTGAAGCAGGGCTGTGAACTCTGCTTTCAGTAATGTAGAGAAGTTGCAACACTTATCAAAGCCTTTAATAGGGATGCACAATATAATCGGCCCCCTATCGGTATCGGCCTATATCGGTCTTAAAACTATGTATTGGACATCAGCCAGCCCACCGATATTTAACCAATATTTAACCAATCAGCCCGCTATTTCTAAAGTCTAAAAAAAAAAAAAACCCTTCTACTTCTTCTTCAAAAATTTATTTTTTAGTGTTTAAAACTTCTAAAGACTAGGGGTGGGAAAAATATCGATAGACTGAAATATCCCGATATTTTCATATGCTGATATCATATTGAAATTTAAAAACACAGTATCTGTGTATTTTACTAATGAAATCTCGGGATATTTCATTGTGCCGTTATGAAATCTCGCAAGTTATCACACACATTTTGCATTTTTTTCATATGCTATCATATTGACACTTAAAAATGCAGTATCAATCGTTTTTACTAACAAAATCTCACGATATTTCAATCAATATAGTAATCAAATTGGATTTATTTTTAGCAATTTTCATAGAAACAGGCAGCGTAAAGGGCTTTACACAGTAACAATCAAATATCAAAATATAAATAATTTCAAAATCAAGTTAGAAATTAAAAGTAGCTTTTCTATACCCAAGTGCATAGCCAAAGAGATGCTGCTCTGCTGCTTCTGGCAGTTTTTTAAAAGTTCCTGCCTCCTTCATAATGTTCTGACCTGAAAAAGTAGGGCTGAGACAATATATTTTTTTCCCGATTTTGACGATGTTTTTGGAAGTCAATTTGATTTAATATGATTGACAATTTTTGTGATTTTAGTTTTTTTTTTACACCACACAAAGTTGTCTGCCATTCTCTGGCTTCTGTTTAAGTCCCCCCTCCAAGAAAAAGAAATAAAATAATGTTATAGAGGAAGAAAAAAATTTTTCTCTGTGAAAGAAAAACTAATTTTTTCTAAAAAAAAAATAAAAAAAAAAATAAAAAAAAGAAACCTAAAAAAAAAAAAAAAAAAAAAAAAAATTAAATTAAAAAAAGAATTAAAAAAAATCTTTTTTTTTTTAAATTGATTCCCCCACCAAAAAAAAAATTATAAATAAAAAAAAAAAATCTATTATAGAAATAAAAATAAGAGGGGTTAAAAAAGAAGGGAAAAAGGGAGTTTATTCGGGTTGCTGTTAATATTGCTTTGAGTTGTGAAACACAATTTTCTGAAACCAGAAACTGTAAAATAATACTTAAAAGGTATAATTGAGGACCAATATCTATGAAATTAATGGATTATTTTATGAGGTACCACAAGTAGTGACCAGAGAGAGTAATGATACTTCTTGCAATCATTTATCCCATGCGAGCTGGATTGCTAAAATGCTAACAATAGAGCTACAAATAGACACAACACCCATAACATTGTTGTCACATGCCCATCTTTTCAATTATTTTATTTTTGTGTACAGTATGTTTGAAATTTATTGAAAGGATAGCCCCTTGAGATGTAACATCTCGTTTTTGAGGGGGTCCACGACACAAACAAACATTTACACAAATAACAGAAATTATGTGCAGTAGCCTATGTGCTTACTTTACTGTGAAATACAGATTAGATTCAATTTATGTGCCCCTTTTCCTTTTGGGGGTTAAATCTTGTTAAATGTAAATTCAAACACATTCTTTTTCTTTAATTTTTTTTTAAAAAAGCATCAAAAGTACACAACTCAAACATTAGTAATTAATAGCCAGACTTGTGAGTTAAGATCTTGAGTGCTTTCCTTTTGGAACAGTCAGTTGTCATTCAATGTTTACATTAGGTTTTTTGCCACCTTATTAAACTGTACGACATACATACTGTGACCTTAATAATGTGACACACTAACTTGAACCTGAACAAGGCTGCGTGTAAGTGCATTAAGCTGACAGGACATTAGCTATTGTTCACCCATCCTCCATCATTGTCAGCGATCACATTGACTTGTCCCCGCCTGAGGAGAATGCGCCCTTCTTAGCGTTCTAATCTGCCAGTGTTAGGCATGTTATGCGCTTGACCACAGGGTCATATGTGGCAGCTCGCATACTGCCTGCATCAACACAATGGGAACAGTGGAAGAAAAATCAATATATCCGACAAACTCAGTTGTTCCAATCCAATACTGCCAAATGGGGGCCTTTGTATTCCCCCCTCTTTGAAAATCTTTTAAAATCACCATCAGTGCAGCAGGCCTGACCTTTTAAATTTTGCTGGCCTGTGCAGAGACCAAAATATATCTCAGTGATCTCACCTAAACAAAATCTACTGTGCCTTTGTGATACATTGGAAATTAAATCTTTTTATGATGAAACAAAACAAATATGCTGCAATATATATATAAAAAAATCTTTCTGTCCAAACATTGAAATAAATGTCTCCAACAGGAAGAGAGATGGTAGGGCAGAGCAAAACAGCACCATTACCACCCCCTAGTAAACTGAATTTAGTTTAAAAATCACAACAGTCAACTTCATAGATTGTGCTCCAGGGCTGTGGCGTTTTTCAGCCTGTGCCAAGAAAGTAAACCGGCAAACCCTTTGAGATTAGAAGTAGTGTGTATGTTCCCTTCAAAATTCCACTGAGGATTACTTTGCTATTTAGCTCCTGCTTTGCATCCAGCTGAGTTGAAGTGCTCCCAGTTGAAGGGATGCTGGAGGCAACAGCTCTGCAGCATGCTGAAGAGGGCAGGGAAAGGGAAGGGCTAGAAGGCAGAAGTACTCTGATACTGTCAGAAATGATCCATATCACTGCCTGGCACCCCTTTGCTCCAGCCACCTCAGCTCATTATGCTCGTCGTCCGGAAACACCAAGCAAATTCTACTAACGAGTGTTTGATCAACACGGCGTGCTGTTGCAGAGGAAGACAGGCAACCTGTTCATGACTCATTTTCTCTCCCTCCTTCTCTGTCTCTCTATACCTTTCCCTCTCCTACTTTTGTCTGCATTTTTTCCTCTCTCGCCATCCCACTCCCTCAAGACAGACGAGAACAAAGGAAGAGGCAGAAGAAAAGCAATATAACCTCTTGGCCCTTATCTGCAGAGCACACCAGAGCATGTCTGGCCTCAGACACAGCTTTGCCTGTCCTTTGAAGGAGCTCATCTCCCTTTGATTTCAGCCAAATGGTTTAGCACAGTGACAGATGCTCAACTTTCCATCTGCCACTCTGACACCCATCTCTTTAACGTTGTTGAATGTAACTGACTTTGTTTGGACTGTCTGTCTGGGTGTCTAAGGCTGTGGCATGGATGCTGATGTGAGAGCTAATGTAAGAGATTGTGACTAAGACCTTGGGTTGAAACAGATTCTTTCTTCTTTTCATATCTTCTTTTCTTTTTTCTTTTTTTTTTTTACATCAGCATCCTATACATGAGTTTGATGCCCCGGAAAAGGGTGATTTAATAAGAAGTCTTAATGGTTGCCATCATTTTACCTTGACAGTATTTTTCTGAAATAGGCTGCAGAAAACATAAAAATTCAGGCTAAAGCAGGGTCACAGAGGGTAGACTTTTTATGAGAGGAAACTAGAATGACTAAGGGAGAGATACTCAAGAGCAAATATGATTCAGGAGGAAGTGGATGACATAGCAAACCTCTTAAAAGACAATTTTATGATTAAAGCTTGGAGGACGCATTTCTTCCCAAATGGTAAACAGTAAAACACATTGTTTTTTATTATTATGTCTTTGGTGTGGTCTGTGTTCCACATCTTTTACTTTAAATGCAAGTTTTTGCTTGTATTTGACAATAAGACTGATGGTGCGGTGGCTGTCATTGTGTCAAACCCTTGATTTACTTTTTCTGTTTCACACAGTCTTGATTTATGCATACCATCAAAACTCTGGGATAGAGTAGGCGGCACAGAAAGACTCACACTAATGACTTCGACACCTGTTTCACTGTCAGAGCATCAGAATCCTGCAATTCAGGGCAAAGGTGGTGAAGTGGGAGGAGTGATTGACGACATGAATGGATGGATGAATGGTACGAGTACTAAAGTGGCCTGACTTTGACACCAAGCTGCTCTCCAAATTAGTTCACTTCAAAGGAAAAGGCTGTTTTTCTTTAGAGGAGCATGCTTTTGCTTTATCTTATCTTTATTTGTTGACAAGCTTCTTTTTACAAAGGATGGTGTATATGCTGCGCTTGCCATTGAAGTATGGTACAGAGAGCACATGTAAATCGCGTCCACGTTTGATACCAGTTGCTAGGTGACTAAAAATAATCCAGAAAGTCAGTTGTTTTTCCTGCTATGGACATGTAGTATGTATTTGCCAAGGAGTCAGAGTCAGAGAAAAGCTCTGGCGTTGCTGTTACCGATGAGAAGTAGCTACAGTATGAGAGTGTGGGTTCATATCACCAGGGAGAGAAAGCAGTGTGGAGAACTCAGGTTTGTTCAGGAATTGCACTTGTACATTGACTGCTTTAGCATCTTCTTCACACTGACTATGCAGAAATTAGATAACCTGTTGGGTAAACTTGCAGTGAGAAAAATAAAAACGAGAGCCAGGTTCAGAAAGCTGTTGAATAGATTTCCCCCACCTGGATGTGTTGAGGGATGTCACTGAGTGCACAAGTTGTTTAAACTTCAGTACAGGACACTCAGTGTACAAATGGGTTCAGAAATGTAACATAATGACCATCACATGCAGCTTCAGTGCAGTGTGCATATGCAATACAATATTGTCTGCTTGTATCTCAGCTGTTTTCTGTCCAGAAAACAGCAACATCAAGCACAATGCTGCCTGTTTGTAACGCATCCAGGGTGGAGAAAGGGTTTGATCATGTTTGTGTCTCAATCTAATCAGTTGCTATCACAGAGCAAATTATCCTTTGAGGAGAATTTCTCTGCATATGTCAGTGTTTCCTGTAACATCCTGCATGTCATGCTGGGAACTAAGTTTGGATTAGAAACCTTTCTTTTTAATTCAAGTAAGTTGAGTGCAGCTAATTTATACAACCTGTGTGTCCGGGAAAACTACTAGCAGTGATATAGCATTCAGTACGCTTTCCCCTAGTTTAATTTATATAAAGGTCAAACTTCAGACCATGCCAGGCTTTGGTCTCTGCATGGTGTCTCTGTGAGCAAACCTCTATCATCATTTTTAACAGATGGCCTTACAGGCACTAAGGCTGGTTTCCAGGAATAGAAAGTCACACTGGACTTGTGATAAGACCAAGGGCCTGGGGTTCATTCTGCAATACATACTAATCACCTAGATAATGTTCTTCACTGCTAAACAATATTCCCATATCACAGATAAACCTGTATCTTTGGCCATATGCAGGCTACTTATCTCCCCATGTCTGCCTCCACTCCTCAGGGATATGTCAGTCTTGTGCTACCTGTGACACATGTGAGTGTATGTGGCTGTGGTGTTGTGTGATGCAACTATAGGTCAACCTTTTTGGTAATACATTGATCAGAAATACAGCTATGATGACTGGCAAAAAAGATGCTTTTATGTCATAAATGTGATATCCAGGACTTTCTCAAACAGACATGCTAGTTTTACAGTCACTAACAGGAAAGGCTGAGAGATGCAGATTTCAAAGCTTCATAAACAGCCAGACCCCTCCAAACCTGACCAAATAATCAGCAACTATGGGCTTATTTTGTAACTATCTAGCAGTCTGTAAATCATATTGTAAGAATTAAACAAAGTTGTAGAAAAATTTAAGTGTTTTCCAGTTGATGGTTGATGTTTTCTCAATTTGTAATGCAGCTAATATTTAAAGTTAGATTCTTGTTAAAGTCTCAAAGATGATATACTGTATGTATACACAACAAGTTAGGGATATTGACTTTTTGTACTGACGCCAGATTGAACCTAAACTACAACCTTTCAAGGTGAACTGAATTAGACTTTCTCTAAATTTTTTCGTGGACATGCACATTGTTTAATGGTTAAATTTTATAAATAAGAGTGTTTCTTGTTGGTTAGAAGAGGAATTCAGAACTCTACAACAGACAGAGAGAGGATCTAGAGATCTAACTAATTGCTTAGCAACACATGTATACATATGACCTTCATGTAGGATTCATCAAAAGAAAACCTATTTTAATGCTTTTCCTCCCAAATTCCATATGCAGATGAGCATCAACAAAACCTGGAGCATATGGCCTGGTTTTCAGTTCTAACAGGGCTTTTGCTACAATGACTCAAAGTTTGACAGAAGAATACAGTGTACGATATTCCATGTAAAGAACTCCTCTCCAGCTGTTGAGCATGTGGGTGCTTCATGCTTTGGTCTTGCGCTGCAATCATTGGCATGTGGGGCATTCTACTGTCGAGTAAACAAGAGAACATAACTCAGTCTGCAAAATAGAGAAAAGGAAAATGGCTCCAACTGCTAGATCATGATAGTAAATAAATTCACATTGAATTTAAAAATTCACATTGAACTACATCAAGATGTGCAAGCTTACTGTTTGCAATAATAAACCAAGTATTTAATTCACAGATGAACCTGCATTAACTACTTAAGAGTAAATGGATAAACAAACACATAAATATATTTTTGTTAAGTATTATGCATCATGATAAACAACTGAAAACTGTTTCTAACAAGATGTCACATCAGATTGTAACAATAAAAGCCTTTCGTGATTGTTATTGCCAGTGAACATTTTGCAGACAAAATCACAATGAAATCTAAATAACAAGAGTGTATTGAAGTAACTCTTTTATGTACTCACTGCTAACATAAATCAAATAAAAGAAAAGGAAAAATTGTTTCATTTCTTATTTTCCCCCCAGTTTGTCGGGGGCAAGAAGGATAATTATTGTCTTTTGACAAGTGGTTTAGATTTCATTTGAATAAGTAAGGCATCAAATGTCTTTTTAGTGATACACATCTGCAGTTCATGGCTGATAAAGATGTCTGAGGTGGAATTTTGTCGACAAATTTATTGCTGAGAAATACATGTATGTTCTACTAAATACTGGAGCATAACTGGTTGAAACAACCAATATGTTTGTCTTTATTGAGTATACATGCTCACATTAGAGGAAATTCTTATGCTTTAGATCCGATGAACGTGAGTCAAACACTGATTTTTTTCCACTCTGAGTTTAGCCTCACAGACCCAGTGCATCTGGTTTCCCATTCACTTAACAAGTAGCAAGCCTGTATATTTTCCTCCTTTACCATGCCGGCTGATTCACTGTGTGCCATCATCTCAACTGTGGTTTGGTGATATGAATCAGCCAATAGGGCTCTGTAAGCACAAGGCTGCCCTGCTGCCTGGCTGATAAGTGGGCCACACGGAGACGATGGAAAATACTCAGAGCATTCTCTTGCTCACTCTCTTTTTCCCGCTCACGCAGCTCCTCTTTCATTTATACTCCTCCCCCTCATACTCCCACCTCAAACTATTCTTTCACATCCCGTTAACATCTCCCTGTGTCTATGCTTTTCTTTTAAGTCACAGGGTTAAACTAGAGAAGACAGAAAACAGTGGGGCGCTCTTCAATGCTGGCTCTGCTTTTTGAAGTTCCTCTTTAAAGTTATCCCTCTTGCACATGGTTCAATTGTAGGTGGCTGTCACTTGTTTCATCCTCGTGTCTTTGTAGTGACACAAGGTGTGTACATAGTGTCGTCTTTACCTAGAGATGTCGTCATTTTTCATTACAAACACCTATACTCTTGTGTATGTGTGCATGATATACTTAATGAAAAAGCCTGTGACTCCGTGGCAATTGTAAAGTACACCTCTATAGTCCTGTGAGCTCTGAACAAAAGACTCTGTTCCCTTTCATCAGTCCGTGGTTTTCCCATCCAGTGAGAGCTCTTTACTCATTTGTTCTCATCCAACCTTGTCTCAGAACACGGCTAATTTCTGCACATAATAGAAGTCACTGGGAGACACTTCTTGCTGTTTGGTCATGAGAAATTAATGGAGTGCTGCACAAATATTGCAGATTTTTCCCTCTGAAAGGAATCAGTCTCCCACCAGTCTGTGTTTTGCCCTGCAGAGAGAATGAGTAAGCAAAAACGTCCCGTTGAGTGATTGCTTGGACATGACCATAAAGCAGTGATTCCCTAACAGCCAGCGTTTTCACAACAAAACAGTCCAGTATGTGGCCAGTGTGCAGGCTGCTTGCAGGGGTATGGCAGCAGAAAGTGCCCTGTGAAAAAAAAGAAAAGAAAAAAGAAAGCTAATTTTGTTGCCTGTCGGCTGACCTTATCATGGGTGCCACGGCCTTTTTGTTCTGTCCTTGGGAAAGGCGGCCTCCTGTATGGAGCTAGAGTTCAGTAACTTCTCAACTGCGAAAAGGAGTGAAATGCAGAGTGAGGGAGCAAGCAAGCAGGTGCCTACCTCTTTTGCTGCCTCAGTAAACAGGTGATGCAATGCACCCATGTGCAGTGGCTTCCGTGTCCCTTTACAAATGGGAGGCAACAAAATGCTCTCTTGCTCTCACAGGAAGGCAGAAGGTTGATAGGAATGGATAGGAATGAAGATGGAGATTAACAAACGAATCATCTAAACACCTGCAGTGGTGATGGCTATGCAGGGTTGGCATTGGGCTGAGACCTCCACCAGACATCCGCTAAGCAAGGAGGTGTTTGAATTTTTTTTTTTTTAGGTTGGTTAAATGAAAGCAGGGTGAGGAGATGAAAGACAAAGAGTGCTGGAGCTGAATAGGGCTGGGCAATAAAACATCTATAAAGCCAGCTGTGTATCCGTCAGCACACTCCAGTCCACTCGGTGGACAGATCAGGAAAATGTGGGCCAATATGTCTCAATGCAGCAGCTCTTGTCGTGTAAACGCCAAACAGAAAACAGTCATTTCATTACATGAAAAAACATCTGAAAAGTATGCAAAGACATTACAACAATTTCATGTTTCATAGCAAAACACTATCGTCCTTTAAGTCATTAATAATATAGCCTACTTTTGAAATTGACAGGATTTACAAACTCTGTCATGATTAAGAACTCGATCAATATGGAAAATGATATTGTGCAGATATTTTTTGCCATATCGCCCTGCTCAATAAGGCCCAGGCACCGTGATGGATCGCCTGTGCTGCAGCCCAGTCGTAAGCTCACCCTTAAAACTGATGAGCCCCACCTTGTCTCCCCATCTTCCCGTTCCTCTCATATCCACTCTCCCTCCATCACTTTGCCTTATTTCCTGTTCTGGCACTGGAAATCCTTTCTGTCTATTTCTCATGCCGGTTCTTTTCAGTTTCCTCGTCTCTCTTTCTCAGGTTCTTCTCTTGTCCTGGCTCGGCCTCCTTTCTCTTATTGCTTCCCTTGTGCCCTCCTCTGCTTTTTGACTACTTCACTCTATAGTATGTGTCAACATCAACCAGGAGAGCCATGCAAGTGCCATACTAATAAGATTAGAGGGAGCATCTCTGTTTCTCATGGTGACACCTTTATAAATGGCAGTAGCACAAGGCCCTGCCGGTGTTCAATCACCTCTGCTGGGGCTAACCTATGGGGAGCTAAGGATGTGTGGTGTGAGAGAGTGCGAACGTGCACGAGCGCATGTTTACACTCTACATCCTCAGCGGGTCTTGCAGCATCCAGGTTTATGGTGGATCTAGTTGGAGCGGACAACAGCATTAGGGAGGAAACAGATCTGGAGGCAGAGTGAAGATGAAGGAGAGAAATGACAGCCTGAAGCTCTCCTGACCAGTTCTGCTTTGTTATGACTCCCTGATGTGTGCACCGGGGGCACACAAAGCAGGCACTTATTGGTTTGCACCACCTCTCTCTCTGTAGTCTGTTGTCCCACAGGCTCACTTTGTGGCCACCACTGTGGACAGTTATCCACTTGAACACACATTTCTCTGATTTTTCTGCTTTGTGTTCATACCAGAGTTTTGGATTAGACGAGGGTGTCTCTTGCTGATGGAATATTATGTTCCAGACTATTTAGATTGAAAGTATATTTTCTATTCACCACTTAAATATTACTTTTCTGGTAAGAGGAATAGAAGAAAGCTGTGAAACTGAGATTATGTCATTGGAGAAACAGAAAAAAACTGTTTATTAAGATAAACAAAGTTAGCGGTATGCTGTGATATAAGCATACTTGAAATGTTATTGGGTTTTGTCTTGGCATCCAAACCCTGTCATAATGACAGAACAGGACCAGGGAGATCAGGAAACTGGTGGGTGATAATCTCCCCACAACCCCATTCTTATTGCAGTTCTCCTTAAGCTGCAGCCCATATCAGTATGGAAGGAAGGGACTTCCATATTTAGCTTTTTAGCATGTGAAAAGACACAATAAAATATGCCATTGCACATTCCCATACATGACTGTTGCTGCGTATCACCTGTCAGTGCCGGTGATTGGAGGGAAAACAGGGAGAACGCTATGAAGCTTGAAACACTTCACCTCTGAACACAGGCTGCTGAAATGCAGTGTCATCATTCCTGACCATAAAAGCTACTCAGCAAGTCAATGCAGTCTGACTTCATTCTCTCCTCCCTGCCCAGTCGGAGCTATTTTTAGCCACCCTGTGCAGCGTGGCTCAACTGCCACCGTAGCTACCTGGATATGAGGGCTTTGTCACTCCTGCAAGCTGGAGCAGCACTGATCTCAAAGGCTTTACAGTTTCCTGCTTCCACTGCTGGAGCTGCAAAACATCTCATGCAGTCACGGGGATAAACAGTAACAGATTATACAGATAAAGAAAAAGAAAGGACAACAATAATCTGTTTCAATAAAACAGCATTTTCAGTGTTGATTTGAAAAGACTAAAATAAGATACTAATGTGTTAATTCCACACTTTTATGTTAAAACAATTCAACACAGATTAGTTAGATAGAGTGAAAGAAAAACAGAGGAATCCATCCTTTGAGTGTCGCACAATTAATGTGATGTGCAAAACACTTGATAATTAAAAACAGCAGTGCAATTAAAGGAAGACAGAAGGTAAGACATGTTTTAGGAGGTGATAACAGGAATACATGTTTGTTATGATGAATTTCTTTTAGACTACTACAGTAGCTGAGACTGCAAAGTTCATTTTCTTGCATTTTACATGCATTGTTAGTCACAGACATTGTTTTTTTTTTTTGTCTTCTCCTGCAGGTATACAAACCTCTGCCTATTAATTCAGCATAATTTTATTCACTATTCCCCAGCATAGCAAACAAATGTTCCAAACTGATTCATTCAAAATGACTGAGCTACAATCAAATGGTGCATTAGGGCTGTTTAAATGCAGTGAGTGCTTGGAGAGACTCACTTAGGGGTCTTTCGTAACAGTTTCTCCTTTCTTTTTTCTCTTTTGTTTTGTTGTCCTGGCGCTGCAGCATGTCTCACATGTAGCTTCACCTTTGATCCATGTTACATCATTCCTTGGTGGTACTTTTCCAGGGATGCATTTGAGGTTGTAAAAAAATTTGATATCAGAATTGTTTTTGAATTATGTAAGAAACAGGCAACACTTGTGAGTGATGTAACATATGTGTAAAAAAAACAGCTAAACTGGGGTGGAGTAGCAACATAGTAGCAGGGTAAAACATTTTTAAAGTCTCCCAAGTTGAACACCAGCATTAGGCAGTCCTGCCAAAGATAACACATCAAAGTCCCAATCTGCTCTACTTGTGGGCTGCTGTGGCAAAATTTTGCTTCTCAATGGGAGGTAATCTGAGGATTAATGACAGCAACACATCTGCCTGTCATGTGGCAGCGTGACACAGATGGCAGGCAATGCACATGAGGGATGATGGCAAGGAAAAGACTGGCTCCAGCATTCTGCCATTTGTCCACTACAAAACGCTGCTGTAAAGCTCTAATATTTTCAATTTAACCAACCCAAATTGCTCAAGTGCTTGAGTGGATGCCACTTTATCGGTTTCAATACTGATGATGGCACTGTTCCTCTAAGGCTTAGTTGGGAAACATTCTTTTTGATGCTATGAAAATGTCTTTTTTTTATATCATCTTTGTTTCTTTTAAGATTTTAAGATATTGATAGCATCTGATTTTTATACAAAAACATTTTAATTTGTCCCACCGAGGGCATTTCACTGAAGGATTTTTTTTTTTTTTTAAATAAAACTTTTCTTAAACTTGTCTCTTTTCTGCTGTGTTGCATTTGCTTATAATTGTTGGATGTGCACCACCATCAGTGGCCCCCACAACAGCAGCTGCAGACACTGAGGTGGATGTGATAGGAGTCCCATCGGCTTTCAGTCGCACAGTAATAGCACATATCCAATATGGAGGCAGAGAAAAGATGATCCTAACAATGCCTCTGGCAGTGCCTCTGGCTACAGGGCCAACACACAAGACACACACACACAAGCACGCACTATCTGTGTTTTCTCTTCCCGAGAGGAGCAGAGGAGCACGTGTCTTCCTGAATTACTTTTAAGAAAAGGCGGTGGGAGTGATTGTGTTTCTGCAGGAGAAAATAGTCAATTTGATGTCAGAAAACAAATTTTTTTACCAGTTATGTACGTTTTGTGTGATAATTTTCTCTTTTTATAAATCAGTATTTCTTCTTTTGTGTCTGGACAGGTGGCCGGCCCCCCATCCACGGGGGTTTTTCAGGAGCAACCAGCCAAAGGGAGTGTCTTTCGCAAGTTTTACAACCGCGGTGACCTCCCAGTGAAGGTTGAATTTAGTAAAAGAGGAAGGGGCATTGCCTGGAAGGTAAGACTACCATCCTCTAATAGGAGCTGAAACTAGGGATGGGCGATACCAAAACTGTCGATACGATACCAGTAGTTTATGGTACTTTTTCATCTATTCCAATATCAATACCGATACTTTTTGGCCCTTAAAATAAAATAGCATGATTGTAGTTTGAATGGATATCTTGAATTCAAGGGCAATATTAGATAAAAGTAAAACTTGAGCACAGAAGTACTGGAAAGAAATGCTTTTAAATCAATAATAAATTATATTGATGAGTAAATTAAACAAAAGTAAGATTAGAAAATTATCTCAATTATCAAACAACTTAAGTACAGTTTAAAAATTACATTTATTTAGTAGAAAATCTTCAAATATAAAATGTAATCGTAATATTATCTATTTAACAAAACATAATGTGCAATAACCTGCATTAAAGCACTGAAAAATACCAAAACATCATCATCATCACTAATAGTAGCAGCATCATCTTGACATCTGATAGGCTACCACCATCATGTGACACACAAGCTAGAATCTGGCTGCTTTCACACATCATTACAGGTGCATGGCTATACTTGCCAGGCCGGCATTGTAAATAAGAATCTTGTTCTTAATGTCATTGCCTGGTTAAATAAAGGTTAAATAAATAAAAAAATAAAACTCTCAGAAGTGGGAAACAAATGACATGTTTTGTATCTGTACAGTGGTATTGCGATACTCAAAAAAGCATTGATTCTCATATTTTGTCTGGCTGGTACCGAAGTATTGACTCCAGGGTATCGATATGTCCATCCCTACCTCAAAAATAATTATGGCTTTCAAAATCTGCTCATGGCTAGATAAATTTGCCATCAGGGAGTACTGCATGTCAGAATGAGGATAGGGTAACTACCCCCAGTAAACTCAATAACCTTTGGGAACAAATACAAAGCTAATGGGACCTAATTAAAAGCTTCCAGAGAAAATATCAAGCAGGAGGGGTAAATAAATATCCCCCAAAACATACAAGAACTTTTAATTTCATCCTTAACACAACTTTGAGTTAAAAGTTTGCTCAGCTTCCTGTTTGGAGCCACCATTACTGTCAAGTAGATGTTAAATCTGAAGACTTGATAAGTGTTATGCAAACACCATTTATCGTCATCATTATCGACTCGACTAAGGTGATGATGACAGATTCTCACATACTTACAGGTCAAGTGTGTGCTGTTTTCCTGTAGGAGGCAGTGTAGATTAGCTTTCTTGAAGCCTCATAGTACAAGTCACAAAAGCCATCAATCACAAATTGGAGAGAAACTCGGGTCAGAAACACTAATACACAGGGAGTAATTATATTTGTATTTGTGTGTATGTATATGAGAGCGTTTCATTACCCCACAGAGCCATTACTGTATTCTCCTGACTGACAGTGTATGTGGGATGAATGCGTATTTCTAATCACCATATTCTTTTATTTAACCTCCCAATATGCTCCAAGCTATTCTGCAACTTCATAACTGCCATGCAGCAACTACTCGTAATGACATTTATTCATAGTAAGCAACGATAAATTAATCAAACAAATTATGCCCCTTTCCTCCTTTTTTTCCCCCACTTCAAAGGAAGAGAGGAAAGGTGGGTGGGTGAGTGAGCTCCTGCTAGTTAACTGTCTGTCTTCAGGTGAAAGCACTGTAAAGCATCTCCTTTTGCATGAATTATTTATGTAAAATGTTCAAATGAATCTTTGCGTTTGCAAGAAATAATGGATTTCTTTTGTGCTCAGACCATGAAAAAGCACGCAGTAAATGGGATGTGGTGTATGAAATTGTTGCTGTCATATCAAGTGCTTCTGTTATGCTTCCTGATTTTCTGCCAATGCTCGCGCAGAGTCGTGTCCGTTTTAAATTCCTTGAAAAAAGTAAAGTTTATTACTCAAACTGTGCCTGTGGCCTTGCACTTTGACTGTGAACAAGTGTCTTTGTAATGTTTTTGCTTTAATAAAGCAGTATCTTAGCATTCCTAATTAACTGGGGCTGTTTAAAGCTGCCCAAATAAAAGTGGTTGGCACTTGCTGTGTGCTCCTACACGTGAGTCTAGTGTAGCAGAAAGTGTAACTGTGATCGGAGTAAGTGGAGAGGGGCTGCTGCATGTTTGCACTGAGCTGCCCTCGGGGCACAGGTTCAAGACGGCAGCTCAGGATCAATCCCAGTCTGAGAGCTCAGCCTTCAAGCAAATAAAGTCTGTGGGAAGTAAGAAAAAGAGTCTTTCTGAGAGAAAATAAATTGTGTGTTGATTTAGTTTGTGGGTTGAGTACACAAGTATACAGAGCGTGTGCTTGTGTTTTTATGTGTATACTAATACATGTGTATCTGACTGTGGAAACAGGTGTGTATTCCAGGTCAGGGGTTCAGGTTTTCTCCTATAAAGAAGCTTTCTGTACAGCATAGCCACCGCAACTCACTCCCCAAATTGACCATGAAATAGACAAACAGGCCTCATATTTAGCTAAACAAGTCTGTCCAATCAATATTGGCATCTCCTCTGTGCAGGTGCATAGGCAGGCCCTTTTCCTCTCTTTCAAATTTACATGGTCTGACCCGCAGGGAGGACTGCATGTGTGTCTGGCTCTCTGTGAATCATCAGCTACATAATATTTGCATTTTTCTTTTGCACTGTTGTAGCCCAGCAAATGGGCGTCTGCTTTCTTTGATAGTCTAGTGGAAAATCAGATTTGCCATGACTGTGCGAGGAAATATTTTGTCCTCGGACATCTTTTGGGTTACAGTGAGGTGCCATGCTTAGGACGTATTTCTTGATAAAACCTGCTCAAAAAAAGGAAAACTTAAACGACATCTTAGATGTTTATGAATTAACCCATGAAGGTCTGAATTCAGACTCATACTCAAAATAAAAGTGGAAAGATTAGATCACAGGCTGACCCAACCTCTGTAGAAATTCCTTGAGACAATTCAAAATTAGGTTCAGTAGTGTGTGTGGCCTCCATGTGCCCGTATGTGCTCCCTACAACATCTGTGCATGCTCCTGATGAGATGATGGAGGTTCTCCTCAGAGATCTCCTCCCAGACCTGGATCAGGACATCAGTCAACCCCTGGACAGTCTGTTTTGTGACCTGGTGGCAGTGGATGGAATAAGACATGATGACCCAGGGGTGCTCAATGGATTCATGTCTGATGAACAGGCAGGCCAGTCCGTAGCACCAATGCCTTCATCATGCAAGAACTGCTGACACTCCAGCCTCATGAGGCCGAGCATTGTCATGCATCAGTAGGAATCCAGGTCTCACTGGAGCTGCGTAGGTCTGACAATGAGTCTGAGGATCTCATCTTGGATCTGTACCTAGTGACAGTCAGGCTATCTTTGACTAGCCCATGGAGGTCTGTGTGGTTCTCCAAGGATTGCCTCCTCAGACCATCACTGACCCACAGCCAAACTGGTTATGCTGGAGGATGTTGCAGCAGAACGTTCTCCACAGCGTCTCCAGACTTTCACTTCAATGTGAACCTGCTCTCAGCCACGGAGAACAGAGAACGCCAACAATTGATCTGCCAATGCTGGTGTTCTCTGGCAGATGCCAGTTAGACTGCACAGTGTTAGGCTGCAAGCACAGGTCCCTCTTATGGAAGTTGGACCCTCATGCCAGCCTCATGAGGTCTGTTTCTGACAGTTTGAACAGAAACATGCACATTAGGCCTGCTGGAGGTCATTTTGTCAGGCTCTGGCAGTGCTCCTCCTGTTCCTCCTTGTACAAGGAGCAGATACTGATCCTGTTGCTGGGTTGTCATCCTCCTACGGCCTCCTCCATGTCTCCTGTACTGGCCTGTGTCCTGGTATCTGTTCCGTACACTCAACACTTTGCTGGGAGACACAGCAAACCTTCTTGGGACAGTGAACATTGCTGTGCCATCCTGGATGAGCTGTACTACCTGAGCACCGCCTCATTTTACCTCTAGTGGCGAGGACACTGGCAAAATGCAAACATGACCAAAAATCTGCCAGAAAAGATGAAGAGAGGGAAATAGTCTGTGGCCACCACCTGCAGGACCGTTCCTGTAGAAAGGTTGTCTTGCTAATTGCCTCATTTCCACCTGTTGTCTGTTCTATTTGCACAACAGCAGGTGAAACTGATTCACAGTCAGTGTTCCGACTTAACTGGACGGACTGATATCCCAGTAGTCTGATTGACTTTGAGTTACATGTAATGATTATGTGTTCCCTTTATTTTATTTTTAGCAGTGTATAAAGGGATGGTATAAAACACTCTGTCTAGAGGGTCAAAATACACGATAAAGAGGAACTTTTCAAGTATTACTCTGTAGCCTGTTGTACTCTGAAAAAATTGCCGTTTTTTTTTTTTTTGCCATTCAGAGTTTATCATCTTGATTATTGGACATTGTTCCACAGAGAAACAAATGTGTCAAATAAAACATTTCCAGTCATAATAATTACTGTTACACAACTTGTGTCCTCTTAAGATTTCTTAAAATGTAAAGCTAAATTTTAAGAAGATAGGGATTTGTTGCCCTGTGACTGGAGTATAGAACAACTTTCAACATTATACCAGCCACCTTCAGTGGCAAATGGCAGGATTACTTGGTTTTAATTTACTTTTAAATGCATGGAAGAAGAGCAGTTTTGACAGTTTGATAAGAGACTGTCGGCTACTAACTTAGAAGTAAATTCAGGTAAATTTCTGTACTTGATTAAAGTATTAACAGTATTGAGAAATAGAAATGAATTTGGTTTCCTTGATGTGAGACCAGCAGTACCTCATGTTTAAGTTTTAGCAGTTTAAATTCTCAGTTTCTTCTTCAATTCATGCATTTCTCGACTTCATGCTAGACACATGTTTTAGGATCGGCTTTTTTGAGCATTCTTGTGTATAGCTAACATATAACTGCAAATAGCAGCATTCATTCTCAGAGGAATAACTGACATCTTCTTGACAGTAAGACTAATGGTTTAAAGAGTGTACACATGAATTGATATCCACACGGCTTTTGTTTAGCAGGTCAAAACAGAGAAAAATAATTGCTGCTAAGAAGACTACTGAATTTTTTATATAAAAACAGCACAAGGAAAGTCTCCTCTCGAGTATGAGATGCTTTTCACCTCCAAAGAGCACGCTACTATGTGTTTCTAGCATGATCTTGCATTCCGTTTTAGAATTATTGTTGAATATTGGAAATGGTGTTAAAGAAAATCTGTGGTATACATGTTAAGTGTCTGTATTCTAACCTTAAGCTTGGGGCCACGGAGTGTTATGAGTGAGTTTGTTGGTCTATATTTAGATTTATAATCTGTGTGTTTGAGTCTATATGCATGGGGTTGGGGGTGGGGGTGCAAGTGAACTAAATGTCAAGGGCAAGTTGAAAAAAGGAAGGTTGGATCTGAAAGGTAATTTGGTTCTCTAGAGGTAAAAGCCTCAGCTGTAATGGGGTGCTCAGGTAAAAGCTTTACACGTATGGGGAACATGTGCGGCAGGTAGATAAGAGAGACTCAAGCGAGTTACTATCCCTGTGTATTTGTGTTTGTATGGCTCCGCGAGTGTGCGCCTGGGTGTTTGTGTGCGTGTGCGCTCATGAGTGGGTGTTTGGTTTGCGTGTGTATTTGGCGCCTGCCGTTACATAGAAGCCAAAGGCCTGGAACAGCACCGTAATCTATTGCGATGCCCAGTTCCAAAAAGAGAGAGATAGAGTGGGAAAGGGGTAGAAAAAGGGAGAGAGAGAAAGAGAGAGGGAGAGAGAGAGAGCGCTCCACTGGGACTCAGCAATCAGGAGACATGGCAGCCGCTTGGCTCTCAGTTATAATGGATGAGTTGAGGTCTTCCTGTGTTCCCTGTGGGGCTTGGTTTTTACTCTCCCATCTTTACCCTCTGCTGTGCTCTGCAGGCTTGCAGCCAAACATCATGGTGTGCAGACTCGTGCACACACATTCACCTCGCATGTACTATACACCTTTCAAACAATCTTGTTTATTTCATTTCATTGATCGCCTATCTGCTTTATCGTGTCCCCTGATCTCCTGTTCAGCTCTGTGTCTCCTGTGCTCCAGGTTGTTGTTTTGTCCTCTCCATAAGTCCTCCCTGTCTGTTTCTACAGGGATCCACCCTCTCATGTCACCAATCACCCCCCTTCTCCCGCCTCATGTACTTTATCTATTCCCCTTTGTCCTTTAAAAGGGCCTGTCTGGAAGCAGAAGGAAAAAGCCATTTTTAAAAATATCAATGCAAACTTGATTTCCGTACACCCTCCGCCACCACGCCAGCTTTGGTCGGCAGAGGGGGCGCAGATATGAGGGGGGACAATCAATTAATCTGATCAAGCGCTTTAGGAAATGGAGAGCGTAAGCGCTCCTGGGGGACGGATATCCATCTCCTTGGGATGATTGAATTACGCACAGAGTGAGAGTTGCAGAGGAGGGAGGACTGGAGAAATGAGGTGGTTAGGGTGACCGGGGATGAGGACACATGTGCTTGAGAAATGCAGTGGGAGTGTGTGCTTTATACAATTGAAAGATCGGGAGACAGAGGATGAAATAGAACAAGAGCAGAAGAGTGGGATGAGAGGGAGAGATGAGGTCATTCCCAAAACAGCAATAAAATAAGTGTCCTTATTTTTCTCTCTCACTCTGCTTCTCCCATCTAATCATTTAGAGTTGTGTGTATCATATCTTGAGGCTGATGAACCCTTCTTCTGACAGCTGTTTTGCATGAGATGGGTGTGTCATTTTGACTAATCTGTAACCTAGTTACTGTAAAAGAAATTTAAAGAAAACCTACATACAAGCACCATATACTGTAAGACTGGGGTATTTTGTATGTTTTTCTATCCTTAAATTAAGTTAATACAGCAACAGGAAAAATGATCAGTCATTATGTTTGAGGCACATCTTAAAATCTATTTCTTTTGAAACCTTTTTATATTTAGACCCTTTGTTGTGATGCTTGCTGCAGTCTTATTACATCTTGCTTCTGTTAGTGGTCCTTAAAAAACTTCTGTAACTAGGCTTGAGTTTACCAGTTCCTCATCAAATTAATTAGACAAAAGTAGGGTTGAGCATATTTGTTTTTGCAACATCTTTACTGCAGACCTGTGAGACAGGATTGCATCAAGGCATAAATCTGAGGAAGGCTCTTAAGACTTTTAGAGCCCAAAAGCAACAACAAGTTAGTGGTTACTGTGAATAATCTCCAAATTTTCAAATTAGTTGAAAGGCTTTCATGGTAAAGTGGCTGAAGAGAAGTTATTCCTCACAACAACACACGGGACTTGCTGATCATGACAAACAAGTATGATTCTAAGCTTTTGGCCACACTCCCTAACAGTGTGTATGAGGGAAACCAGGCATGTGATTAATACCAACTCTGCAGTCAAACGTGGTGGCGACAGCATCATTCTGTCATGATGCCCTTTCCTCCACAGAGGGTGGGTCATCAGTCGGCTTAAATGATAAATACACAAATACAAAGCAACCCTGGGCAAAGTACTTTCGATTCTAAGCTCGATTTTAGATTCGATTTTATATCCAAATAGGATCAGTCCCTCAAAATTACTTGAGAAATGCTATATTTTCCGAACCTGCCTTAAGCACAAAGTACTGGCTCAGAAACATATATCAGGAATACATTTTCATATACAGCACAGGCCGAAAGTTTAGACTCACTCCCATTAAAGACGGGAAAAAAATCAGCCGTCTGTAAAATAAGTTGAAATTGATAAAAGTGATAATAAATAAAAACTGATAAAATCAGGACATTGATTTTGAATTGTTATTCAACAGAAATATAAAACCAAACAAGCAAATAAAAAAAGGAAATAAGCATGATGAGGCTCCTGAACTAAAATTTGATTGAGCAACTCAATCAAATCATCACTCCAATCAAGTGTTTTCTATAACATTCAATCAGATTTCCGCACCTGTTAACAGGTATTTTGGTCCACTGTTCATGGAAAAGGTGCTCCAATGTGTTGGGGACAGTTTTACTTGTTTACCTTTTCAATTATTTTTTCAATTTAAGCCACAACTCAAAAGCAATATTAATTTCGGTAAATCATAATTTTTTACATTTTTATTTATTATTAGTTTCTTTAGTTACTTGTTTTTTTAATTACTACTGTGAATTTAGCCTTTTCTTTAATGGGAGTGTGTCTCAGCTATTGTCCCGTGCAGTATAACTAATAAAATGAAAAACAAAATAGTGTTTAGAACTTGAAATAAAATGAAAATCAACATTATCATAGATGGCTAGCTGTTGTAACATTGTGATAAAATACAGTCTAGAAGTTGGATTCATTTTACAGGAACACATCTAAACACACGTACTTTTAGCTTAAAGCATGCCAGCACAGCACTTACAACAGCTGTTTCATCTGCTTCAGTATGTGTGTTTGTCCTGTTATTTGGTGAGATGCACAATACTCCAACAACGTTGCTTAGATACTGTATGTGCTTCTTTTTTAATGCTACACTCTAAAAAAAAGATGACCTCTGTAATTGTGTCAAATGAATACTTTACCTCTTCGACTGTGAGCAGTAAGAGCTTTGTTGGGGAACCTCTGAATAGACAGACTAAAACGGGGTTAACCATGCGTTTTCTACAGCTCCCTGGCAGAAAGCTGGATGCTCTGGGGGGATAGTTGTGTGTCATAAGGAAAAAGATGAAACACAATAAAAGGAGAGAATATGAACAAGCCCCTCTGGGATTTCTCTGAAAGAAAAGAGAAGAATAGAAGGAGGGAGTTTAGATTAGAGAAGTGAAGAAAGCAGCAGGCATTCTCAGTGAAAAATGAGAGATGAGAGGAGAGAGGAGGAGTGGATGAGGGAGGTGGCAGAAAAGGCCTCCAACAAGCAACAGTGGCTAACCATTGAGACATGTACAGGCCGCCTCCCTGGAGTAGGAGAATTGTTGAATCGCTGCTGGGAAGAAGCCCGATGAGCTGCGCCACTTCCAGGCTGCCTTTGTGGCTGCAGGAATGAAGGGACTGTTGGAATGGAGGTGTCCAGGGGAGAGAGCTTGTCTGTGGATCTTGAACTGCTACACCGCCTGCCGCCCAGAGCCATTATTCATAGCAGACGAACGCCACATGAGGCTGATGATGGTTGTTTAGCCTGTGGGCCTTACACTCTTGCTGTGCTATGAGACAATAGCAAAAAAATGGATTTTGGGAAGAATAGAGCATCATACTGCAGGAGCAGCTTTTATTTCTGAGGATGATTTACAGTGGGAATCGATATTTAACTGTTTACTTCTGGAGTCCTGCTTATTGCTGGAAGAAAGCGAGTCAGGTCCTACAATGGAGTTCAAAGCAGCAGCCATTTAGATTTAATTTGTTTTTATGTTTCTACTCTGGCGACAGTAATGGCTTGAAATATTGCAGTTTTTCTGTTATCTGTTCCTTTCAGGGTTGGAGAGGCTGGATTACATTTAATTGCATCCGGTACAAGTGTCTGCTTCAGAATTTAATGTTGCTTTATCTGAAGAATTAAACTGAAATCAGAATAAAATTTCACCTAACCTAATGAAATGCTGAACTGCTGACATTTTATGTCAAAAAGCTGCCAGGGGGGCATCACTGTGCTTTAAAAACATGTCTATTTAATGGTGGACAAACATGGATGTGAACTGTAAGCTTGACATGCTGGCAGAGGCGTTCAACCGCAGTTACTATAGTCCTTTCCAGCAGCTGTTATCTTTATTTGTAAAGCTTCCAAACATAACAGCGCATCGAGTGTCTTACTGTTAGATGCTTGATAGGGCTGTCAACGAATATTCTAAATTCGAATATATGTTCGAATATTAATAAAAATCAAGATTCGAACGTGAAAATTAATATTCGAACTTTAAATAAAGGTGGGAAAAACAGCCTATTTTAGGCCTATTATTATTATTAGGCCTACATTTGCTACACTGGTTTGATTACAGGCCGACTGTTTCAAGTTGCTCCATGTTTATTGCAGCTGCTCGAGCATTCATTGTTCGTTAATTTCACTTCAATTTGTCGGGATCTTTAATCGCTCGCACAAGTTAAGGAGATGCGGGGGAACTGCAGCGAGTTCATTTTCTAATTTCCAGGGCATTGTTAAAGATGTTAATAATGAAATAAAAAAAAAAAAAAAAAAAACATAGACGAAACCGGCTAAACGCCACAACTAGACCGTCCACTATTGCCTGGGCAGTGTTTCTGTACATAATTAGAACAGATGACAATCGGACTTTTTTCTTAATAACATGGAGGAAATCTGGAAGGACGTCACATTCCTGGTTGTTGGAACAGCATTGGAAAACTTTAATTGTGGTAATAAGCGAATCAGAAGATCACGGACATTTATTTCATGAAGATTTCTTCTGTCTGTGACAAAAGTGGACATTTCTGCTGCTCGCGCTCAGTCCACTGATGTCAGTGTGTTCGTATCAGGAAGGAATATAGGACACACAGAACAGAGGAGGAATAACTTGCTGCCACGTTGGAGAAAACACTGGATTTAATCACTAACAACAAAAACACGGTAAATTATGATGAACACTCATTAACCTGACACTTTAACTTACGTATCTATGCTCCCGAAAATGAGGCACTGCATAACGTTTTTATGCTAGCTAATGCTAAACGAGACAGCTGAGTGTTGCTGAAAGTTAATGAATTATCAGGGAGATATTGTGAAATATAAGGTTATTTGCTCTGATCAGGACAACGTTGAGACCAGAAAATAAAAACAGTTCAGTCGCAAACACAAAGAAATCAGGAAGACGGTTTCCTGCAGCCTTTGGTTTCATTTGCAGGACATGTGAAGCTACGTGGTCTGTACAGTCCTTAAACAATACCAAAAGCCAAATTTATGACAAAATAGATAAGTAACGAGCTCTGAAAGGGTTTGGTTTTTTAAACTTTGATAAGTAATCACGAGATTTCCGTGTTATTCCGGTGTGGCTTGTCATTAAAGCCAGTCCAGAGATGAATAATAGTTTAAATCAATGCTCCGATGTAAATAAATAAAATGTCAGAATACTTTAGAGATCTCTGGATAACATACCTATAGGTTATCATGACCTTAGACGACTGTCCAACATTGTAAATCCAGATATTGACGCTGCTTTCCATGTTGGCAGATAGGAGGTAATTGGGACTCGTTCCCTAG
This sequence comes from Atherinomorus stipes, assembly GCA_023101725.1. Lineage (NCBI taxonomy): Eukaryota > Metazoa > Chordata > Actinopteri > Atheriniformes > Atherinidae > Atherinomorus > Atherinomorus stipes. Next base: position 578,946 of record JALJCO010002464.1, read on the forward strand.
GCAACGGCGGCAGCGCAAGATGGCGCAACACACAAAACGCTCGTCGGCTGAGTCTGTACAAGTAGTTATATCTTGTATTAGTTTGTCCTCCTGTACATTGCTCAAATGGATATTCGAATTTATTCGAATTATGTGTAAATTTTAGAGCAAATATTCGAATGTCATTTTGGAGCAATTTTGACAGCCCTAATGCTTGATGCATCTCAACCCACAGCAGTTTTAGAAATAGATGCAGGCATAAAGGCTCTTATAATGTCTTGAGATATTTGGAGTACTCTCGATTATCATGAGGCCCTATACTGCTTCACTTTTCAGTCCCACTTCCTAAGCTAACATCGTTCCACTGGACACCCTGTTGATCTCAGCCCCACTACATTTATCCCACCCTCCCACATTCTCAACCCCTGCTGCAGCCCCACATCTGGCTTGCCTTTGCAGATGGTGACTAAAACAAATGCATCCACACTCTCATAGGGAAACATAGGACCATGACTCCTTGTAGACAGATGGGGAAAGCCATTGATAGCTGGGGGTAAAGAAGGAAGAGTGAAGTGATAGATGAAGAGAGGTGGGTAAAGAGGGAGAAGGAGATTGTGGAATGGGCAAGGTGGTTACCAAATTAGACAGAGACAAAGGACAAAGCAGAATAGGACGTGGTGTGTCTGCCAAGGCAACAAATCATGTCCCCTGAATGCAGCACCAGTTCTGTCCCCCTCCTGCCACAAAATAAGCCAAAGATCTATTGATTGGCATTCGTATTTGCTAGTAGGCTTCAGTTCAAAATGGAGCCTTTAATTAACTTAATGGACCGGCTGCAGCTGCGTGAGCCAGCATGGGAGGGATAGAAATAGATAGGGGGAGAAGGAGAGAGAGCATAAATAATAAGTGGGGTTAACAGCAGACCCCTTTTACTATCAGTCAGGCGGTGCAGGACAGCCACAGTCTCCATTCTTCTCAGCGTTTTCTCTTTCCACTTTCCAGCTTACCTTTACAGGCTTTTTTCAACAATACATGTCTGCTTCATGTTCAAGCAGCATTTCCCTTTCCAGATCAACCACCAACATCCCTGGTGTGTGTGTTGGCTTGAATAGGGTACATCTGGGAGCCTTTATACCATGCTGTCTGTGTGCAGTCACCCCCAAAGTACTTCCTTCTTGCCAGGCCCTTGTTTCAGCACAGTGCTACCCCGCTCTCCTCCACCCACCTTCGTCTCTCCCTCTACTACACACCATTCTCATTCCTGCCCACTCATCCATTCTGTCAAAGGTTAATTGGTTTGGAAATGATTCGATTCATTCTCAACGTTAATGCTGTTATCATGCTTTTGTTAGAAAAAAAAAACGAGAAAAGAAAAACTACCCCCCACCTGCACTTAAGCCTAATTTAAAATAAAGGGGGGAAAAGAAAAAAAATCCAATTTAATTTTTTTCCCTTCGTACTCCTGGCCTAGACTTGTCCCCACAAGTCTTTTACTTTAAATTATGGTAGAATTTCATTACCTTGAAAGCTTTTCTGCCTCCTCCCTCTGCTTCCCTCCCTGTCTCCAATACTTTGAATGGATCAGGACTAATGTCTTTCTTGTAACCTCAAGGTCGGAATATTTGGATCCATGGAAGCGCTCAAGGGTCCCTGTGATTAATGCACTGTACAAAGTACCTTGGAATAATGCGCTGGCTGATGACTGCACAGAGCGATCCGCTGCGCACACTTGCATATGCACAGATGCACGACTACATCCGCTGGAGGTAGTTGTAGATAGAGTGCCCCTGTCACTGCCCTTGATGTGGATCATGGGAGACATTCATATTCAAATAGGGTTACCTAGAGGCTTTCTCCTAAACCCCCCACCCCCCCAATGGTGCCACACAGTATTTGCCTCCCTAAGGAGATTTTTGCTTTTCTTTCTACAGAATGCTACATCTTTACTTACATGG